>BSBM01000625.1:23602500-24202500 GCA_027924585.1 Larix kaempferi
TGTGTTATATTACATAATGCCTATCTTGCTCATATATAAATCTCTTTGGATATTAGAATACATGTCATCAAATCAATCGTGTTCATTTTGTTCAAGAGATATTGTAGTTGGAAAAATAAATTGAATAATCAAAGAAGAATAGTGAGAACCAAACCATAAGAGGTTTGATTTTACTTCATTGCACTCAATCTTATTTTTTTGTGATCATATTTTTTCTTCTATCAAAAGATCACTCAATGCTCAATCAATTTTAAGAGAAAGTGAAATGATTTTGATTAAGGAGAAATCAACCAATCATAGTCGTAAGTGAAGGGTAACTCCTCTTTCCACATATTATCATTGATAAGATATTTTAATTCCATTCCCAAGGAAATTAATATATATTGATATCTTGATAGCACCAAGAGCTTCTAGCTTCTTAAATATAATCTACCCACATCTGAGCATGAATCTATTTGTGAAGCTTAGCATATGTTCAAATGGAGTTTTATATTATTCTTGTTTATTTTCCCAATGCTCGTGGTATGATCATAGAAGATAACGCTTATGTGTAGTGCCTATGATACCCTTATTCATGGTCATCAATCTCCACAATATTTTTTTAGGGCCTAAGGCCCTTGTTTTTTCCCCTAATCATGGTGTGGGTGTTGAGACTCGTTCTTCTTGTATAAAAATAATAATAGTGCCCATATTTAAAGTCATAGGCCTTATTCATGGCCATTAAGCATGATAAATATTTTTTACGGATTGAGGCTCTTGTTTTCTCTGTTAACCATGGTACAAGCTTGGCTCCCATATGTGTTATGAAAAAACTCCTAGTTTTTCCCATATCCAACTCAAAGTGAAAATATCCATTTTTAAGGATTAGTCCAGTTGCTTGATTCATATTTCATGGCTCTTGAATTCAAGAAGCTTACTTTTGAGCCTAATTTCCTTGTTTTCCTCCCCTAAGCGTAGTAGGACGTAGGACCTATTTTTGTTATTCAAAACATACTAACGGTGTTAAATTTTCAGAATTTACTTCAATCTGATCTAGGATCTTAACTGAGAGAACAACATGTACAGCATATCTACCGCATATCAATCATGGAGACAATAATGCAAGCACACAAGAGACACAAAGATTTACTTGGGGAAAACCATAAAGGTGAAAAACCCCAATAACTTCCTCAGAGATAGATAGAGCAATGATACAACCAATCATAAGAGATAGACACAACCTAGCAGCAGATCCTCCTCCTCCATAAGTGCGCCACTCCTCCTTGAGTGCATGTGTGAGAAGTGAGTGAGTAAATAGAGTGCCTCCCGCACTCTATTTATACTTGACTTGACTTGCCTTTTTACCTAACTCATGTAGGCTCGAACTTAACCACATAACATAATGTTGACTGGGCCGACCCCTAATAGGGTGGTCTAATAACCCTTAGACCCACATGGCCAACCCCCAATAGGGTGGTCTAATAATCCTTTGACCCACATGACTTATACAGGGCCGACCCCAACAAGGTGGTCTAATAACCCATCAAGTATAAGTTACGACACTTACAATATAAATGACGACACTTCCGTATAGAGGAATAATAACATCTCTATAGAAATACAATATACATATATGTGAAATACATTCTGAAGTTACATATACATCAACACTCCCTCTTAACTAGGAAGGTATTTCTCAGTACAGTTCTTCTAGCACAAGTCATCTTCTCTGGATCATCGTCACTGGATAATCGTCATCGAGTCATCATCATCGTCACTGCTGCTGCTATCTCAATCAATCTCTGAATCTACTCGTCATAGGAAGTTCTACAGAGCCAGTCCTTTTTCATACTGGATGTAGGCCCACCACCTGTAGGTCTTCGTCATCACTGGCCATACTGTGGAATCCTCAGGACTTATTACGTGCGTCACAAAACCTCGAAAGAGCATCCCAGGATGTTACGGGTACACAACTCCGACCTGTAGGATCTCCCAGGGCGCTATTACATGTGACCCCACCACAAAACCTCGAAAGAGCATCTCAGGATGTTACGGGTACACAACTCCGACCTGAAATCTCCCAGGGCACAAATTACATGTGGTCCACCACAAAACCTCGCAAGAGCATCTCAGGATGTTACGGGTACACAACTCCGACCTGAAATCTCCTAGGGCGCTATTACATGTGGTCATGGCAAAACCTCGCAAGAGCATCCCAGGACTGATTACGGGCACACAGCCCAACCTATCGGATCTCCCAGGGCGCTATTACATGCCATAGGACAAAACCTCGCAAGAGCATCTGCCAGATATCCCAGGGCGCTATTACATGCCATAGGCAAAACCTCGAAAGACTATGTGCAGATCTCCCAGGGCACCGAATTACATGTCCTCCCAGAGCAAAACCTCGAAAGAGCATTTGCCAGATGTCCCAGGGCACCGATATTACATGCCATAGGAAAAACCTCGAAAGACCATCTGCAAATCTCCCAGGGCACCGGATTACATGCTCATCTGCACAACCTGATCCACGGCCATAGAGTATCATCCTGATACTCACCATACATCATCCTGATGCATCCATGATCATCCTGATCATCATCACTGCAACGTTCTGCTGCATGTCATCTAGAGCAACATCCTGAAGCTCGTCATCCATGATCATCCTGATCATCACTGCAACATCCTGTTGAATGTCATCTGGAGCAACATCCTGAAGCTCGGCATCCATGATCATCCTGATCATCACTGCAACATCCTGCTGCATGTCATCTGGAGCAACATCCTGAAGCTCGTCATCCATGATCATCCTGATCATCACTGCAACATCCTGCTGCATGTCATCTGGAGCAACATCCTGAAGCTCGTCATCCATGATCATCCTGATCATCAATGCATCTACCTGATGCATACCAAGTATCTACCTGATACATATCATCATACATGATCCTCCTGATCATACAATGTATCCACCTGATACAAATACAAATACATGATACATATCACCATACATGATCCACCTGATCATTAATGCATCTACCTGATGCATACCAAGTATCTACCTGATACATATCATCATACATGATCCTCCTGATCATACAATGTATCCACCTCATACAAATACAAATACATGATACATATCACCATACATGATCCACCTGATCATACAATGCATCCACCTGATACATATACAGATACATGGTCCAAGCATCCAACATGATGCATATACAAAATACATACACATGATCCAACTGATCATATCCAGCATCCAACATGATGCGTGCATACATACATAAAAATGATCCAACTGATCATATCCAGCATCCAACATGATGCGTACATACATACATAAAAATGATCCAACTGATCATATCCAGCATCCAACATGATGCGTACATACATACATAAAAATGATCCAATTGATCATATCCAGCATCCAACATGATGCGTAAAAATGATCCAACTGATCATATCCAAGCAGAAACCATAACATCATCCTGATGCTCATCATCCAGCGCTTACATCCACAACCATGTGAAGGATCCTCCTTCCAACATACTTGGAATGGCTTCAGCAAATGTGTCCATCACTTCTTCCTCGAAGTGTCCTCGATCTGAAGAATGCCAAGCCTCTCTCTGAAGTACTCGAACTTCACCCTGGCTAGTGGCTTCGTCAGCACATCTGCAATCTGCTCGTCCGTCGCAACATACAGGAGCTTCACAGCTCCTCTCTGCACCATATCCCTGATATAGTGATATTTGATCTCTATGTGTTTCGACCTGTCATGAAACACTGGGTTCTCGGACAGCTTCACACAACTCTAGTTATCATAGAAGATACCAGTAGCCTCCAATGGGAGATCAAATAACTCAGACAGTAGCTTTCGTAGCCATACTACCTCACAACTAGCTGAACAGGCTGCAACATACTCTGCCTCAGCTGTACTCAGTGCTACGCAGGACTGCTTCCTGCTAAACCAAGAGATCACACCTGATCCCATACTGAAGCAACACCCAGATGTGCTCTTCCTATCTGCAGCAATGCTAGCCCAATCTGAATCAACAAAACCCTGCAGGTTAAACTTTTGATTCGCCTCATACCTGAGCCCATAATCCACTGTACCCTTCAGGTACCTCAGAATATGCTTTACAGCAACCAGGTGAACACTCCTCGGATCCGTCAAGAACTGGCTCAATGTGTTCATAGCAAAGTAAATGTCTGGTCTCGTGTTCGTCAGGTACATCAAGGATCCAATCATCTGACGATACATAGAGACATTAACCGGCTCAGATGAAGCATCAAATAGAAGCTTCAAATTCGATGCCATAGGTGTGGCCATGGCCTTGCAATCCATCATCCCGAACCTCTTCAGGATCTCTACTGCATACTTCCCTTGTCCAAGGAAGATTCCATCTGCACTCTGCCACACCTCCATGCCAAAAACAAATAGTGCATCATCCCCAAGTTCTTCATCTTGAACTCGGTAGTAAGCTTTCGCTGCATGTCGGCAATCAATCTATCCTCACCTGATACAAACAGGTCATCCAAATAGTAGTATCGCTGGATTGCCTTCTTCAACCTTGTAGAAAAGGTTGGAATCCGCTTTATTCTTGGTAAAGCCCAAGCAGGATAGAAAGATGTCTATCCTACCATATCAAGTTCTGCACACATATATGACTACACCATGCTGTCTTGAAATCCATCTGGTGCATCTTCTATTTCATCACTTTTGTATTTCTCAATGCTGCCATCTGCAACATGCTTGATCTGATAGTTCTATTTGGAAGTCACAACAGACTTCCCTTTAGCTCTTGGGATCGCACCCCAAACATCATTCTTCATGATCAACGGATCATGGCATTCCATTTCTTCATCCCAGATCCTGGGAACTTCAATATCTTCAATAGATATCTTTGTTGCTGGAACAAATGTTGTAGTTCTTCTTTTGTAGGAGATGGCATACAATCTTTCCTACACAACAAGTTAAATTGCATGATTAGAAAAAATCTCATAGTTTTTCAGAACAAATTCTTACACATAAAGAAATATGTCATACAGTCATGCAATTATCTTAGCCAATGCTTCAATACAACATTTATCCATATTCCGTAACTTTCTAGATGCCTTCCAATCTCTACCAGAACGTTGTTCAGAGTGTGCACAACTCCCAACATGTCAGCAAAGAGGTTTCATTCTAGATAAGTAGCAATGGAATGTTGTACAGTGCCATAGGCCACTTACCCATGTATATTAGTAATATATTGTTCATCAATGCAACTATTCTAATATGCACAATACATATCCTAAGTCTAGGAACATGGGCATATACATCATTGAACAATTTTATTTAAACAAACAAATATGCAAGAAATTAAAATACTTATCTTTGTTTGTTCGTTGGGTGGACTCCCTCTGAATATCTGCATCCTTGCAAAAACTACTGAAGTGTGTTCCTTTGCTTTCTTGCAAGAACAACTGGAGTGTGCTCCCTCTTGATCTTTGCTTCCTGGATTACCTGTTCTTGAACTCATATTCATCCTTGGTCCCTATGCATGCTTATTAGTATCATGATTGTGTTATCCTTGTGATCTCATATAAAATCATACATTCATTAGTATACTATTAAAACACAATAATCTCAAGCATGTATACTCATGATCATTTCAAACAGAAATAATAAGCATTAGCATTCAAGGTTTATGTAGGATTCTTATGGTTAGTCAAATCATAAGAAGCATAACATGTCTAAACCTATAATTACTCAAACCTATACCTTCATGATTCTTCTGGTTAGTCATATCATCAATTATGGTAAGAAACATAATATGCATACAACCATGATTATTCAAACCTATGACTTCATGAATAATCATTATCAACAACAGTATAAGATCCTAACACAAGGTAGGATTCTAGCTTGATATAGGAAAAACATACCTGGATTAGCATGCTAGCTAGTTATGTCTAACATACTCACATGATGTCTTCTTGTTCTTTTCAGTGACTTGTGCTAGTAACATGCATGTCTCATATGTTAACCATTACAAAACAAAGTTATACATACCTCGTAAATGGATCTTCTATGAGATCCATGACAATGGATGAATCTTTGTCCTCATGTTATCATGACCATATGTTCTTGGACCAGAACATGATTTGTCTTTCTTGGTGTACCTTTCATATTAGTAGACAACATAAACCTCATACCACACCATAATGCATTAGTACAATCATAAGTGTCAACACCCTAATCAATGAATATTTTCTATTGTGCATTCATAGATTTATTAAGGTGATATGACAAGTCTAAAATCAAGATTGTACTAACCGTAATAACATGAAGACAAACATACCATAAACTTAATCATGAACAAATCTCAAAACATACCTCGATGAGTCATACCTGTCGAGATCGCTTGTAATCTTCTTATGTAAGTCCTTAGCCTCATCTCCCTCTGAAACAGGAACTTCTTCACTTATGCAGGTGACCAATCCAGCTTCTTCTAGGATTAACCCAATCCACTTGATTTGCAAGAACTGGACCTGGAGCTGGATATGGGTTTGTCAGAGAAATCCCAAAAATTCAAACTTTGAATTTCAAACTTCTGAAAGGATAGAAATACGCGCCTTGATGAGCTGATCAAACTGGTATATTCAAAATTTGAAAACTGCAAAGTTTTTACTCCTCAATTTTGCCTTTGAAACTTCCGAATTCACTGGACGTGACCCTAAACTGGGGTTTGATGAAGCCCACTCTTCTGCCCAATCAAAAGGTTTGATCCAAAGCTCTAAGCTTCTATTTTTCTGAGGCGCTTCCAGCCATGGTCACAGATTTCAAAAATTCTCATTTTTACAGAAGCCCTAATTTTCCACTTTTCTGATCAAAGTCCCAAACTAGGGTTTGATCAAGCCCGGCCTTCTTCCCAACCAAAATTTCTGATCTTGGTCTCTAAATTTCTATTTTTATGAGTAGCATCCAGCCGTGGTCTCCTATTACAAAAATTCCAACTTTCTCCAAAGCCCTAAATTCCGGAAGCCATGAATGAAGGTACCAAAAAATAATTCTCTTTTGACAGAAATATGTACCTGATTGTTTCTGGTGTAACCCCGAAATTTTTGATCCATAGGGTCTGAAAAAGTTTCCTAAGATATCCCGACCTGTTATCTTTCCATCCTGACAGGTCTGACCTCAATTGGATTTTCTGAGAGAGAGTTATGCCAAATGTTGCAACGTGACCTGTTTTGGGATAATACAGGAGAGAGAACTTGTACGGCGTGCCATGTGTCACTGTTTCAATTTCAGCCTCTGAAAATATTTTTTGAGATAGCTCAACCTGTTATCTTTCCATCCTGATAGGTCTGACCTCAATTGTATTCTCTGAGAGAGATTTATGCCAAGTGTCGCAATGTGACCTGTTTATGGGATAATACAGGAGAGAGAACTTGTACGGCATGCCACGTGTCACTGGTTCACCTTCGACCTCTGAAAACGTTTTCTGAGATAGTAAAGTCTGTGTACTACCTGTTACTTTTTACGAAATTTTATTTGGAGCTTCCTAGCCCAAGTTATGACCTTTTTCCCAAGGTCACCTGATTTTGACTCAGATCTGGAAGAGGCAGAAACCTTATATTGCACAGACCATAAATCACAAAGTACAACGAATTAGAGGTTGTCCTTTGGACACAACGTACCTGGAGATTTAATCTTCGTCCTGTAACAATTTCAGATCCGAAAACTTTGCCAAAACGGATTTATAGCGAAAGTGCTACAATGACTGGTTTTTTCTATATCAAGCCCTAGCATCGTAAGTGCAACAAGTGTCATACATGCCATATCATGCCTTCTTTCAGGATAGCTCTGATACCATGTTAAATTTTCAGAATTTACTTCAATCTGATCTAGGATCTTAATTGAGAGAACAACATGTACAGCATATCTACCGCATATCAATCATGGAGACAATAATGCAAGCACACAAGAGACACAAAGATTTACTTGGGGAAAACCATAAAGGTGAAAAACCCCAATAACTTCCTCAGAGATAGATAGAGCAATGATACAACCAACCATAAGAGATAGACACAACCTAGCAGTAGATCCTCCTCCTCCATAAGTGCGCCACTCCTCCTTGAGTGCATGTGTGAGAAGTGAGTGAGTAAATAGAGTGCCTCCCGCACTCTATTTATACTTGACTTGACTTGCCTTTTTACCTAACTCATGTAGGATCGAACTTAACCACATAACATAATGTTGACTGGGCCGACCCCTAATAGGGTGGTCTAATAACCCTTAGACCCACATGGCCAACCCCCAATAGGGTGGTCTAATAATCCTTTGACCCACATGACTTATACAGGGCCGACCCCAACAAGGTGGTCTAATAACCCATCAAGTATAAGTTACGACACTTACAATATAAATGACGACACTTCCGTATAGAGGAATAATAACATCTCTATAGGAATACAATATACATATATGTGAAATACATTCCGAAGTTACATATACATCAACAAATGGCACCTAATATCCCTCACAAAGGCCAGTGATCCCATAGAAAGGTATTACGTGGTTTTTTAGGACTAATACATGAAGCTTCATGCTGAGAATATTCAAATAGTTCCTTAGTACATTATGTTTCTACCTAACCATGTTCAAGTACCTAAATGCATTACATGATACACAAAACCTCCTAATGGAATTGAGGTCTAACACTAAGGTTTCAAGATGCAAACATGATGCTAAAAACTACGAATGACATCCATATCCTACGTATAGGCTAGATACCCATTAAGATGAATTTGTGTGGTGATTTAAGGACTCATTCATGGCCATTGATCTTGATAATATTTTTTAGGGTTTGATGCCCTTATTTTATTCTCTAACCATGGTAGTGCTCCTAAGGATCATAATTCTTATTTCGCAAAACATACTAATGGTGTCCATATTCCTAGTTTAAGTCCTTATTGATGGCCATTAAGAATGAGAAAACTTGTTTTAGGGCTTGATTCCCTTGTCTTCATCCCTTGGTCATGGTAGAATTCCTAAATACCATATTTATTTTGAAACAAACTTCTAATTTCTCCCATATCCCACCAAGAGGCCATAGTTATCTTTGAGAGTATCTGAATGGTTGTTCAAACTCTTTTTAATGTCCATTTACCTTGAGAAGCTTCACTTTGGGCCCAAGAACTTTATTTTCCTCCTCTCACCATGGTATAGGCCGCAAGAATCATTTTTATTGTGCAAAACATGCTAATGGTTCCAATACCTCCAACAAAGGACAAATATCACCCACAAAAGTCTTATGTGGTTGTTCAAGGAATATTACATGAAGCTTGATCATGAGAAGGTTTAATTAAGGAATCAACACCTTACGTTCCTTCCATTACCATGTCCAAGGCCCCTAGTGAAATAGGACCCTAATGCGGTTCTCAAAACATGTAAATGATGTCCATATACCACTTGGAGGCCAAATATCCCTTAGAGAGGATCTATGTGATGGTTAAAGGAATTGTTCATGGCCATAAATCTTGAGAATATTTATGTAGGGTCTAAGTCCATTGTTTTCCTCCCTCGACTATGGTAGTGGTCTTGAGATCATAACATATCCCATATCCTTACCATCATTATTGAGATGATTGGGTACTCCATAAAACTTCAATTACTCTAATACCATACTATAACATCCACATATGCTCAATTAGGATATAATCAACATTATGATCTAGAATTTAAAGGTAAACATAATTTAGCATTGCCTATAAAAAAATCATTCACTACCCATGTACACATTCAACCATTTCATCATATAAACCATACTTTCTAATTTCACATGGAATATTAATAATCATTATACAATAAATCACAACAACATACTCATCAATATTTTCACATAAAATAAATTACCTGTCTTCCATGATTCTAGTATCTTCTATGATACCCATAATGATCTTACATCCATTTGACACAGTTGAAGATCAGTTTACAAATTGAGGAAAATTTATACCATCTACTTTACATTTGACATTTGCAATTGCCTTAAAACAGGGATTTGATTGTATCCCAAATAGTCGAGAATGCTCCCCTAACATAATGTTAAATTCCATACTTGCATTCTCCCTAAGAAAAAAAATCTTTATAGAACATAGTACCATCCACAATAATTAATCATCATCATATAAATAACAAAGACCACAATATTTATCTGTTACAGTATTGCACTTATAAAAATAGCTCCATGGGATAATTTTTCCTCCCATATTGAGGCATTGGCTCATGTAGGTTCCACCCCATACTTCCTCCCATCTAAATTCACTAGCTCATGTAGGTACCACCCAAATGTTAGGAAATGAAACAACAATGGAAAATTTAATCTATATGGATCTAGTTCTTCTCATCCAACTATTTTCTAAGTCCCACAACCACGAGATAATATCTCAGGTGATTCTTACTAAGAAAATCCCTCTAACCAACCTCTCTTTACATTAAACCCTACATAACACAAGCAACATGACACCATTATCTACTAAAAACTCCCTTTGTCTATCCCTATTCCCTTCAATTCTCTAGTCCAAGCTAGTCAGAAAAACTCTACTGCTTGGAAGTCAAAAATCTCAATTGTACATTATTTTCCTCTTTTTTCTTAGCAATTACTTAATCATGGTTTCATGGTTCCAAAATATGTAAGCATACCCATTTATAAAAATACATTCTCTCAACATCAACACACAAAGGATATAATGAATGAATGATTTTCCCCAAAAGTTTAGAGAATCCCTTCTCGAAATATTGCATGAAGACTAAGATTGCATGGAGACAAAGTTCTATCCCATGAAGGCTTGGTAAAATAAATCATAAGGCACATAATGCAATAAAATATTATTTATTGGACTCACCCTACCTCCCCACTCATTGGTTCATTGTTCCCATAGTTCTTTTAGGAAGTTATAACCCCAAGTACACCTCTTTTATTATATTATTATTATTATTATTATTCTATATTAATTACAATATAATGAACTGGTAATTCACTTACCAAAATTACCACATACCTACACATAGTGTAAAATATCCATGAGAGGGTATTACATTCCTCCCCCTAGCATAATGCCATCCTCAATGTTCCTCTTTCCAATAATAAAACCATGTTTTCTTCCTTAGTTCCACCTATAACAATCATCAAGGAAAGCATACATGCTATAACCATGCTTATGCAAAAATTATCCTATCCATAAGAATTTTCCAAATTGATTGTTGAAGCAAATGTATTCATAAAATAAGATAAACAATGCAATCATCCTAATACATATATGTATGAATATATCTCTACTCCACATGGATACCCTGGGTGATATTTTAGCTCACTATGTTTGTGACACACCCTCCTTGATCCCAAAAATTATGAATCTCTCACAACATCTTCATTCAAATTTCCTCTTCTTCGACTTATCCTTCCAAGCTCAAGCATTCCCTTCTCTACTAAATAGTCCCTCATGTGATCCATCATTTAATGAGGTTTTCACATGTAGGAAGAATGCCAACTTATATAGATTTAATATCAAGGTATCCCATTAAAAACCTCTAATCAATCAATAAATTATGGCAATAAAGGAATATCATAGGGTTCTAGTTCCATCATAGTAACATTTTTCCCACGATTTCTATCACATGACTACCATCATTTGTTATAATAGCCCAAATTTGACCCTTGGAATATAGTATGTAATAATCATGTATTATTTATATGATGTAGTTTATGTGATAGAACCAAGACATGTGGGATAATGTATAATGATATCATCTTGTAAATATGTTAAATGCATTGAAAATATTCCTAATGTGGAGCTCAAGGAAAAGGCAGAACTAGTGAATGCATAGGAGTCAAAGTGGTGGGATAGGTTTACAATGTGGTGGATATTTTATCCATCAAATGATCATGTATATGTAAATGAATTTATAAAAATAAAAATGCATAGTAATATAATATCCACCAAAATGGGTTCTTGAAGGAGAAACAAGGGGACTATGATACCATGAGAGGGGAAGAGGAAAGTAGGTTATTGACTTCTTTGACCTTGTTTTTGCACTTTGGAGTATTATCATTTCTTGCACATGCTTTCTTTCAAGTTGTATCATCAAAATTTGTCTTGTGGGTGTTATCTAAATAAAAAATTTCTATTTCTCATAGCCTTGGAAAGAGAGAGGGGTCTAATGCAATAAAAGGCCTTCCATTGACTTTTCCATGCAAATTCTACCATCATTTGATTATTCAACCATTCATGGAAATGGAGAGGAGACAAGATCCCATGTTATGGGGATGTTTCTACCTAGTTGTCATGGATGGAAATGGAAATAGTTCCCCATGTTTATGTGGCTAGTAAGAGCCCATAGAAGTTGGGAATCTTGTCACTGAAAATGCAGAATAAAATGGAATGGTTGGAGAGAGAGAGACCATTCCTGTAATGCTAATAGTAGTTTATTAGTAAATACCTTCAAACCTTCAACCTCATTATCCTTACTAATTGACAACCTTGAGGTCACATGTTTTCTTCTCCTAAGTTATTACCAAAAGGTAGACAACAAATTGGATTGTTTTCACACATTGAAGAGAACCGGAAGGGAATAGTGCTTTAAGGAGTTGTGAAGTAGAGAAAGGGTGGTTCTTCCTTATGTTTTGTGGGTTAAATGGAAGAGAGCGCCATGTATATTATAATTGTTGTAAGAGGGCATAGAGAAATCTATAGTGAGAATATGGCATGTTATGAGAGTAATGGGTTAGGCTAATTGATATTAGAGCCCCATATTAAATTCCTTTTCCAGGTGGTACCATGGTTTAGCGTATGGGTGGAATCCTTAGTTGATTCCTATGGCTAGGTGGAAAATAGTTCAATAAAAACCAATTTGGTGGACATGAATTTATTCCAAATAAGTAGTCATGGTTGTCTTGTGATGAATTCTTTTTTGTTTTGTTAATGCATTGAGTTTAATGGGCAATAAAACAATTTAGATAATTCAATCTTACTTTTGATGTTGTTTATATTTGTATACAATTCTATATTTTATTGTTGTTAGAGGTTAAATTTGGCCTCATGGATTTCTTTTGAGGAAAAATAATAATGTGGGTATCACCCTATGGCCGAGGAAGGCATCTGGGTATGCTATAGAATAATAATAGTAAAATTTGGATTGTTATGGAGTACCCCATCACCTCAATATGAGTATAGAGATGGTTGGGTATGTTACATTTTCCCTTACTAAGTAGATCCATAATTCACCTATTTCATAAAAATAAATTTATTATTAATTATAACCTTATTTATCAACTAACTTTGGATTTTCAAATCCCACTAGCATGGTCAATTTCGATGAGCCTCATTCTGCATGGAAACCCAAGTTCGAGCTCCAGAAATTAGCCAGGAGGAAGCAATTAAAATATGTCCATGTTAAAGGTTGATGTGGTCCAGGTTGGGTGAAATACCCATGTGAGTTTGATGGCTTAGATGTCCATAGTTCATGGTTTATTAGACGATAGGCTAGTCCCGCAAGTCACAAACAAACTAGCAAAACAAACTAACTTTGGATTAAATTATTATAGTAATAAAATTCCAATAATATAGAAAGTTTCCCATAATACATATATTTCAATTGTGTAGGAAATAGTCCCTAAATTTATTATGGATTATTTTCAATTCCATATCCATGACATCCGTTTTTGTAACTATGTTCTCCTAAAAAATATTTTATGTACTTAAACAAAACATTAATACTTATGCATACAATTATTTCACTAGCATATGCACAAAAACCCATGAAATTATCTAAAAAATATAGAATACCAATAATTCAATCAATTTAAATTTTTAACATAGTAACTACAATCAAATATATCACAAGCATGCATTCAAACAATGTAATCAAACATTTGGTTCCAACGAACATATATGCATAAGCACCATTTTCACAATCCAACTATATTTTATTAGTAGCATTAGTATTTTTTGTTTTTTGTTTTGTAGGGTACCTCCCTCCTCCTCTTGCTATGTTGATTGGCATTTCTATTGTCGTTGTCATTATTATGTTATTTAATTGATTTATTATTTAGATTTCCTAATATGTACCCTTTCATTTCCTAGAATAACACATTCTCATGCCATGCATTTCACCATGATGAGATGGAAGGTTTATCCAATTCCTTGACACACCATCCAACCACCTCTCCAACACTTTCGCAACTATTTGTATGCCACCCTCTTTAGAACAAACACAACATTGGTTGTACACTCTCATAGTTTTCTTTAGTGTTGGAAAGAAGGTTGCAATCTAGGACATCAATATAAGTAGTGATACAATTGGATACTTGTGAGATGCTATAGACTTCCAAAATACAACAAAACTATGTCCTTTGACATGGCTATACCACATGGTATTTACTTTCATAATAGGATCATAATTCATGACTTTGCTTGGATATCACCTTATAACCAACACAACATAACATGACATGAAATTATATTTGGCGCAAGGTCAGTGCTGACAAGGGACCTCTTGCTTAACAATAACACACGACAACACACAGGGTGTTCACAAAGACTAGAGGTGAACTCAATGCTAGAAGATGGCTTCTTCTACTAATTCAATCAAATTACAATGCGAAATACAAAGAAAATAAATAAGTCATCCAGGAGAACGTTCGTTTAGGACGACCAATGTTGCATAACCTCCACCTGTGGTGACATTTGGTGTGACCCCAACCACCTTCATAACTTCCTTTAACTTCCTAAACAACCATGAACGGATGCTAATTACGTCACCTTGACTCTTGCATTTTTTTTACTCTGCTACAGTTGTCATCCCCACAACATGTCTCGACCATACTGCACTTCGTCACCCTTGACCTTACTTTTCGGCTTGACTTAGTCTCCATGACTTTCAATCTGCCACATCCTCCACTCCTAGCCTTCACCGCTTTTCGTTAGTGTTGTCATTCGAGCTTCGACTCCTTCGATCCCCTCTCCTATCATTTTTCGACCTCAGACATGTCGAATCTTGACCTTTCTCCTGCCTACTACACATCGATAGCTTCTGCTCGACTACTTGGCTTTGACTGCCAATTTACTTCACACCAGTGGTCATCGACACTCCCTCTGGTCGGTTCTACTTCTGTCGATCAACTTCAACTGTTTCTCCTAGGCCTTGATGCTCCTGCATCACTATTTCATATGAATGCATAATATATTTTAAACAATCTTTAGTTGTCCAAGGTTATATGCCTTTGTCATACCCCACATAGGTATTATTCACACAACCAACCACATTCAAATGTCATAACATATCCATTTAACATGTATGCAATATAAGCATACTAAATCCATACCTTCACGGATACCATCAACATATATGATCTCATTGATTTAACTAGTACCTCGTGGGAACTTGCATGATCCCTTCATGGACCTCTTGATTAGTATACTTTTTTCCTTACTTGTTCATCATGATGTTGATAGTCATAGCTAGTAGTGTCATCAACATCTTCAACCATGCTCTCAACTACTTATGGTTACACAACCATAGCCACCATATTTAGTTATCGTGCCATACTCATGGAATACATGAAAACGTATTACTCTTAATCAATATACAAAATGGCATAAATGCTTAAAAATATCCATATGCACCATGTATTATCACTCAATATTCCCATTAGCTCCTATGAATTCTAGCTATTTTATTATCATCATGAATTTTCATCATTCTCATGCCTTTAAACTATGTACACATAGAACCCAAACAAATATAAAAAGAACAACAAGAAAATAGTTAAGAAATTATCCCTTTCATTTCCTTTGCATAGCATGTAACTCCACAACATATATAATCCATCTCATGGTCTTTATTCTGGATGGATCAGGTACTGTCACTAAGGGGGGGGGATGAATCAGTCACACAAATTTAAACACAATTTATTTTACTTTAGCAAATATAAAAACAAATTTGGACACAATGATTTATCGTGGAACCCAATAAGGTAAACCACCAACACTTTTCTATTATTTGCAAAACTTGTTTTTACAATATACAATAGAAGGAAGATGTCTTCTTCCTTTTTGGATCAGTACCCACTGATCAGGATGCACCCACACCCCTATTTAGTCAATTACAAATTGACAGGGAAGCACCTACTCTCTTGCAGGAACCAACTTGCCCTAGCTCCACCCTTCCACCCTTGAATGTTTATTTTCTTCAATTCTGGAACATCAAATTATGTCTTTGACTACTCTGGCTGCAACAACAACTTATGTCACCAAGAATTTTTTCTCTTCTTATCTGAGTCTTCCTCTAAATACCTCACTCATGCATCTTCAATCATCACATCCTTTCAAAGAACATACCTCTTCAAATTCATTCTGTTTAATTAATTATTTAACCAATCATCTCTCTTTGAATCTCTTTTAATTCTATTTATTATTAATTAATTAGATCTCTTGTCTTATTTTCAGTTTTTAATTAATTAACTAATCAAACTTTCTTGTGCTTTCCATTTCCAGGCCTTCAAGCTTCCTCCACACTTCACCTATGAGCTCTATCTCTTCCAGAACGTGGGATTCTTCTTCTTTTCATGTCTGTCGGTTTCTTCAAACCCTCTACACACATCTTAACGCCTGTCTAAGCTTCTGCGGGCACCCTTTGGTCTTTGCAGGCTTCTACAAGCTCCTTTGAGCTTCCTCTTTTCTTTTACAAACCCCTGTGGGATTCACATAGCCTCTGAAGGCTTACTCTTAGCCCCTGATCACTCATGTGACCACCATGTCAACAGATAAAATAAATATTAATCCAATCGAGCGTTGTCACTTTTTCCAAAAGGTAGGGGGCCTAACAGGTCATCCCAGGCTCCAGGCTGGTGACTTCTTGTGGAGTCCAAGCACCCAGAGCCCCCACATAACCCTTGATCTCTGCGTCAAATACATAATGTGAGAGCTCTCATTATAAACACCTAATACACTATGACTCCGTTTCCAATGTGGGATAATTCCCAAACGTCGAATCAATGGCCATTGTCGATTGCTTTGATCGGACGGTTGCTGAGTCTTTTTGCAATGGATTCTTCATCTCCTCTACTTCTTGCATTGATCGACAACTCCTTCATCATGAGAACTTCCTTCTACTGGTTTTCAAGTGAGAATTTAAACAGGGCCACGACCATGACCATCATCATTTTCTTCGTCCTCAAATTTAACCACGATGTTAGTGTAATCATCAGGAGCTTCCCCTGCTACTCCCCTTGTTCCTATGCCAGCCTCACCACCAGCTTCATGGAACTCTTGATCCAACTTTCAAATGAAAATAGGAATTTGTGTGGAAAGGCATCCGATGCGTTTCTTGGAAGTAGTCTATCAATTTGATCATACGATGTGTTTCCTTAGAAAATTGAACTTGTCAATGAAACTGTCCAAATGGACCAAGATTAAATTATTAGGACATCTCATCATTCAGTATGCACTTTGCATGCATGCATGCATTTGCATGCATCCGCATGCTGCCATGTCACTAGTTTAATGCCTCCAGCACCTAGTCCCTAGTCTACCAACACCTGGGAGCTTATTTCTATTCAGTTTTAGCCCTCCTAGTCAGGGAGGCTCCCACTTCTCACCCACCACTTGAGAAGGGTGCCTTTTATCACCTACCAGTCCAGTTCACTTCAGTTAGCTAGTTGTCTTTCCTTGATTTGAGGCTAGACTGACTCCTAACTATTGTTATCACTCCGATTGACCTTCGATGATACTTGACTACCTATTATGAGTGCAGTTAACTCCTCATGCACCCTCCACTGAGCCTCCTTCCCTACATTAGTGCCATTACCATCAGTTACACTTATTACACTCAGTTAGACTTAGTTTGAAACCTAGATGATAGTTACTTGTGCATTGATGACCACCATTGATTGATCATGAGGACTCCTAGTTGGAGCCAAGCTATGCCATGCAGTATATTCAAATGACCTCTTTGGCTAATTCGAATTGCTCACGCATTGTGACAGTATTGTATTGTAATTCTACCATTCTGGATTATAGAGCACTGATGCATCTCTTTTGCACAGGTTTTACTCCAAATTGTTTTACATCTTTGTGATTGATATTCTTGTTCAATAGATCTACTATGACTAATTTTACATGGTATCAGAGCCATTACAGGGACAAGATCTCTCTTCTACAGGTGTTCTACATGAAGAATTGAGTGAATTTGGTCAAAATTACTGAAGTTTTGGCATGCAAAATATCATGTGCATGCAAAGCTGAAAAACACTCTCCAATCCACTCCAAAAGCTTGAGTTTTCCATAGAATTCCTGGAATTGATACATTGGATCTTCAAGCTTGCTTGATCTCCAATCCCAGGTGTGATGTAACTCTAAAAGGGTGGATTGTTCGACCTTACTGTTCTTGTTTTGATTGTGATTTGTAGGTTAATCATCTCCATCAAGTGCATTCACTATCATTGAGATGGATTCTTCTTCTTAAAAGCTACTCACTCCCTTCAATTATTTTGAATAGAAGAATGACATGGATATTATGTTGTTCTCAAAAGGGTACTACAGAGTCACCATGGGCCTCGAAGTTGAGCCCAATACTCTCATTGAAAAATCCAAGCACTTCAACAAATTGGATGAAGCATATGGTCTTCTTTTCCTCAATATTTCCAAGGATCTTCACTTTCACCTTAGTGGATTGACTACTCGAAAGGTAGTATGGGAGAAACTCGAAAAAAATTTTGGAAAGTAAGATGACATGTAGTCTTTTCAATTGGAAAATGAACTGATTGCCTTGAATCCTGAGAATTTCAAGACCATCAATGATTTTTTCACAAGATTCAAGCACTTGGCCTTGCAATTGAAGAACAATGGAGTTATCAAAGAGGATAAACAATTGATCCTCTCTATTCTTTCAAAACTTGGTAAATATTTCTCGGTAGTTGTCTCTACTTTCAATTTCGGTCGGCTAACTACCCCGAATTGGAAGATGCCTACCTTGAATGCCTTCATTGAGTCCATGACCAAAGAGCATGATAAGATAATTCAAATGGGGTCCATAAGCTCCAAATATTCAGCCCTCTTTGTTGGAGGATCCAATAATTTGAATGGAAAAGGGAAGCAAAAGAAAGAGAAGCCCAAATTCAAACCATCCAAGAAAAGAGAGAAAAGCAAACCATTGGATGCACCATCCGGTTCAAGGAACAAGCAAAAGGGTAAAGAGGGTAAAGAAAAATCTAAATGTTCATATTGCAACTGTGGCTTTAATCCTTAAAGTTCATGCATGAAGAAAACAATAGCTCAAATGGCCCTCCTTTTGGAAAAGAATAACATAACTCTTCTCGATGGTGCACGGAAGAAGGATAGAAATGATGATCATGAAAGACGTCAAGCACTCATGGCAACTGTTTCCAAACCCACCACTCTGCTGTTACAAAAAAAATCCATGGTTGATGGTCTTCCACACCTTCGTTCCTCGAAGGGAATTTGCCCAGGTTGCATCATTGGGAAGCACCCCAAGCACAAGTTCGACCGAGGCAAAGCTAGCAGAGCTTATACTATTTTGGGTCTCATACATTCTGATATCAGTGGTCCGCTGACAAATATGTCCATGAATGGTTGAAGGTATGTTTTGACATTCATCAATGACTTCTCCCACTTTACTTGGGTATTTTTTCTCAAAAACAAGTCAGAAGTGCTTGGAAAATTCAAGGATTTTAAGGCTTCTATTGAGACTACAACTGAGAGAAAGGGTATTTTTTCTCAAAAACAAGTTAGAAGTGCTTGGAAAATTCAAGGATTTTAAGGATTCTGTTGAGACTGCCACTAAGAGAAAGATCAAAGGTCTTATATCAGATAGTGGTGGAGAATATATCAAGATTGAGTTGCTGCAACTTTGTGCTGAAAGCGGAATTCAGATCCAACATACAGTTCCCTACACACCCCAGCAGAACGGTGTAGCGGAAAGGAAGAATAGGTCACTGAAAGAGATGGATACCTGTATGCTTGAGTCAAAAGGTTTGGCTGCAAATATTTAGGATGAATCCATGAATGTTGTTTCATACATTCAGAACCGAGTTCCACATTCATCCGTGAAAGGTAAAACTCCTTTCGAAGCTTTCACTAGTCACAAACTGGATGTGTCCAATTTGAGGGTTTTTGGCTCCACTGCATGGGCTAGAATTCCTTCTAAAAAGAGAAAAGATTTGGATCCACAAAGTACTGAATTCATCCTAATAGGATATGGAGAAGAATCAAAATCATATAAACTCATGAATATCAGATCCAAAAATGTATTCATAGAGCGAACTGTGAAGTTTGAAGAACTGCTTCCAGATCTCAAACTAGTCAAGGAAAACACTGCTGATCCGCAACCTCCACAAGAAGAAGATTCAAGAGAATATGAATAAAGCATTGGATCTGATATTTTTGATATTTTATCAGAATTTGATGGCCATGACATATCAGGTTTAGAACCCAACCATAATGATCTTCCTCAGTTACCAAAGTGGGCCCAAAACACTCTACAATCTACTGCTCCAAACATTGGAAATCCTGCTGATCCAAGGAGAACAAGAGCATACTTTCAAAGAGAAGGTATGGATCTTTCATTTTCTGATCCATTATTATCTGATAAATTTTATTTTTTGATTGGTTCAGATCCCAAATCATACTATCATTCCCACCGAGATCCAATATGGCAAACCGCCATGGATGAAGAGTGCAGTTCTCTTCAAAAGAGCAATACATGGGAGCTAGTTTCTCTTCCACCTGGAAGAAAATTGGTCCATTCTAAGTGGGTATACCGCAAAAAGGTTGTTTTTGATGGATCTATCAGTAAATACAAAGCTAGGCTGGTGGAAAAAGGTTTCTCCCAAGTCCAAGGAGTGGACTACACTGAGACATTTGCACCAGTTGCAAAGATGGATTCCATCTGCCTAGTTTTGGCCATTTCCGCATCCAAGCACTGGGAAGCGCACCATATGGATGTGAAGAGTGATTTTCTACATGGAGATATTGATGAAGAAGTATATATAAAGCATCCAAAAGGATACATATCAGATCCATCATTAGTTTTTAGATTGAAGAAATCTTTGTATGGATTGAAACAGGCCCCAAGAGCTTGGTACGCAAAGATGGACTCCTTCCTTCTTTCTTAGAATTTCAAAAGATGCAAATCTGATCTGAATGTGTACCTACAGAAATTTAAAGGTAATTCGATGATTGTTTTTCTTTATGTTGATGATATTCTCATTACTAGTAGCACTCTCCTTATAATCAACAAGTTAAAAACTGCCTTAAATCTAGCTTTTGACATGAGCGATTTGGGCTTGCTTAAGCAATTTTTGGGCTTGGAGATAGCTCAAAATTTTGATGGGATCACATTATCTCAGCAAAAGTATGCTTTAGACCTGCTATTAGAGTTTAATATGGCAGAATGTAAGGCTGCTCCATTTCCATTCCTCTCAGGAATCAGTCTTGAGGAGGGAAATTCTACACCACTTGCAGATTGCACTATGTATCGACAGTTGATTGGTTCACTACTCTACTTGACACACTCAAGGCCTGATATTTATTATGCCATGAGTGCTGTATCAAGGTATATGCAGCAGCCCCATGAGCTTCATTGGCGGGAAGCCAAGCAAATCTTGCAGTATGTGCAAGGTACAAGACATTTTGGCATACATTATGCTGCAGATTCTGAGCTAGATTTCATTGGTTTTACTGATTCAAATTGAGAGGGTGATAGAATTGATAGGAAGTACACTTCTTGTTATGTTTTCATGATTGGCCATGGCCTTATTTTCTGGTCAAGAAAAAATCAGGCAACCATTGGACTTTCTTCAGTAGAGGCAGAGTATCGAGGGGCAGTCAATGCCTGCATTCAGGTAGTTTGGTTGTAGGGTATTCTTTCCGAGTTTGATTTTGGTAGCACTACTTTGACTGTCATATTTTGTGACAATGAAAGTGATATTAATATCTCCATGGATCTAGTTCAGTGGTAGAGGACCAAGCACGATGAGATTCATATGCACTACATCCAAGAGTTGGTGCATGATCACACCATCATTCTGCAATATTGCCTTACTGATGAGAAAATTGGAGACATCTTCACCAAGAGCTTCACTGAGAAGAAGTTCTCTTACCTCCGTTCACTGTTGGGGGTGAGTTCCATCATGGTGAAGACAGATTAGATCCATTTTTATGTTTAGCTTGAGGGGGGGCTTTCTTCCCACTGGGTTTTCCCTCTTTCCTCACTTAACTTATTTTTAGCATTTTTGGATTATTATATTGGGGTGACCTTTGGTCTCAGTAACCAGGGCCCTACATTTTATTTTTTACATCATAGTATAGCTTGAGGTGGGGTGTTAGGATATCTCATCATTCAGTATGTACTTTGCATGCATGCATGCACTTCATGCATCTACATGCTTCCTAGTCACTAGTTTGATGCCTCCAGCACCTAGTCCCTAGTCTGCCAACACCCGGGAGATTATTTCCATTTATTTTTATCCCTCCTAGTCAGAGAAGTGCCCACTTCTCACCCACCACTTGAGAAGGGATCCTTTTCTCACCTACCAATACAGTTCACTCCAGTTAGCTAGTTGTCTTTCCTTTATTTGAGACTAGACTGACTCCTAACTACTGTTATCACTCCGATTGACCTCCAATGAGACTTGACTACCTATTCTGAGTGCATTTAACTCCTCATGCACCCTCCATTGAGCCTCCTTCCCTACATTAGTGCCATTACCATTAGTTACACTTATTACATTCAATTAGACTCAGTTAAACTCAATTTGACACCTGGATGACAGTTACTTGTGCATTGATGACCACCACTAATTGATGATGAGGACTCCTAGTTGGAGCCAAGCTATGCCATGCAGTATATTCGAATGACCTCCTTGGCTAATTCGAATTTCTCACTCATTGTGACAGTATTGTATTGTAATTATACCATTTTGGATTATAGAGCACTGATGCATCTCTCTTGCACGGTTTTTACTCCAAATTGTTTTACATATTTGTGATTGATATTCTTGTTCAATAGATCTGCTGTGACTAATTTTACAGTAATCTTTGATTACTTTCTCTCCCATGATAGAGTAACTCTGTGTTTCCATTCCTTCCAAGACTGTTTGAAGGCGTTCACCTGGTTCTTCTATCATGGTCTTCCATCATCATGAGCAGCAGCTTCATCATCATACCCCTTCATCAATGGATATGTTCAACATATCTGAAATATGTATGCATATATACCTGGTTTTGTTAGTGTTGTTAATGCCATCAATGGCAATCTATATTGCATATTGCCAACAATCTCCCCCTTTGGCATTGATGGCAATACTACTTCCATTTCTCCCCCTTTGTCATCAAGGGAAAAGGGTTGAATGACTCCCCCTGACTTTGATCACTGTCTCCCCATGAACTAATGCCAACTGATGCATTATTTTCTTGAGAGATCAGATTGGAAGAGACAATATTCCTAATCTTTTCCTGAGATATTCAAATACATCTCTGCTTAAGGGTTTAGTAAAAATGTCTGCAAACTATTCTTGTGTTGGGACATATTCCAATTTAATGTTCTTGTTTGTTGCCTGATCTCTTAGATAGTGGTATTTTATTGGAATTTGTTTTGCTCTGGAGTGCTAGAAAGGGTTCTCAGAAAGACTTATAGAACTTGTATTATCACAGTAGATAATAGTAGGCTCTTCAAACACTACTTTGATGTCCTGTAAGGTTTGTTTCATCCATTCCACTTATGTGCAACATTCTGCTGCTGCAATATACTTAGCTGCAGTGGCAAACAGAGAAATTGAGGTATGTTTCTTGCTTGTCCAAGCTACCAATGACTCTCCCAAGAAGAATGCTCCTACACTTATACTTTTTATGTCATATACATGTTGATGTATATGTAACTTCGGAATGTATTTCATATATATATTTATTGTACCCTTATAAGAGATGTGTTATTCCTCTATAAGGAAGTGTCGTCATTTGTATTGACAAGTGTCACAAGTAGATTAACTTGTCGATGGGTTATTAGACTACCTGATGTGAGTGTCGGCCCCATAAGTAATTAGGCAAGTTAGGACAAGTATAAATAGAGAGTCGGGATTCTCTATTTTGATCATCTCAGAACTCACTCTTCTCTCACTCAGGAAGTGGCGCACATTGGAGGAGGAGGATCATCTGCATAGTAGGAGACTATCTATTGTATTTGGTTGTACTTTGGTTGAGCCATTGCTCTATCTATCTCTGAGGAAGTTGTGGGGTTTTTCACCTTAGGGTTTTCCCCATGGAAAAATATGTGTGTCCATTGTCTCATGCTTTTGATTCTTGTGATGCTTGATATGATTGTTATACATTGATATACTGTACATGTTATTCTCTCAGTGAAGATCCTATAGCATATTGAATTAATGCTTAAAATCTAACGTGGTATTAGAGCTAACCTAAGAAGAAGACACTGTGCAGTTGCGGAAGCTAGGGCTTCTTGTTTTTGGGTTTCTCTCCATATATTTTGGAAAAGTAATATGATGGATTGGCTCTCCTCAGCAAGGTGAATCTATCTGTCCAATCATAATTCAATTCTGAGCACTGTCAGTTTTGGCCCTAAAACTTAGGGTTTACTAAAAAATAGGAATTTCTAAAATCTGAAGACACAGCTAGAAGCTCCTTGGAAAATCAGAAGTTTGGAGCTTTGGTTCAAGATTTTTGGTTGTGTAGATGTCCGGGAAACTCAAAGCCTAATCCGGCACCAGATCCAGTTTTTAGCAATCAAGTGGTAAGACTCAAATCTTTTCTATTTCCATTTGAAGTACTCTTTAAGATGTCTTACCACACCAAGATTGAGGACAAGCTTGAAGGAGCTGATAACTTCCGAGCATGGAAGTATAGGATTGGGTTAATCCTTGAAGAGAATGAGTTGGATACTTATATAAGTGAAGAGGTCCGTGTCCCAGAGGGAGAAGAGGCTAAGGCTCTTCACAAGAGGAATTTGGTTAAGGCAAAGAGGATCATTGCTGATTCTTGTCAAGCACCCTATATGCAGGTAAATTGTTACCAATACACACAGAGCATATGCAATTTATTGTCAACCCGAGAAAGTCTTTTTATTTCAAAGGATAAGTGCACAATATATGCTCAAACACCAAACCATTAGAAGTGAATACTTTTATCTTCTATCAACCATGTTCATCCCCAAAAATCTATGCAATCCCAATTGTGTTCTAACTGCTATACTTCAATTCCTCTCTATCATGCATCAATAAGAAATTGTATCAGATCTAATCAATCAATTGCAGAAAAGAAATCTCATTCGTATTCTAGAACAATCACTTGTCTGATCTAATCAATCTGGAAATTATAAAGCATAAACTCAACATTAATCTAGAAATCCAATTGCCAAAGACTGAGTTAATTGTTCTAAGAAATTGAATTGCAGAATGAAAATCAAGCAACACACAATAGGAAAGATAAATTGTAAGAGCTCATGGGACCACAACTTAGCTGTAAGATGAACACGGCTATGTATAATAGCAATTGAAATGCATAAAGCAAACCTCACCCAGTCGACTGATATTCCACACCATTTACCAATTTCACAGAAATATCATCCTTTACTGAGAAATCCACACAATAAATATTGCTGCTGCGTACAAAAGGAAAGAACGAAGTATCACACAATAATAAACTCACAATCCTATTTTAACTCAGCAATCTTTGTGGAAGACGGGCCCAGTCTTCACACAGAGACGTTGGCTGAACAACACAACTCTTTAGCTTAGAAGTAACCCCTTATATTAACAGAAGAATGAATACACAGTTTTGCTCAGCTGCTAATAAAATAATTTAATTGTCTGTTGTTCAACCCCTGGGTCGAGGCAACTCCCCATATTTATACATACAAATCGTAACATATAATCCTATAATTGGGAAGCCATGAAGATCTATGATCTTCAGGCGCCCTAAATAACTAGCTGTTACAATGCGTGGCAGAACAGAAACATCCAAATATGAGAAGGTTATTAATTTACCCAAGAGTGGCGGTCTTCCCAGCTCGCAGCTAGACTCGAGCAGCAACATACTTAAGATAGCGAATTCTATTACAGATGCCCTGTCACAGCTGTGCCTTGCTTGATGATTCGAGCCCCAAGGATCCCTCTACAAGCAACGAACATCTCTTCCTTCATGACTTGTTCAGCCCCGATCTTCCTGCAGTCTATTTGTCTCAACTACCTTCATAAATCGCAACATGTTAGCACAATTTGAGAGATGCACAGCTTTAATTATCACAATCATAAGCATTAATAAAATAAGACAATGATCAGCCATACCTTGGTAATTTGGGGAATAAGGTAAGGACAATAGGTTTGATTGCCATGATAAATGGTGTAGGACAGGGGCAGGAAAGATGATTAATGATGGCTAAAAAGGGCCAATTCTGAGCTCAACATCTCCCCCCAACTATCCTGTTGCATGTCCTCATGCAACAACCTGCATTATTTACAATATGAATCCTGTACTGAGCTCTCTCCATGGAGAGAAAAAGAATTGTAGGAAACCCAGGTACCTTATCTATCTTTTGAACAGCCTCTGTGAGTAACCCAACATCTTCCTTCATCACTGTTCCCCCATCCACTGCTAATTGCTGGTAGCTGGAAATGCTGCCAATGTAGTGGGAATCTTCCTGCAATCTCATTATGCTGTGCCTGAGAGCTTAGAGGGCCATTCTTAATCTGAATCTATATCAATAACATTCCTCGGAGGGAGAAGCACTTGTTCTTGTGGGGCAGTGTCTTCTAGCACATCTAAATTTAATAAAAGAGTTGCTGGTTCTTGTGTGACAGCAACATCCTTTAGGCTTTCTTCAGCAGCTACCATCATTGCTTTTAGAGACATTGGTTCTTGTGTAGCAGTGTCTTCCTTGTCCCTGTGCTGCTGAGATTGAGTCTCCTTCTCATTGTGTAGTTCATCCTCCAGAATTTTGGTGTCACCTGAGCATGGTGTCTGTACCTGTTCATCTTCTCCCAACTGTATATCGGGAATGAAATCCACTCCAGGTTTATCTTCTAGATGAAATTCAGGATCTCCTGTTGCAGCTTCCAAGGATGTTAGTTCTTGTGTAGCAACATCCTGGCTTGCCTCTTCAACCTCCTGTTGCTGCAATTCTTCTCCTAGGAGCTCTTTGTCATGGGATTCCTCTGGGGTTACAACCTAGAGTTCATCATTAAATTCCAAAATGTCCTCTGTTCCAGGTTCTTCTCCCACCTGTTTGGCTGATTGGACAAGTAAATTCAGGTTTGCTGGTTCTTATGTTACAGCATCCTGGTCCAGTTTATCATTGTCCTGCCTCTGAGCTTCTTCTTCCAAAATTTATGTGTCCTGGGAGTCCTCTGGGGTGACAGTATGTAATTCTTCAGTGACCTCTATTCCAAGTTCTTCTCCCATCTGATGTATGATTTCTGTATCGTGGGAACACTCTGGGGTTTCACTATATTCTTTTATAAGCTCTAGGGTGTCCCCCATCCCATGTTCTTCTCCTACCTGTTCCATAATTTCTGCATCGTGGGAAGTAACAGCTTCAGCAAGGATGTTTAAAAGTGCTGGTTCTTGTGTGGCAGCACCTTCTTTTTCCACTACTTTCCCCACTGTGGGCACAGGCTGTTGTGTTGAACAAGTGTTAAGTAAAATTTTATGGCCTGCTTCCTTAAAGATTTCTCCACAGGTGGGGCAGAGTATTCGTTCATCCTCCTCCCTAGCTCCAGCAGAATCTGATTCCTCCACTTGGTCTGCAGCCTCTATTAGTGTGTACATTTTTTTTCACCCTGCTTTCTGCAGGTTTCCTTCCAAGTTTCCAGCTCCCTTCTAAGTACTTGGAGGTCCTCTTTCGGCATTGCATTCTCATACAGAAGTCCTTCAATTCCAGGTTCTTCCTCCACTGGCCTTTGTGGAGCATCCATTGGCCTTGGTACAAGGATTGGGGGCTCAACCTGTGTCTCTAAGGTTGTCCATTTTTTTCTAGCTTCCTCTGCTGCTGTGGTGGATCGAGTTCGTTTCTTTCTGATTGGTGCTATTAGGTCAAATTCATTGGTGGCTCTCTTTCTCTTCTTCTGTGGCATTTTCTTTTGTGATTTTTCTTTTTGTGGTGTTTCCTCCTGTGGAGCTGGGATATAGGGAGCCAAAACTGAGGTCAAAGGAATATTTCCTTGCCCCTCATGCTGTTCTTCTTCAATCACAGCTCCTCCTCCTACCCACTTAGGTGAAGACTCAATTGTCACCAGCTCAATGTCTTCTTCCATTGCCCTAGCTCCGTCATCTTCAGGTTCCATTGTCGCAGCATTAGATGCTGCTGCAATTTCACCTTCTGCTGTCGGAGCTGTTTTGTTATCTAGGTTTTCCACAAAGGTTTCATATGCACCATCATCTAATGGATCTATTTGTGCTTCCCTTTGCTCTCCTTCAAATGCAGTGTCATCCCCCACTGGTTCTACTTGTGCTGGAGATTCATCTCTCCCACATGGCTCTGATTGTGCCCCTGGTTGTTCTCCCTCTAATATAGGTTCATCCTCCCCAGATGGCCCAGCTTGTGCCTGCAGCTGTTGTTCTTCTACTGTGGTTTCACCCACCCCGGGTGGTCCTGCCTGTGCCCCCGATTGCTGTTCTTCTCCCATTTCATCCCTCCCCCCAACTTCACTGGAGGAACTCCGGTCCTCCTGTTGTGGTGGAACCTGTAATTGCTGTAATGGGATGACCCTCAAGGGAACAGGTTGCTGTGGTCGGGTTATAAATTGTTCCCAAGTTATATTATGTTGGGCAAGGGTTCTTACAATAATCAACTTGATAAGGCCATGGTGGGTGAGAGAGGAAAGTGGGTGCTTCGCAGACTGAACAAATGTTGCCATATGACACAAGTCGTGCAATAAATAAAATGGAATGTTCAACAAAATGCCATGGCGGAGATGAGAAAGCAAAGGAAGTTCAGAGTTATACACAGTTTGATATCTACCTTCACAAGTAATGTATTTCTTGAGGAAGAAAGCAACCTGGTCCCATGGCCGCGGCAGTGAGTTTAGTGCAATCCCTCTCCTGGATGCTTCAACTTGCTCCCCTGGAAGTAAAAATTCTTCTCGTGCAACCGTTGCAGGGACTTGACGGTTAAACCAAGGTTTTCCCACCATCGCGATGGTTGTGACCTCGGAGATAATGATCTCAGAGACGTCTATACACAGCCCCCACACCATGGAATGAGTTTTGGTAAGATTCAAGGCAAATGGCAGGGCTGCGTCCCGATCAAATCCGTCTAATCGTTCAAAGAATTCGAGCCAGCCAGCAGCTTGAAAAATGGCAAGAACTTGAGGATTTCGTCTGAGCTCCCAAGTATTGAAAGGTTCATGGCGAACTGGAATCCCCATGGTCCTGGATGCAAGCTGAAAGTGCTATTCCATAGATTATAGGATCCCAGAATGGAAGTTGCAGCACAGAGGATGCACGAATCGTTGAGCGGAGACGTTGAGTGAATGAGCAAATTTGGAAAGTTGAGCACAGAAAAGCGTTTGAAATTTCCATGCCGAATTGGGGAAGGTGGCAGTTATTAATGTTACGTCGTACGAGGGAGAGATTTAATCAGGTATAAATGGTGGTACGAGTGAAGGTACGACTAATATCATTTAAATGATATCAATGCTTAATCACGTGATAAATGAAAGCCATACCTCATAAAACTGTGAGTCGGAAAGATGCGAAAACTGGTGGAGCATGCAGTTGATGACATCATGGCACCGAGCTTGTGCACAGTTAGATGTGTGATCATGATGACTCGAATAAGAGAATAATTTCTTCCACCAGTGAAATACAAACCATCGTGTTCTTGGGGTTGGAATGATGAGTTCACCGGCACGACTGAGGTGAATCAGCACCATAATTAGCAGATTTGGAGCAATTCTTCTGTTAACACGGGAGTTACCACTGCAAGTTGCCAAAAAAATGATAGCGCGACCGACGAAAAAGATATTGCAGTCGCCAGAAAAGAATATGTTGCAGCCGGCGGGAAAGAAATTGCGACCACCGGAAAAGATTTCACGGTAGCCAGAAAAATGATTTACGGTATCGGGAAAAATTACGGCTGTCACGGCAAAGTTTTACGACGGCGATTTTCTGTTCAACCCTGATTTCTTCACTAAACCCTCAACGCAGGAATCTACGAGAAGAAAAAAATTATAGCTAGCGGGAAAAGTTTTACGACTATGGGAAATATGTTGCAGCCGCTGTGACATGATGTTGCAGCTATGGGCAAATGGTTGCGACTGCCAAAAAATAATTCACGTCCATCCAAAAAAGTTCACGGCTGCCGGGTAAAAGATTTTACCGGTTGATAGAAACTGATAACGCAACTGCTGGTAAATGAGGTGGCGGCTGTGGAAAAAGATGCTGCAGCTGCCGATGTTGCAGCCGCTAATGTTGCAGCTGCCAGAAAGGATTAACGGCAGCGGAAAAAAGGTATTACGGCTGCTGGAAAATGAGGTGGCAGTCGCGGGGAAATGAGGTGGCGGCTGCGGAAAAAGATGTTGCAGCTGCCGATGTTGCAGCCGCTAATGTTGCAGCTTCCAGAAAGGATTAACGGCAGCGGGAAAAAGGTATTACGGCTGCTGGGAAATGAGGTGGCAACCGCTGGGAAATGAGGTGGAAGCTACAAAAAAATATGTTGCAGCTGCCGATGTTGCAGCCGCAGATGCTGCAGCTGCTAAAAAAGGTTGACGGCAGGTGGGAAAAAGGTATTACGACTGCTGGGAAATGAGGTGGCAACCGCTGGGAAATGAGGTGGCAGCTACGGAAAAAGATGTTGCAGCTGCCGATGTTGCAGCCGCAGATGCTGCAGCTGCCGGAAAAGGTTGACGACAGGAGGGAAAAAGGATGTTACGGCTGCTGGGAAATGAAGTGGCAGTGGCTAGTAAATGAGGTGGCAGCCACTGGGAAATGAGGTGGCAGCTGCAGAAAAATATGTTGCAGCTGCCGATGTTGCAGCCGCCAATGTTGCAACCGCCAATGTTGCAGCTGCCGGAAAAGGTTGACGACAGGTGAGAAAAAGGATGTTACGGCTGCTGGGAAATGGAGTGGCAGTGGCTGGTAAATGAGGTGGCAACTGCGGAAAAAGATGTTGCAGCTGCCGAAATTTATTTTTATTTTTTTTTAAATCAAGGACGGCACAAGGAGATTTTCACTTGATGGGCCCAAACTAGTCGTTATCCTGGCACTTCCCTGCAAATTTTTTTTTGAAAAATGACAGCAAACAAAAACATCAAATGCAAAGAGGAAAAGAAAACAACAATTATACGCTACAGCAGGAAATTATTTATGTACAACAAATACAATTTTCAGTTTTAAGGATTGGCAAAGGCAGAGAAAAGTTCCTGCTCTGGTGCCAACTGATAATCTGGATCGGCAGCAATTTGTGAAATGAATGCATCTTTCGAAATGGGCTTACGATACAGTCGCAATCTGTGGCCGTTAGCAAGTAATGGTATCCGGTTTTCATCAATGGTCACCAGGCGAACAGTGCCGTTGTCAAATACCCTGTCGACCAAATATGGTCCCAGCCATCTTGTACGCAATTTTCCTTTAAAATCCTTCTTGAATCTGGAGTCGTATAATAGTGCCCAGTCTCCTTCACAGAAGATTTTCTTTTTGATGAATCGGTCATGCCAGTTGGATCTCTGTTGCTGGAGCAGCACAGTCTGGTCTACTGCAGCTAACCGTTTCTCATCTAGTTCATTTAATTGATTCAATCTTCTCTTCTGGGCTTCTGTTACATCTAGACTCATTTTGGTGGCTGTTTTCAGGGTCTTGATCTCAAATTCAATTGGAAAGATGGCACTCTTTCCATACACCAGATCATAAGGAGAAAACCCTGTGGTGTTGCACCAAGTTGTGCGATATGCCCACAATGCTTCTGGAAGCCTGTCAGCCCAATCCTTTCGATGGCTTTTAACTGTTTTAGTAAGGATTGCTTCAATAACTGTGAAGCTATCCTATGCTGCACATGATATTTCCGGAGCAGGGACTCAAATTGATGTGAGATGAATTGCGGTCCCCCATCAGTGACTACTTCCTTTGGTACCCCAAAGCGGGTAAAGATTTCACTGTACAGAAAATCAATCACCGCCTGGTCATTAGCCTTAGTCAAAGCTACAGCTTCCACCCATTTGGTCATGTAATCTATACACACCAGGATGTAAACCTTCTGTTTGGAAGGAGGGCTGATAGGGCCAACAAAATCTAATGCCCATCTGTCAAAAGGTTCTAGTACCACTTGGGGCTGTAAAGGCATCTGGTCTGTTTTATTAGGTTGGCCCATCCTTTGGCAACTATCACAGGACTGAACATATCTTTTAGCATCCCTGAACAGTGTCGGCCAATAATAGCCCATCCGCAATGCCTTATGCCCTGTTCTTTTGTCTGCAAAGTGTCCTCCACAAGGTTCATCATGACAGGCCCTCAGTATATGAAAGATCTCATCTTCCCTTACACATCTTCTAATCTCAAGATCGGGTCCTGTGTAAAAGAGATGGCCCTTGAGCCAACAATACCTAGCACTTTGCTGGATAATTTTTCTCTTCTCTCGTTTAGACATATGTGGCGGAAGCTTTCCTGCAACCAAATAGTTAGCGACATCTGCATACCAGGGTGAATGAGCTGAGAGTGCGAATAAATGTTCATCCAGGAAAGCATCCTCAACAGGCGAACTGTCATCACTGTTAGTAAATTGTGATAAAAAATCAGCAACAACATTTTCTTTTCCAGGTTTATCTATAATAGTAATATCAAATTCCTGTAATAATAGAAGCCACCTGGTTACTCTGGCATTAGTGACAGGTTTGTCCATCAAATACTTAATGGCAGAGTGGTCAGTGTGCACAAATGTAGGATACCCAGTAATGTAATGCCGAAACTTATTAATAGAATAAACAATAGCAAGGAATTCTTTTTCAGTAACAGTATAATTAAGTTCAGCAGGGGCTAAGTTTTTACTAACATAATAGATGGCATAAGGTACTTGACCATCCTGTTGTCCTAATACTGCTCCAATGGCGGTATCAGAAGCATCTGAAGAAATGTGGAAAGGTATGGTCCAATTAGGTCCCCTTAGAATAGGGGCTGTGGACAGCTTCTCTTTAAGCTTATCAAATGCTGTCTGGCATGCTTCACTCCACACAAACTGTGCGTCCTTCATTAACAATGAAAACAAAGGGGAAGCAAGTTTGGAGAAGTTTTCTATAAATCTCCTGTAATATCCAGCATGTCCCAGAAAACTTCGCAATTCTTTCTGCATTGAAGGAGTAGGTATATTTTTTATTACCTTAATTTTTGAAGGATCCACCTGAATACCATTGGTAGAGATGAAATGTCCTAATACCACTCCCTCACTCATCATCATATGGCATTTTTCAGTGCTTAATGAAAGGCGAGACTGTTCACAACAAATTAAAACCTTTTTTAAATGTTCCAGTGCTTCCTCAAAGTCCTTGCCATAAGGAGTAAAATCATCCATAAAGACTTCCATGCTATCATTAACTAATTCAGAAAATATGCCAATTACAGCTCTTTGGAACGTTGCTGGTGCATTACATAAACCAAAGGGAAGCACCCTGTAGGCGAACATTCCCCAGGGGCAAGTGAAGGTGGTCTTATCCTGGTCCTCTGGAGCAATCTGAATTTGGTTGTACCCGCTAAACCCATCCAAGAAGGAGAAGAACTTTTTCCCTGATAGGGTATCAAGTACTTGGTCAATAAAGGGCAGAGGGAAATGATCCTTTTGTGTAGCTTTGTTCAGCTCCCTATAATCAACACAGACTCTCCGTTTACCATTTTTCTTGGGCACAATTACAAGTGGGGAAACCCATTCACTATCCGAAATAGGGTAGATAAATCCTGCTTCCAAAAGTTTATGGATTTCCTCCTTCACTATATCCCTCAGGTTGGGGTTCATGCGTCGTTGGGGTTGACACACAGGCCGGGAGTCGTTTTTAATGTAAATATGATGAGTGCACAGTTTAGAAGGGATACCCTTCATGTCTGTATACTCCCAGGCGAATGCCCCCTTACATTCCTTCAAGAGACTGATTAGGCGCAACTGTTCTTCTGAGGAGAGATCAGGGTTAATATTCAAAGTTCTTCCAGGATCTACCTCAATAGAAATGCTTTTTGAATTTTTCAAAACCGGGATTATGTTCATATCACCAACCAATGTTTCCTCCGTAAGATTTTCTTGTTCTTCCTTACCAAGGGTAATGTTCAAGATTTGATAGACTTCTTTATCCACTGAAGCAGGTTCACTGATGAAATTACTGATGGCATCATCTTCTATTTCATTTTTAAAAGTTAAGGCCTTCCCTATTGTTAGTAGTGTCTGAACGTCCTCCTCCTCTTCATGTTCTATCCAAAGTGAGGTTTCAACTTCTCGACTCGGCCGTGCTGGAGGATACAGGGTGAGGTTTTTGGTTTCCAAACCATCAGATATAGTCATGGACCCAGATCGACAGCTGATGCAAGCATCAGCTGTGGCCAACCATGGCCTCCCCAGGATCAATGGATGTCCCCCCAGCTGTGATTTTGGTTGCAATATCAAAAAGTCAGCAGGGTATTCCCATGAATCTACTAAGATGACGAGGTCGTCCAGAATCCCTTCGGGTCTAATGGTGGATCTGTCTGCCAATTCTAAAATGGTAGGGGTCGGCCTAAAATTAGTGAGCCCAAGCTTCCTCACAGTCTCAATTGTTATAACATTGATCGCTGCTCCCAAGTCGACTAGCACGTTGGGTATCTGCGTTTGTCCTATATGTACAGTGACAGTAGGATTTCCAGGGTCGTCATACTTGGTCACAGGGATTTTTCCTGTTATTAAAGCGGATAAATTCCCTATGACATGAATAGTGGGCGGATCTCTAGGTTTCCTCCCTGGTTTCTTAGTGCACAGATCCTGAATTGTTTTAGCATAAATAGGTACATCTTGAAGGGCTTGCAGGAGGGGAATTTTAACATAAAGATTCTTCAACTCTCCTAGGAGGTTGAACTGGGGTTGCCCCCCCACTTTTGGTAGCATTAGTCTCTCAGGGTATGGTGGTTGCCTTACCAACTGGGTAGGCTATATATTACCTGATTTCTCATTTAATGTTTCAGCCGTCCCATCTAAGGGATGCTCAGCACCTTCAATGATAGGAGCCGGATCGGATGTATGCTGTGAACTCTCTCCTTTTTCATGCACAGAAGGTGGAATATCCTCTGTAATTACAGGTTCTATTATCTTCCCAGATCGTAAACGAATATCATTACAAGGTATAGGGGAGAGAGAGTAAGCCGGCATATTGACAGTTTCTAATTGATGGGCTGTTTTATTGTTCGGGTTAGGATTAGGTTGGGCAGGCAACTGAGGCCGTAAGGGTATATTAGAAACAGGATTATTCTGCAGTTGCAGCTGCGACTATTGAGGTGGGTAATGAGGATATTGAGGAAATTGAGGAAATTGAGGGTATGGTGGAGAATAGGGTGACTGTTGAGGTGGAGGTGGTTGATGAAACTAGTTCCCAAGATGGAAGTTCCTCTATCCAGGAGACCATGATGTAGGTTGATGTGGCGGCTGTGTCCAAGGACTCCATGAGTTGAAATTTTGCATTGCAGGTTGAGAAGGATTCCACTGAGTATAATTTGAAGGGAATTGTGTATTCACATTTTTCATATTATTACTCCAATTATTCATATTATTCAAAAATGGAAATGAGTCAGGAGGCATACCTTGATTTCGAGGCTGCCACGATTTCTTCTGCGCAATGAAATAAGCTGATTCTACTTCTGGAGTTGATGCCTGCAGGACAGCCTTCACTTGAGGAAGTGTAGGACATTCCTTCATGTCATGGTTCAGCTCGTACAGCTGACATACTTGTATTTTGTCAAGAGGGCATTCCTTCAGTGGATGATTCTTTCTACATCGGGGACAGAACACAACTAGGGTGAGATCCTCCACTGCCTGTTTCTGTTTGGCCTTCAGGACATCAATCTCCGAAGAGATGGAGCTCATCATTTCTATTTTAAAATTTTCAAGGAGATTGCCTATCTCTGCACGTGTAGCTCCTCCATTGGATGAATTCTGAGTTCTGTCGAAGACATCACGTTCCAGCTTATCTCGTTTATTGTTCCTAGAAGATCCCCTGGAGTATCTCTTACATAATTCCACAATCATCTCAAAGGGTTCTTTGGAGATATCTCCCTTTCCTAACAGATTTAGCATGTCTAAACAATCATCCTTGATCCCTCTAAGCAAGATTATCTTGAGTACATCCAGCCCCATGTTCGTCTGCCCAGCTCTTTGCACATTGTACAGCAACCTTTCTACAAAATCCTCCAGACTTTCATCCTCCTTCTGCACCATCTTGAATAATTCTTCTCTTTTATCCCTGGTGTTGCAATATTCTTGATATTTTTCTAGGAACACTTGCTTCATCTTATTCCAATTAGCAACAGTTCCTCCCCCAAGGCTCATGAACCATCGTAATGCATTGTCCTTCAGGGTGGCAGGAAAAAGTTTCAGCTTTTGAGCATCTGTGACATAATCATAGCTGCGACAGAGGATATCGAATTCAAAAAGGAATTCGTCTGGATCTTCTGCCGCCCTGCCATGGAAGCGAGGCAACACCAATGGTGAGATGTTCTTCATAGGAGCTGTCCCTTCTAGCTGCTGTATTTGAAATTGTATTGTAGCCATGGTTACTTCTGGCAAGGAGGCATTCTCATCATGGTTTTCTACCACTGCTTCCTCCTCTTCGTTCTCATGTCTATTATTCATCTTTTCTTCTGTGTCCTCTTCTTTGCTCGTTCCTGTGTTCTTTACCTCAACTATAACAGCTGCGTCTTCTTCAGTTGTAGCAGCTGTGTAATATTTAGTTGTAGCAGTTGTGTATTCTTCAGTTGGAACAGCTGAATCAGCTGTACCTTCTTTAGCAGGGGTATATGCGGGAATCACGGCTGCTCCTGTATTTTCCACCGTGGATCCTGATGCTGATGCTCCAGGATCAGTAGGGATTCTTCTGATAGGAGTCTCCCGTTGACGAGTCCTGGTAGCTGAATCAGTTCTGTCAACAAGATCGTCGATGAATGTTCTTCTGCCCAACGGTGGGCCTTGACCACGACCCGAACCACCTGCGCTGTTAGTGTTTTGTGGAGTTTTGGGGGTTGGGAGGTGATCGCATTTTACCCTCCTCATATTCATGCGAAGAAGATCATTTCAACAAAGAAGAGACTGACTAAAAGCAATTATCAGATGCAACTAATGACTAGTGTTTAATTTTTATCCTTCCCCGGCAACGGCGCCAAAATGTCAAGCACCCTCTATGCAGGTAAATTGTTACCAATACACACAGAGCATATGAAATTTATTGTCAACCCGAGAAAGTCTTTTTATTTCAAAGGATAAGTGCAAAATATATGCTCAAACACCAAACCATTAGAAGTGAATACTTTTATCTTCTATCAACCATGTTCATCCCCAAAAATCTATGCAATCCCAATTGTCTTCTAACTGCTATACTTCAATTCCTCTCTATCATGCATCAATAAGAAATGGTATCAGATCTAATCAATCAATTGAAGAAAAGAAATCTCATTCGTATTCTAGAACAATCACTTGTCTGATCTAATCAATCTGGAAATTATAAAGCATAAACTGAACTTTAATCTAGAAATCCAATTGCCAAAGACTGAGTTAACTGTTCTAAGAAATTGAATTGCAGAATGAAAATCAAGCAACACACAACAGGAAAGATAAATTGTAAGAGCTCATGGGACCACAACTTAGCTGTAAGATGAACACGGCTATGTATAATAGTAATTGAAATGCATAAAGCAAACCTCACCCAGTCGACTGATATTCCACACCATTTACCAATTTCACAGAAATATCATCCTTTACTGAGAAATCCACACAATAAATATTGCTGCTGCGTACAAAAGGAAAGAACGAAGTATCACACAATAATAAACTCACAATCCTATTTTAACTCAGCAATCTCTGTGGAAGACGGGCCCAGTCTTCACACAGAAACGCTAGCTGAACAACACAACTCTTTAGCTCAGAAGTAACCCCTTATATTAACAGAAGAATGAATACACAGTTTTGGTCAGCTGCTAATACAATAATTTAATTGTCTGTTGTTCAACCCCTGGGTCGAGGCAACTCCCCATATTTATACATACCAAATCGTAACATCTAATCCTATAATTGGGCAGCCATGAAGATCTCTGATCTTCAGGTGCCCTAAATAACTAGCTGTTACAATGCGTGGCAGAACAGAAACATCCAAATATGAGAAGGTTATTAATTTACCCAAGAGTGGCGATCTTCCCAGCTCACAGCTAGACTCGAGTAGCAACATACTTAAGATAGTGAATTCTATTACAGCTGCCCTGTCACAGCTGTGCCTTGCTTGATGATTTGAGCCCCAAGGATCCCTCTACAAGCAACGAACATCTCTTCCTTCATGACTTGTTCAGCCCCGATCTTCCTGCAGTCTATTTGTCTCAACTACCTTCATAAATCGCAACATGTTAGCACAATTTGAGAGATGCATAGCTTTAATTATCACAATCATAAGCATTAATAAAATAAAACAATGATCAGCCATACCTTGGTAATTTGGGGAATAAGGTAAGGACAATAGGTTTGATTGCCATGATAAATGGTGTAGGACAGGGGCAGGAAAGATGATTAATGATGGCTAAAAAGGGCCAATTCTGAGCTCAACAATTCTATTAAAGATAATCTCATCCCTCATGTGTCATCCCTAAAGACACCAAAACAGATGTTTTATTCCTTGACCAAACTATTTGAAGGCAAGAACATAAATCAGAAGATGACCCTAAGGAATGAATTAAAGAATATCAAGGTCCAAAATGCTGAGACTATGCAGTCATATTTCTCAAGGGTCTCCCAGATAAAAGAACAACTTGAAGTTGTGGGTGAAAATATAGAAAATGGAGAAGTGGTGATGACCACTCTTAATGGCCTCCCTAGGTCAGGGGATTCCTTCATCCAATGAATTTGTGCTAGAAAGAAACTTATCTCTTTTGGTAGATTGTGGGAAGAATGCTTATAGGAAGAAGCTCGAATTGCAGCCAGAGAAGAGAAGATGGGGAGTGAAGACCAAGCACTTACAGCTCACTCCAAAAGACATGGTGACAAGAAAGCTCACCATCATGGCAAGAAAGGAAAATATCAGAATCAAAGAGGTAGTCCCAGACATAGAAGGGACATGTCCCATGTCCGTTGCTATACATGTGATGATAAGGGACACTATGACATAGATTGCCCTAAGAATAAGAAAGAGTGTACTCACAAGAAGAAGAACTTCAAAAGAAGACATCATGCTCATGTTGCAGAGGATGATGAACCTCCCAAGAAGAGGGCTAGGGAAAATAGTGAAGATTCTTGCTCTCACTAGAACCATTACTCATGGAAGTAATGATTGGCTCATAGATAGTGGGGCTTCCAAACATATGACAGGACTCAAAGAATCCTTTGTGAATCTATCTGAACATGATTCACCCCACAAGGTGAAGCTTGGAGATGACTACCATTATCCCATAAAAGGGAGTGGTGAAGCCTCCTATACACTAGACTCTGGAAATTCTATGAAGATAAAAGATGTACTCTATGTTCCAGGTCTTAAGAAGAATCTACTCTCAATATCTGCATTGGATGCAAAAGAAATGAGGGTTGCATTTATAGATGGCCAAGTCCTAATGTGACCTAAGGGTAAGACTATAGATGATGCAGTTGTGATTGGAGAGAAAGAGGGAGGATTGTACAAATTGAAGGGCCATCCATAACAAGCCATGGTCCATGATTCAGTAGAGCCAAGTGAACTTTGGCATAGAAGGCTTGCACACATGCATTACAGAGCATTACCAATTGCAAGCAAAGTGGTAGAAGGTCTTCCTGAAATCCAGACAAAGCATGAAGGCATTTGCAAAGGCTATGCAAAGGGAAAGAATACAAAGAAGACATTTCCAAGTAGTGAAAGCAAGGAAAAAGGAATCTTGGAGATTATCCACTCTGATGTATGTAGTCCCATGTCATCCAATTCTCTGAGTCGGTATGTATACTATGTCTCCTTTATTAATGATTTCTCTAGGAAGACTTGGATCTACTTCTTGAAGAACAAAGATGAAGTGTTTAACAATTTCAAGGAATTCATAGCCTTGATAGAAAACCAAACTGACTTCAAGACCAAGATCTTCATATTTGACAATGGCAGAGAATTTACTTCAGGAAACTTCAAGAAGTTATGCAGTGATTCAGGGATTAAGAGGGAGTTGACTACTCCTTACAATCCACAGTAGAATGGGGTTTCCAAGAGAAAGAATAGAACAATCATGGAAGCAGCAAGGGCAATGCTTCATGACCAAGACTTACCTATGCACCTATGCGCTAAAGCAGCAAGGACAGCTGTATATGTGCAGAACAGAACACCCCATAAGATAATTGACAAGAAAACACCAGAAGAAGTGTTCACTGGTAGGAAACCAGAAGTAAGCCATCCCAGAATATTTGGTTGTCTAGTATACACTCACATCCCAAAAGAGAAAAGGTTAAAGTTGGATCCTTTAGGAAAGAAGGATACATTCGTGGGTTACAGTGAAAGCTCGAAGGCTTACATAATCTACTTCCATGGATTCAAGAAGATTGACATCAGCAGAGATGTAACATTTGATGAAAGTTCATCTTATCACAAATCGAGAAAGACACTTGTTGTAGAAAATGAAGAACCCAGAATATCTAGAACTCAAGACACCACAATGAATGAAGCAGTTCCTGAAGAAGATCGAGAAATGGAAGATCCACAAGAACCTGTGGATCCACCTCGTGAGAAGAATCCTCACAAGAGGAAACCAACATGGGTTAGAGAGCTCATCCAAGATGCAGAGAGATTTGGCATTCCAGAAGAAGAACACAGAGAAAGGAAAAGGAAAAGGTCACATACTAGTTATGTTGCTTTACTCTTTGACATCAAGGATAAAGAACCTTTCGGTTATGAAGAAGCTGCAGAAAAGAAAGAATGGAAGGATGCTATGATCGAAGAATACCAATCTATTATGAAGAATGATGTTTGAGATGTGATCCCAAGACCAGATGGGAATTTTGTGATAACTTCCAAGTGGATCTATAAGGTCAACCATGCTGCAGATGGTAGCATCGAGAAATACAAAGCTAGGTTTGTAGCTCGTGGCTTCTCCCAGAAAGAAGGAACTGATTATGAAGAGACTTTTGCTCCTGTGGCCAGATACACTTCCATTAGATCAGTACTTGCTCTCGCTGCAGTAATGAAATGGAAGGTACACCAGATGGATGTCAAGACAACCTTCTTGAATGGTGTAGTTGAAGAGGAAGTGTACGTGGAGCAGCCACTCGGGTTTGAGACACATGATAGAGAAACACATGTGTGCAAACTGAAGAAAGCCCTGTGTGGTTTGAAACAAGTACCCAGGACCTGGTATGGAAGGATAGATGGCTTCCTATCCAATTTGGGCTTTACCAAGAGTAAAGAAGATTCCAACCTTCACTACAAGGTTGAGGAGGGAAATCCGGTGATTCTACTATTGTATGTGGATGACCTGTTTCTGACAGGTGAGGATAGACCGATTGTCGACACGAAGAGGAAGCTAGCTGTCGAGTTCGAGATGAAAGACTTGGGTATGATGCACTACTTTCTTGGTATGGAGGTGTGGCAAAGTGCAAATGGGATCTTCCTTGGACAAGGGAAGTATGTAGTAAAGATCCTAAAGAGCTTTGGTATGATGGACTACAAGGCCATGGCCACACCTACGGCATCAAACCTGAAGCTTCTGTGTGATGCTTCTTCTGAGCCAGTTGATGCTACGATGTATCGTCAGATGACTGGGTCCTTGATGTACCTGATGAATACAAGGCCAGACATTTGGTTTGCGGTGAACACCTTGAGCCAGTATTTGACAGATCCGAGACATGTTCACCTGATAATTGCAAAGCATGTTCTGAGGTACTTGAAGGGTACAGTGGATTATGGGCTCAAGTATGAGGAGAATCAAAAGTTTAACCTGGAGGGTTATGTTGATTCAGATTGGGTAGGAAAAGCCATTGATCAGAAGAGCACTTTGGGGTGCTGCTTCAGTATGGGATCAGGTGTGATCTCTTGGTTTAGCAGGAAGCAGTCATATGTGGCACTGACTACAACTGAAGCAGAGTATGTCGCAGCTTGTTCAGCTAGTTGTGAGGCAGTATGGATTAGGAAGCTACTGTCTGATTTGTTTGATCTCCAATTGAGTGCTACCTGTATATATTATGACAACCAGATTTGTGTGAAGTTGTTAGAGAACCTAGTGTTCCATGATAGGTCGAAGCACATTGAGATCAAGTTCCACTATATCAAGGATATGGTGCAGAGGGGAGCTGTGAAGCTCTTGCATGTTGCGACAGACGAGAAGATAGCTGATGTGTTGACCAAGCCACTTGCCAGAGTGAAGTTTGAAAAATTCAGAGGGAAACTTGGTGTACTTCAGATCGAGATGCCTTCCAGAGGGAAGTGATGAAGTCCAGAGACACGGATGCACACTGGGCCATTCTTGCATGGTGGTAGGTTGGTCCTCCCATGGCAAGATGTAAGGGCTGAGCCATTCTTACATGGTGGTAGGTTGGTCCTCCCATGGTAAGATGTAAGGTTTGGGCCATTCTCACATGGTGGCAGGTTAGTCATCCCATGGTGAGATGTAAGTGTTGGTCCATTCTCACATAGTGGCAGGTTACTCCTCCTATGGTGAGATATAAGTGTTGAATCCTTTCCTACATGATAGTAGGTTGGTCCTCTCATGTTCATTGATGTAAGTGTTGGGCCTTTTCGACATGGTGGTAGGTTGGTCCTCCCATGGTCGTTGATGTAAGTGTTGTGCCTTTTCAACATGGTGGTAGGTTGGTCCTCCCATGGTCGTTGATGTAAGTGTTGTTAGCCTTTCCCAGATGGTAGTAGGTTGGTCCTCCCATGCTGGTGAGTGTAAGTGCTATGAGCCTTTCACATGGTGGAAGGTTAGTCCTCCCATGGTGAGTGTAAGTGCTGTGTGTGTGCATCTGGGTTGTGCTCTGTGGACTACATGATGATCTGAAGACATTGATGTGATAGTTTGGTACATAGGTTTTGCAGAGGCATATAATCAGTCCTGAGATGCTCTTGCAGGTTTTTCCAAGTCAGTGTAATCAGTCCTGAGAGATCTTGCAGGTTTTACAGAAGCAGTGTAATCAGCCCTGAGGTGTACTTACTTGATGGCTTGCTCGTAGATGATGATGATGATCAAGTTGATCATGTGATTATATACATCATTTGGATATATGGTGAGTATCAGGTGGATACTCTGTGGTTGTGGACAAGTTGTGCAATGGCATGTAAAAGATCCTGAGAGATTCGAGAGGTTGAGCTGCGCGCTCGTAAAAGGCCTGGGATGCTCTTGCGAGGTTTTGCAAATGAACGTGATGAGTGCTGAGGATTCCACAGTATGACCAATGATAATGAAGACCTACAGGTGGTGGGCCTACATCCAGTATGAAAAAGGACTGGCTCTTTAGAACTTCCTATGATGAGTAGATTCAGAGATTGGCCGAGATAGCAGCAGTTGTGACGATGATGATGATTCGATGATGATGATCCATAGAAGAATACTTGTGCTCGATGATCTGTGTCGAGAAATACCTTTCTAGTTAAGAGGGAGTGTTGATGTATATGTAACTTCTAAATGTATTTCATATATATATTTATTGTACCCTTATAAGAGATGTGTTATTCCTCTATAAGGAAGTGTCGTCATTTGTATTTACAAGTGTCGCAAGTAGATTAACTTGCCGATGGGTTATTAGACTACCTAATGTGGGTGTCGGCCCGATATATATGTAACTGGGGTTATTAGGTTGAGTTAGACAAGTTGGCCCCATAAGTAATTAGGCAGGTCAGGACAAGAATAAATAGAGAGTCGAGATTCTCTATTTTGATCATCTCAGAACTCACTCTTCTCTCACTCAAAAAGTGGCACACATTGGAGGAGGAGGATCAGCTGCATAGTAGGAGACTATCTATTGTATTTGGTTGTACTTTGGTTGAGCCATTGCTCTATCTATCTCTGAGGAAGTTGTGGGGTTTTTCACCTTAGGATTTTTCCCACAGAAAAATCTATGTGTCCATTGTCTCATGCTTTTGATTCTTGTGATGCTTGACATGCTTGATATGATTGTTATGCATTCATATACTGTACATGTTATTCTCTCAGTGAAGATCCTATATCATATTGAATTAATGCTTAAAATATAACACTACACAACCTTCCCAATCTGCATCTAAATAGGCCTTTAAGGAGAATGAATTCTTGCTAGGGTACCATAATCCAAGATCTATGGTTCCTTTTAAGTACCTAGAGATTATTTTCACAGCTTGAACATGGATCTCTTTTGGTGCATCTTGGAATCTATCCACCATTCCAACAGCTTTCTTGACATCAGGTATGGAAGTTGTTACATAGAGTAAACTCCCAATCATTGATCTGTAGAGTTTTAGATCTATAACCTTGGACTCATCTTCCTTGCTTAGTTTGAATCCTACTGTCATAGGTGTACAGACAGGTTTCAATCTTATAACTGGAATTTTTTAAGCATATCTTTAACATACTTAGACTGATGTATAAAGATTCCTCTTTTGGACTGTACTATTTGTAATCCTAGAAATAAATTTATTTCACCAAGCAAAGACATTTCAAACTCTTGATGCATCCTTCTCTAAAATTCCTCACTTAGTTTTTCATCATCACTCCCAAATATAATATCATCAACATATACTTCCACAATAATCAGGATATCATCAACAATTTTACAATAAAGATTGTTGTCTGTTGATCCTCTTTTGAAGCCTTGAGCTTGTAAATACGAGTCTAGCCTTGCATACCATGCTCTAGGTGCTTGTTTTAGCCCATAGAGTGCTTTCTTTAGTTTACAGACATAGTCTCCTTTATCAGTTAATTGAAATCCTTCTGGTTGCTCAATATAGACTTCCTCTTATAAGTTTCCATTGATAAATGCTTACTTGACATCCATCTGGTATACTTTAAATTTCATATAGCTGGCAAATGCTAAGAACATCCTAATTGCCTCTAATCTAGCCATAGGTGCAAAATTTTCTCCAAAATCTACTCCTTCAACCTGAGCATACCCTTTACATACTAATATGGATTTGTTCTTGATTACTTGCCCATTTTCATTTACTTTGTTTCTAAACACCCATTTAGTTCCAATGACATTCTTATTTTCTGGTATTGGAACCAATTCCCAAGTTTGATTCTTTTCAATTTGGTCAAATTCTTCATTCATAGCATTGACCCAATTATCATCTTTGCATGCCTCTCTAATTTAGTTGGGTTCAATATGTGATAAGAGTGCTATTTCAGTTTGATACAACAATTGTCTTCTTGTCTTCACTCTTGTTCTTTTATTCCAATAATTAGGTCTTCAGGATGATTTCTTTGAGTTATTCTTGAAGGTGTCTTTGTGTCTCTTCTTGGGGATTATTCCTTTATCTCTTCTTCTCGAATATCTTCCTCTTCTTCTCTGGTGTCCATTTCATCTTCTTGTGTATCTTCCTTTTCTTCTATATCTTCTTGTGTATCATTTAAATCATCATCATCTTCATCTTCACTATCAAGTATGGCCTCTTGGTGTTTGAAGTTCTTTGTTTTCAAGTCATCCACTTTAACATCTGCACTCTCTACAATCTTATGTAATCTAAGATTATAGCATCTATATGCTTTCTTGGTAGAAGCATATCCAAGGAAGATATCTTCATCAGATCTAGCATCAAATTTTATGAGATTCTTATCAAGCCTTTTGATGTAACACTTACTACCAAAGACCTTGAAGTATTTTACAAAAGGAACTCTCCCAAACCATAGCTCATAAGGAGTTTTATTACTATTAATAATGAGCTTACCTCTATGTAATATGTGTACTATTGTGCTTACAGCTTCCCTCCAATATCCATCAGACAATATTGCTTCATTGAGCATAGTCCTTGCAGCCTCCTGGACTGTTGTATTTCTCCTCTCAGCAACCCCATTTTGCTGAGGTCTTCTCGCAACAGAGAATTGTCTCTTAATTCCATGAGTTTCATAGAAGAGATCAAACTCTTTTGAGGTGAACTAACCACCATTGTTTGATCTAAGAAATTTTATTTTTGTCTCTGTTTCATTTTCAACAAGAGTTTTAAAAGATTTGAACTTGTTAAATGCTTCTGATTTTTCCTTGAGAAAAAATACCCCAGCCATTCTAGTAAAATCATCAATGAAAAACATAAAGTAGGTTGTTTTTGATGGATCTATCAGTAAATACAAAGCTAGGCTGGTGGAAAAAGGTTTCTCCCAAGTCCAAGGAGTGGACTACACTGAGACATTTGCACCAGTTGCAAAGATGGATTCCATCTGCCTAGTTTTGGCCATTTCCGCATCCAAGCACGGGGAAGCGCACCATATGGATGTGAAGAGTGATTTTCTACATGGAGATATTGATGAAGAAGTATATATAAAGCATCCAAAAGGATACATATCAGATCCATCATTAGTTTTTAGATTGAAGAAATCTTTGTATGGATTGAAACAGGCCCCAAGAGCTTGGTACGCAAAGATGGACTCCTTCCTTCTTTCTTAGAATTTCAAAAGATGCAAATCTGATCTGAATGTGTACCTACAGAAATTTAAAGGTAATTTGATGATTGTTTTTCTTTATGTTGATGATATTCTCATTACTAGTAGCACTCTCCTTATAATCAACAAGTTAAAAACTGCCTTAAATCTAGCTTTTGACATGAGCGATTTGGGCTTGCTTAAGCAATTTTTGGGCTTGGAGATAGCTCAAAATTTTGATGGGATCACATTATCTCAGCAAAAGTATGCTTCAGACCTGCTATTAGAGTTTAATATGGCAGAATTTAAGGCTGCTCCATTTCCATTCCTCTCAGGAATCAGTCTTGAGGAGGGAAATTCTACACCACTTGCAGATTGCACTATGTATCGACAGTTGATTGGTTCACTACTCTACTTGACACACTCAAGGCCTGATATTTCTTATGCCATGAGTGCTGTATCAAGGTATATGCAGCAGCCCCATGAGCTTCATTGGCGGGAAGCCAAGCAAATCTTGCAGTATGTGCAAGGTACAAGACATTTTGGCATACATTATGCTGCAGATTCTGAGCTAGATTTCATTGGTTTTACTGATTCAAATTGAGAGGGTGATAGAATTGATAGGAAGTACACTTCTTGTTATGTTTTCATGATTGGCCATGGCCTTATTTTCTGGTCAAGAAAAAATCAGGCAACCATTGGACTTTCTTCAGTAGAGGCAGAGTATCGAGGGGCAGTCAATGCCTGCATTCAGGTAGTTTGGTTGCAGGGTATTCTTTCCGAGTTTGATTTTGGTAGCACTACTTTGACTGTCATATTTTGTGACAATGAAAGTGCTATTAATATCTCCATGGATCTAGTTCAGTGGTAGAGGACCAAGCACGATGAGATTCATATGCACTACATCCAAGAGTTGGTGCATGATCACACCATCATTCTGCAATATTGCCTTACTGATGAGAAAATTGGAGACATCTTCACCAAGAGCTTCACTGAGAAGAAGTTCTCTTACCTCCGTTCACTGTTGGGGGTGAGTTCCATCATGGTGAAGACAGATTAGATCCATTTTTATGTTTAGCTTGAGGGGGGGCTTTCTTCCCACTGGGTTTTCCCTCTTTCCTCACTTAACTTATTTTTAGCATTTTTGGATTATTATATTGGGGTGACCTTTGGTCTCAGTAACCAGGGCCCTACATTTTATTTTTTACATCATAGTATAGCTTGAGGTGGGGTGTTAGGATATCTCATCATTCAGTATGTACTTTGCATGCATGCATGCACTTCATGCATCTACATGCTTCCTAGTCACTAGTTTGATGCCTCCAGCACCTAGTCCCTAGTCTGCCAACACCCGGGAGATTATTTCCATTTATTTTTATCCCTCCTAGTCAGAGAAGTGCCCACTTCTCACCCACCACTTGAGAAGGGATCCTTTTCTCACCTACCAATACAGTTCACTCCAGTTAGCTAGTTGTCTTTCCTTTATTTGAGACTAGACTGACTCCTAACTACTGTTATCACTCCGATTGACCTCCAATGAGACTTGACTACCTATTCTGAGTGCATTTAACTCCTCATGCACCCTCCATTGAGCCTCCTTCCCTACATTAGTGCCATTACCATTAGTTACACTTATTACATTCAATTAGACTCAGTTAAACTCAATTTGACACCTGGATGACAGTTACTTGTGCATTGATGACCACCACTGATTGATGATGAGGACTCCTAGTTGGAGCCAAGCTATGCCATGCAGTATATTCGAATGACCTCCTTGGCTAATTCGAATTTCTCACTCATTGTGACAGTATTGTATTGTAATTATACCATTTTGGATTATAGAGCACTGATGCATCTCTCTTGCACGGTTTTTACTCCAAATTGTTTTACATATTTGTGATTGATATTCTTGTTCAATAGATCTGCTGTGACTAATTTTACAGTAATCTTTGATTACTTTCTCTCCCATGATAGAGTAACTCTGTGTTTCCATTCCTTCCAAGACTATTTGAAGGCGTTCACCTGGTTCTTCTATCATGGTCTTCCATCATCATGAGCAGCAGCTTCATCATCATACCCCTTCATCAATGGATATGTTCAACATATCTGAAATATGTATGCATATATACCTGGTTTTGTTAGTGTTGTTAATGCCATCAATGGCAATCTATATTGCATATTGCCAACAATCTCCCCCTTTGGCATTGATGGCAATACTACTTCCATTTCTCCCCCTTTGTCATCAAGGGAAAAGGGTTGAATGACTCCCCCTGACTTTGATCACTATCTCCCCATGAACTAATGCCAACTGATGCATTATTTTCTTGAGAGATCAGATTGGAAGAGACAATATTCCTAATCTTTTCCTGAGATATTCAAATACATCTCTGCTTAAGGGTTTAGTAAAAATGTCTGCAAACTATTCTTGTGTTGGGACATATTCCAATTTAATGTTCTTGTTTGTTGCCTGATCTCTTAGATAGTGGTATTTTATTGGAATTTGTTTTGCTCTGGAGTGCTAGAAAGGGTTCTCAGAAAGACTTATAGAACTTGTATTATCACAGTAGATAATAGTAGGCTCTTCAAACACTACTTTGATGTCCTGTAAGGTTTGTTTCATCCATTCCACTTATGTGCAACATTCTGCTGCTGCAATATACTTAGCTGCAGTGGCAAACAGAGAAATTGAGGTATGTTTCTTGCTTGTCCAAGCTACCAATGACTCTCCCAAGAAGAATGCTCCTACACTTGTACTTTTTATGTCATATACATGTTGATGTATATGTAACTTCGGAATGTATTTCATATATATATTTATTGTACCCTTATAAGAGATGTGTTATTCCTCTATAAGGAAGTGTCGTCATTTGTATTGACAAGTGTCACAAGTAGATTAACTTGTCGATGGGTTATTAGACTACCTGATGTGAGTGTCGGCCCCATAAGTAATTAGGCAAGTTAGGACAAGTATAAATAGAGAGTCGGGATTCTCTATTTTGATCATCTCAGAACTCACTCTTCTCTCACTCAGGAAGTGGCGCACATTGGAGGAGGAGGATCATCTGCATAGTAGGAGACTATCTATTGTATTTGGTTGTACTTTGGTTGAGCCATTGCTCTATCTATCTCTGAGGAAGTTGTGGGGTTTTTCACCTTAGGGTTTTCCCCATGGAAAAATCTGTGTGTCCATTGTCTCATGCTTTTGATTCTTGTGATGCTTGATATGATTGTTATACATTGATATACTGTACATGTTATTCTCTCAGTGAAGATCCTATAGCATATTGAATTAATGCTTAAAATCTAACGTGGTATTAGAGCTAACCTAAGAAGAAGACACTGTGCAGTTGCGGAAGCTAGGGCTTCTTGTTTTTGGGTTTCTCTCCATATATTTTGGAAAAGTAATATGATGGATTGGCTCTCCTCAGCAAGGTGAATCTATCTGTCCAATCATAATTCAATTCTGAGCACTGTCAGTTTTGGCCCTAAAACTTAGGGTTTACTAAAAAATAGGAATTTCTAAAATCTGAAGACACAGCTAGAAGCTCCTTGGAAAATCAGAAGTTTGGAGCTTTGGTTCAAGATTTTTGGTTGTGTAGATCTCCGGGAAACTCAAAGCCTAATCCGACACCAGATCCAGTTTTTAGCAATCAAGTGGTAAGACTCAAATCTTTTCTATTTCCATTTGAAGTACTCCTTAAGATGTCTTACCACACCAAGATTGAGGACAAGCTTGAAGGAGCTGATAACTTCCGAGCATGGAAGTATAGGATTGGGTTAATCCTTGAAGAGAATGAGTTGGATACTTATATAAGTGAAGAGGTCCGTGTCCCAGAGGGAGAAGAGGCTAAGGCTCTTCACAAGAGGAATTTGGTTAAGGCAAAGAGGATCATTGCTGATTCTTGTCAAGCACCCTATATGCAGGTAAATTGTTACCAATACACACAGAGCATATGCAATTTATTGTCAACCCGAGAAAGTCTTTTTATTTCAAAGGATAAGTGCACAATATATGCTCAAACACCAAACCATTAGAAGTGAATACTTTTATCTTCTATCAACCATGTTCATCCCCAAAAATCTATGCAATCCCAATTGTGTTCTAACTGCTATACTTCAATTCCTCTCTATCATGCATCAATAAGAAATGGTATCAGATCTAATCAATCAATTGCAGAAAAGAAATCTCATTCGTATTCTAGAACAATCACTTGTCTGATCTAATCAATCTGGAAATTATAAAGCATAAACTCAACATTAATCTAGAAATCCAATTGCCAAAGACTGAGTTAATTGTTCTAAGAAATTGAATTGCAGAATGAAAATCAAGCAACACACAATAGGAAAGATAAATTGTAAGAGCTCATGGGACCACAACTTAGCTATAAGATGAACACGGCTATGTATAATAGCAATTGAAATGCATAAAGCAAACCTCACCCAGTCGACTGATATTCCACACCATTTACCAATTTCACAGAAATATCATCCTTTACTGAGAAATCCACACAATAAATATTGCTGCTGCGTACAAAAGGAAAGAACGAAGTATCACACAATAATAAACTCACAATCCTATTTTAACTCAGCAATCTTTGTGGAAGACGGGCCCAGTCTTCACACAGAGACGTTGGCTGAACAACACAACTCTTTAGCTTAGAAGTAACCCCTTATATTAACAGAAGAATGAATACACAGTTTTGCTCAGCTGCTAATAAAATAATTTAATTGTCTGTTGTTCAACCCCTGGGTCGAGGCAACTCCCCATATTTATACATACAAATCGTAACATATAATCCTATAATTGGGAAGCCATGAAGATCTATGATCTTCAGGCGCCCTAAATAACTAGCTGTTACAATGCGTGGCAGAACAGAAACATCCAAATATGAGAAGGTTATTAATTTACCCAAGAGTGGCGGTCTTCCCAGCTCGCAGCTAGACTCGAGCAGCAACATACTTAAGATAGCGAATTCTATTACAGATGCCCTGTCACAGCTGTGCCTTGCTTGATGATTCGAGCCCCAAGGATCCCTCTACAAGCAACGAACATCTCTTCCTTCATGACTTGTTCAGCCCCGATCTTCCTGCAGTCTATTTGTCTCAACTACCTTCATAAATCGCAACATGTTAGCACAATTTGAGAGATGCACAGCTTTAATTATCACAATCATAAGCATTAATAAAATAAGACAATGATCAACCATACCTTGGTAATTTGGGGAATAAGGTAAGGACAATAGGTTTGATTGCCATGATAAATGGTGTAGGACAGGGGCAGGAAAGATGATTAATGATGGCTAAAAAGGGCCAATTCTGAGCTCAACATCTCCCCCCAACTATCCTGTTGCATGTCCTCATGCAACAACCTGCATTATTTACAATATGAATCCTGTACTGAGCTCTCTCCATGGAGAGAAAAAGAATTGTAGGAAACCCAGGTACCTTATCTATCTTTTGAACAGCCTCTGTGAGTAACCCAACATCTTCCTTCATCACTGTTCCCCCATCCACTGCTAATTGCTGGTATCTGGAAATGCTGCCAATGTAGTGGGAATCTTCCTGCAATCTCATTATGCTGTGCCTGAGAGCTTAGAGGGCCATTCTTAATCTGAATCTATATCAATAACATTCCTCGGAGGGAGAAGCACTTGTTCTTGTGGGGCAGTTTCTTCTAGCACATCTAAATTTAATAAAAGAGTTGCTGGTTCTTGTGTGACAGCAACATCCTTTAGGCTTTCTTCAGCAGCTACCATCATTGCTTTTAGAGACATTGGTTCTTGTGTAGCAGTGTCTTCCTTGTCCCTCTGCTGCTGAGATTGAGTCTCCTTCTCATTGTGTAGTTCATCCTCCAGAATTTTGGTGTCACCTGAGCATGGTGTCTGTACCTGTTCATCTTCTCCCAACTGTATATCGGGAATGAAATCCACTCCAGGTTTATCTTCTAGATGAAATTCAGGATCTCCTGTTGCAGCTTCCAAGGATGTTAGTTCTTGTGTAGCAACATCCTGGCTTGCCTCTTCAACCTCCTGTTGCTGCAATTCTTCTCCTAGGAGCTCTTTGTCATGGGATTCCTCTGGGGTTACAACCTAGAGTTCATCATTAAATTCCAAAATGTCCTCTGTTCCAGGTTCTTCTCCCACCTGTTTGGCTGATTGGACAAGTAAATTCAGGTTTGCTGGTTCTTATGTTACAGCATCCTGGTCCAGTTTATCATTGTCCTGCCTCTGAGCTTCTTCTTCCAAAATTTATGTGTCCTGGGAGTCCTCTGGGGTGACAGTATGTAATTCTTCAGTGACCTCTATTCCAAGTTCTTCTCCCATCTGATGTATGATTTCTGTATCGTGGGAACACTCTGGGGTTTCACTATATTCTTTTATAAGCTCTAGGGTGTCCCCCATCCCATGTTCTTCTCCTACCTGTTCCATAATTTCTGCATCGTGGGAAGTAACAGCTTCAGCAAGGATGTTTAAAAGTGCTGGTTCTTGTGTGGCAGCACCTTCTTTTTCCACTACTTTCCCCACTGTGGGCACAGGCTGTTGTGTTGAACAAGTGTTAAGTAAAATTTTATGGCCTGCTTCCTTAAAGATTTCTCCACAGGTGGGGCAGAGTATTCGTTCATCCTCCTCCCTAGCTCCAGCAGAATCTGATTCCTCCACTTGGTCTGCAGCCTCTATTAGTGTGTACATTTTTTTTCACCCTGCTTTCTGCAGGTTTCCTTCCAAGTTTCCAGCTCCCTTCTAAGTACTTGGAGGTCCTCTTTCGGCATTGCATTCTCATACAGAAGTCCTTCAATTCCAGGTTCTTCCTCCACTGGCCTTTGTGGAGCATCCATTGGCCTTGGTACAAGGATTGGGGGCTCAACCTGTGTCTCTAAGGTTGTCCATTTTTTTCTAGCTTCCTCTGCTGCTGTGGTGGATCGAGTTCGTTTCTTTCTGATTGGTGCTATTAGGTCAAATTCATTGGTGGCTCTCTTTCTCTTCTTCTGTGGCATTTTCTTTTGTGATTTTTCTTTTTGTGGTGTTTCCTCCTGTGGAGCTGGGATATAGGGAGCCAAAACTGAGGTCAAAGGAATATTTCCTTGCCCCTCATGCTGTTCTTCTTCAATCACAGCTCCTCCTCCTACCCACTTAGGTGAAGACTCAATTGTCACCAGCTCAATGTCTTCTTCCATTGCCCTAGCTCCGTCATCTTCAGGTTCCATTGTCGCAGCATTAGATGCTGCTGCAATTTCACCTTCTGCTGTCGGAGCTGTTTTGTTATCTAGGTTTTCCACAAAGGTTTCATATGCACCATCATCTAATGGATCTATTTGTGCTTCCCTTTGCTCTCCTTCAAATGCAGTGTCATCCCCCACTGGTTCTACTTGTGCTGGAGATTCATCTCTCCCACATGGCTCTGATTGTGCCCCTGGTTGTTCTCCCTCTAATATAGGTTCATCCTCCCCAGATGGCCCAGCTTGTGCCTGCAGCTGTTGTTCTTCTACTGTGGTTTCACCCACCCCGGGTGGTCCTGCCTGTGCCCCCGATTGCTGTTCTTCTCCCATTTCATCCCTCCCCCCAACTTCACTGGAGGAACTCCGGTCCTCCTGTTGTGGTGGAACCTGTAATTGCTGTAATGGGATGACCCTCAAGGGAACAGGTTGCTGTGGTCGGGTTATAAATTGTTCCCAAGTTATATTATGTTGGGCAAGGGTTCTTACAATAATCAACTTGATAAGGCCATGGTGGGTGAGAGAGGAAAGTGGGTGCTTCGCAGACTGAACAAATGTTGCCATATGACACAAGTCGTGCAATAAATAAAATGGAATGTTCAACAAAATGCCATGGCGGAGATGAGAAAGCAAAGGAAGTTCAGAGTTATACACAGTTTGATATCTACCTTCGCAAGTAATGTATTTCTTGAGGAAGAAAGCAACCTGGTCCCATGGCCGCGGCAGTGAGTTTAGTGCAATCCCTCTCCTGGATGCTTCAACTTGCTCCCCTGGAAGTAAAAATTCTTCTCGTGCAACCGTTGCAGGGACTTGACGGTTAAACCAAGGTTTTCCCACCATCGCGATGGTTGTGACCTCGGAGATAATGATCTCAGAGACGTCTATACACAGCCCCCACACCGTGGAATGAGTTTTGGTAAGATTCAAGGCAAATGGCAGGGCTGCGTCCCGATCAAATCCGTCTAATCGTTCAAAGAATTCGAGCCAGCCAGCAGCTTGAAAAATGGCAAGAACTTGAGGATTTCGTCTGAGCTCCCGAGTATTGAAAGGTTCATGGCGAACTGGAATCCCCATGGTCCTGGATGCAAGCTGAAAGTGCTATTCCATAGATTATAGGATCCCAGAATGGAAGTTGCAGCACAGAGGATGCACGAATCGTTGAGCGGAGACGTTGAGTGAATGAGCAAATTTGGAAAGTTGAGCACAGAAAAGCGTTTGAAATTTCCATGCCGAATTGGGGAAGGTGGCAGTTATTAATGTTACGTCGTACGAGGGAGAGATTTAATCAGGTATAAATGGTGGTACGAGTGAAGGTACGACTAATATCGTTTAAATGATATCAATGCTTAATCACGTGATAAATGAAAGCCATACCTCATAAAACTGTGAGTCGGAAAGATGCGAAAACTGGTGGAGCATGCAGTTGATGACATCATGGCACCGAGCTTGTGCACAGTCAGATGTGTGATCATGATGACTCGAATAAGAGAATAATTTCTTCCACCAGTGAAATACAAACCATCGTGTTCTTGGGGTTGGAATGATGAGTTCACCGTCACGACTGAGGTGAATCAGCACCATAATTAGCAGATTTGGAGCAATTCTTCTGTTAACACGGGAGTTACCACTGCAAGTTGCCAAAAAAATGATAGCGCGACCGACGAAAAAGATATTGCAGTCGCCAGAAAAGAATATGTTGCAGCCGGCGGGAAAGAAATTGCGACCACCGGAAAAGATTTCACGGTAGCCAGAAAAATGATTTACGGTATCGGGAAAAATTACGGCTGTCACGGCAAAGTTTTACGACGGCGATTTTCTGTTCAACCTCGATTTCTTCACTAAACCCTCAACGCAGGAATCTACGAGAAGAAAAAAATTATAGCTAGCGGGAAAAGTTTTACGACTATGGGAAATATGTTGCAGCCGCTGTGACATGATGTTGCAGCTACGGGCAAATGGTTGCGACTGCCAAAAAATAATTCACGTCCATCCAAAAAAGTTCACGGCTGCCGGGTAAAAGATTTTACCGGTTGATAGAAACTGATAACGCAACTGCTGGTAAATGAGGTGGCGGCTGTGGAAAAAGATGCTGCAGCTGCCGATGTTGCAGCCGCTAATGTTGCAGCTGCCAGAAAGGATTAACGGCAGCGGAAAAAAGGTATTACGGCTGCTGGAAAATGAGGTGGCAGTCGCGGGGAAATGAGGTGGCGGCTGCGGAAAAAGATGTTGCAGCTGCCGATGTTGCAGCCGCTAATGTTGCAGCTGCCAGAAAGGATTAACGGCAGCGGGAAAAAGGTATTACGGCTGCTGGGAAATGAGGTGGCAACCGCTGGGAAATGAGGTGGAAGCTACAAAAAAATATGTTGCAGCTGCCGATGTTGCAGCCGCAGATGCTGCAGCTGCTGAAAAAGGTTGACGGCAGGTGGGAAAAAGGTATTACGACTGCTGGGAAATGAGGTGGCAACCGCTGGGAAATGAGGTGGCAGCTACGGAAAAAGATGTTGCAGCTGCCGATGTTGCAGCCGCAGATGCTGCAGCTGCCGGAAAAGGTTGACGACAGGCGGGAAAAAGGATGTTACGGCTGCTGGGAAATGAAGTGGCAGTGGCTAGTAAATGAGGTGGCAGCCACTGGGAAATGAGGTGGCAGCTGCGGAAAAATATGTTGCAGCTGCCGATGTTGCAGCCGCCAATGTTGCAACCGCCAATGTTGCAGCTGCCGGAAAAGGTTGACGACAGGTGAGAAAAAGGATGTTACGGCTGCTGGGAAATGGAGTGGCAGTGGCTGGTAAATGAGGTGGCAACTGCGGAAAAAGATGTTGCAGCTGCCGATGTTGCATCCGCCGATGTTGCAGCTGCCGAAATTTATTTTATTTTTTTTTTAAATCAAGGACGGCACAAGGAGATTTTCACTTGATGGGCCCAAACTAGTCGTTATCCTGGCACTTCCCTGCAAATTTTTTTTTGAAAAATGACAGCAAACAAAAACATCAAATGCAAAGAGGAAAAGAAAACAACAATTATACGCTACAGCAGGAAATTATTTATGTACAACAAATACAATTTTCAGTTTTAAGGATTGGCAAAGGCAGAGAAAAGTTTCTTCTCTGGTGCCAACTGATAATCTGGATCGGCAGCAATTTGTGAAATGAATGCATCTTTCGAAATGGGATTACGATACAGTCGCAATCTGTGGCCGTTAGCAAGTAATGGTATCCGGTTTTCATCAATGGTCACCAGGCGAACAGTGCCGTTGTCAAATACCCTGTCGACCAAATATGGTCCCAGCCATCTTGTACGCAATTTTCCTTTAAAATCCTTCTTGAATCTGGAGTCGTATAATAGTGCCCAGTCTCCTTCACAGAAGATTTTCTTTTTGATGAATCGGTCATGCCAGTTGGATCTCTGTTGCTGGAGCAGCACAGTCTGGTCTACTGCAGCTAACCGTTTCTCATCTAGTTCATTTAATTGATTCAATCTTCTCTTCTGGGCTTCTGTTACATCTAGACTCATTTTGGTGGCTGTTTTCAGGGTCTTGATCTCAAATTCAATTGGAAAGATGGCACTCTTTCCATACACCAGATCATAAGGAGAAAACCCTGTGGTGTTGCACCAAGTTGTGCGATATGCCCACAATGCTTCTGGAAGCCTGTCGGCCCAATCCTTTCGATGGCTTTTAACTGTTTTAGTAAGGATTGCTTCAATAACTGTGAAGCTATCCTATGTTGCACATGATATTTCCAGAGCAGGGACTCAAATTGATGTGAGATGAATTGCGGTCCCCCATCAGTGACTACTTCCTTTGGTACCCCAAAGCGGGTAAAGATTTCACTGTACAGAAAATCAATCACCGCCTGGTCATTATCCTTAGTCAAAGCTACAGCTTCCACCCATTTGGTCATGTAATCTATACACACCAGGATGTAAACCTTCTGTTTGGAAGGAGGGCTGATAGGGCCAACAAAATCTAATGCCCATCTGTGAAAAGGTTCTAGTACCACTTGGGGCTGTAAAGGCATCTGGTCTATTTTATTAGGTTGGCCCATCCTTTGGAAACTATCACAGGACTGAACATATCTTTTAGCATCCCTGAACAGTGTCGGCCAATAATAGCCCATCCGCAATGCCTTATGCCCTGTTCTTTTGTCTGCAAAGTGTCCTCCACAAGGTTCATCATGACAGGCCTTCAGTATATGAAAGATCTCATCTTCCCTTACACATCTTCTAATCTCAAGATCGGGTCCTGTGTAAAAGAGATGGCCCTTGAGCCAACAATACCTAGCACTTTGCTGGATAATTTTTCTCTTCTCTCGTTTAGACATATGTGGCGGAAGCTTTCCTGCAACCAAATAGTTAGCGACATCTGCATACCAGGGTGAATGAGCTGAGAGTGCGAATAAATGTTCATCCAGGAAAGCATCCTCAACAGGCGAACTGTCATCACTGTTAGTAAATTGTGATAAAAAATCAGCAACAACATTTTCTTTTCCAGGTTTATCTATAATAGTAATATCAAATTCCTGTAATAATAGAAGCCACCTGGTTACTCTGGCATTAGTGACAGGTTTGTCCATCAAATACTTAATGGCAGAGTGGTCAGTGTGCACAAATGTAGGATACCCAGTAATGTAATGCCGAAACTTATTAATAGAATAAACAATAGCAAGGAATTCTTTTTCAGTAACAGTATAATTAAGTTCAGCAGGGGCTAAGTTTTTACTAACATAATAGATGGCATAAGGTACTTGACCATCCTGTTGTCCTAATACTGCTCCAATGGCGGTATCAGAAGCATCTGAAGAAATGTGGAAAGGTATGGTCCAATTAGGTCCCCTTAGAATAGGGGCTGTGGACAGCTTCTCTTTAAGCTTATCAAATGCTGTCTGGCATGCTTCACTCCACACAAACTGTGCGTCCTTCATTAACAATGAAAACAAAGGGGAAGCAAGTTTGGAGAAGTTTTCTATAAATCTCCTGTAATATCCAGCATGTCCCAGAAAACTTCGCAATTCTTTCTGCATTGAAGGAGTAGGTATATTTTTTATTACCTTAATTTTTGAAGGATCCACCTGAATACCATTGGTAGAGATGAAATGTCCTAATACCACTCCCTCACTCATCATCATATGGCATTTTTCAGTGCTTAATGAAAGGCGAGACTGTTCACAACAAATTAAAACCTTTTTTAAATGTTCCAGTGCTTCCTCAAAGTCCTTGCCATAAGGAGTAAAATCATCCATAAAGACTTCCATGCTATCATTAACTAATTCAGAAAATATGCCAATTACAGCTCTTTGGAACGTTGCTGGTGCATTACATAAACCAAAGGGAAGCACCCTGTAGGCGAACGTTCCCCAGGGGCAAGTGAAGGTGGTCTTATCCTGGTCCTCTGGAGCAATCTGAATTTGGTTGTACCCGCTAAACCCATCCAAGAAGGAGAAGAACTTTTTCCCTGATAGGGTATCAAGTACTTGGTCAATAAAGGGCAGAGGGAAATGATCCTTTTGTGTAGCTTTGTTCAGCTCCCTATAATCAACACAGACTCTCCGTTTACCATTTTTCTTGGGCACAATTACAAGTGGGGAAACCCATTCACTATCCGAAATAGGGTAGATAAATCCTGCTTCCAAAAGTTTATGGATTTCCTCCTTCACTATATCCCTCAGGTTGGGGTTCATGCGTCGTTGGGGTTGACACACAGGCCGGGAGTCGTTTTTAATGTAAATATGATGAGTGCACAGTTTAGAAGGGATACCCTTCATGTCTGTATACTCCTAGGCGAATGCCCCCTTACATTCCTTCAAGAGACTGATTAGGCGCAACTGTTCTTCTGAGGAGAGATCAGGGTTAATATTCAAAGTTCTTCCAGGATCTACCTCAATAGAAATGCTTTTTGAATTTTTCAAAACCGGGATTATGTTCATATCACCAACCAATGTTTCCTCCGTAAGATTTTCTTGTTCTTCCTTACCAAGGGTAATGTTCAAGATTTGATAGACTTCTTTATCCACTGAAGCAGGTTCACTGATGAAATTACTGATGGCATCATCTTCTATTTCATTTTTAAAAGTTAAGGCCTTCCCTATTGTTAGTAGTGTCTGAACGTCCTCCTCCTCTTCCTGTTCTATCCAATGTGAGGTTTCAACTTCTCGACTCGGCCGTGCTGGAGGATACAGGGTGAGGTTTTTGGTTTCCAAACCATCAGATATAGTCATGGACCCAGATCGACAGCTGATGCAAGCATCAGCTGTGGCCAACCATGGCCTCCCCAGGATCAATGGATGTCCCCCCAGCTGTGATTTTGGTTGCAATATCAAAAAGTCAGCAGGGTATTCCCATGAATCTACTAAGATGACGAGGTCGTCCAGAATCCTTCGGGTCTAATGGTGGATCTGTCTGCCAATTCTAAAATGGTAGGGGTCGGCCTAAAATTAGTGAGCCCAAGCTTCCTCACAGTCTCAATTGTTATAACATTGATCGCTGCTCCCAAGTCGACTAGCACGTTGGGTATCTGCGTTTGTCCTATATGTACAGTGACAGTAGGATTTCCAGGGTCGTCATACTTGGTCACAGGGATTTTTCCTGTTATTAAAGCGGATAAATTCCCTATGACATGAACAGTGGGCGGATCTCTAGGTTTCCTCCCTGGTTTCTTAGTGCACAGATCCTGAATTGTTTTAGCATAAATAGGTACATCTTGAAGGGCTTGCAGGAGGGGAATTTTAACATAAAGATTCTTCAACTCTCCTAGGAGGTTGAACTGGGGTTGCCCCCCCACTTTTGGTAGCATTAGTCTCTCAGGGTATGGTGGTTGCCTTACCAACTGGGTAGGCTATATATTACCTGATTTCTCATTTAATGTTTCAGCCGTCCCATCTAAGGGATGCTCAGCACCTTCAATGATAGGAGCCGGATCGGATGTATGCTGTGAACTCTCTCCTTTTTCATGCACAGAAGGTCGAATATCCTCTGTAATTACAGGTTCTATTATCTTCCCAGATCGTAAACGAATATCATTACAAGGTATAGGGGAGAGAGAGTAAGCCGGCATATTGACAGTTTCTAATTGATGGGCTGTTTTATTGTTCGGGTTAGGATTAGGTTGGGCAGGCAACTGAGGCCGTAAGGGTATATTAGAAACAGGATTATTCTGCAGTTGCAGCTGCGACTATTGAGGTGGGTAATGAGGATATTGAGGAAATTGAGGAAATTGAGGGTATGGTGGAGAATAGGGTGACTGTTGAGGTGGAGGTGGTTGATGAAACTAGTTCCCAAGAGGGAAGTTCCTCTATCCAGGAGACCATGACGTAGGTTGATGTGGCGGCTGTGTCCAAGGACTCCATGAGTTGAAATTTTGCATTGCAGGTTGAGAAGGATTCCACTGAGTATAATTTGAAGGGAATTGTGTATTCACATTTTTCATATTATTACTCCAATTATTCATATTATTCAAAAATGGAAATGAGTCAGGAGGCATACCTTGATTTCGAGGCTGCCACGATTTCTTCTGCGCAATGAAATAAGCTGATTCTACTTCTGGAGTTGATGCCTGCAGGACAGCCTTCACTTGAGGAAGTGTAGGACATTCCTTCATGTCATGGTTCAGCTCGTACAGCTGACATACTTGTATTTTGTCAAGAGGGCATTCCTTCAGTGGATGATTCCTTCTACATCGGGGACAGAACACACCTAGGGTGAGATCCTCCACTGCCTGTTTCTGTTTGGCCTTCAGGACATCAATCTCCGAAGAGATGGAGCTCATCATTTCTGTTTTAAAATTTTCAAGGAGATTGCCTATCTCTGCACGTGTAGCTCCTCCATTGGATGAATTCTGAGTTCTGTCGAAGACATCACGTTCCAGCTTATCTCGTTTATTGTTCCTAGAAGATCCCCTGGAGTATCTCTTACATAATTCCACAATCATCTCAAAGGGTTCTTTGGAGATATCTCCCTTTCCTAACAGATTTAGCATGTCTAAACAATCATCCTTGATCCCTCTAAGCAAGATTATCTTGAGTACATCCAGCCCCATGTTCGTCTGCCCAGCTCTTTGCACATTGTACAGCAACCTTTCTACAAAATCCTCCAGACTTTCATCCTCCTTCTGCACCATCTTGAATAATTCTTCTCTTTTATCCCTGGTGTTGCAATATTATTGATATTTTTCTAGGAACACTTGCTTCATCTTATTCCAATTAGCAACAGTTCCTCCCCCAAGGCTCATGAACCATCGTAATGCATTGTCCTTCAGGGTGGCAGGAAAAAGTTTCAGCTTTTGAGCATCTGTGACATAATCATAGCTGCGACAGAGGATATCGAATTCAAAAAGGAATTCGTCTGGATCTTCTGCCACCCTGCCATGGAAGCGAGGCAACACCAATGGTGAGATGTTCTTCATAGGAGCTGTCCCTTCTAGCTGCTGTATTTGAAATTGTATTGTAGCCATGGTTACTTCTGGCAAGGAGGCATTCTCATGATGGTTTTCTACCACTGCTTCCTCCTCTTCGTTCTCATGTCTATTATTCATCTTTTCTTCTGTGTCCTCTTCTTCGCTCGTTCCTGTGTTCTTTACCTCAACTATAACAGCTGCGTCTTCTTCAGTTGTAGCAGCTGTGTAATATTTAGTTGTAGCAGTTGTGTATTCTTCAGTTGGAACAGCTGAATCAGCTGTACCTTCTTTAGCAGGGGTATATGCGGGAATCACGGCTGCTCCTGTATTTTCCACCGTGGATCCTGATGCTGATGCTCCAGGATCAGTAGGGATTCTTCTGATAGGAGTCTCCCGTTGACGAGTCCTGGTAGCTGAATCAGTTCTGTCAACAAGATCGTCGATGAATGTTCTTCTGCCCAACGGTGGGCCTTGACCACGACCCGAACCACCTGCGCTGTTAGTGTTTTGTGGAGTTTTGGGGGTTGGGAGGTGATCGCGTTTTACCCTCCTCATATTCATGCGAAGAAGATCATTTCAACAAAGAAGAGACTGACTAAAAGCAATTATCAGATGCAACTAATGACTAGTGTTTAATTTTTATCCTTCCCCGGCAACGGCGCCAAAATGTCAAGCACCCTCTATGCAGGTAAATTGTTACCAATACACACAGAGCATATGAAATTTATTGTCAACCCGAGAAAGTCTTTTTATTTCAAAGGATAAGTGCAAAATATATGCTCAAACACCAAACCATTAGAAGTGAATACTTTTATCTTCTATCAACCATGTTCATCCCCAAAAATCTATGCAATCCCAATTGTCTTCTAACTGCTATACTTCAATTCCTCTCTATCATGCATCAATAAGAAATGGTATCAGATCTAATCAATCAATTGAAGAAAAGAAATCTCATTCGTATTCTAGAACAATCACTTGTCTGATCTAATCAATCTGGAAATTATAAAGCATAAACTGAACTTTAATCTAGAAATCCAATTGCCAAAGACTGAGTTAACTGTTCTAAGAAATTGAATTGCAGAATGAAAATCAAGCAACACACAACAGGAAAGATAAATTGTAAGAGCTCATGGGACCACAACTTAGCTGTAAGATGAACACGGCTATGTATAATAGTAATTGAAATGCATAAAGCAAACCTCACCCAGTCGACTGATATTCCACACCATTTACCAATTTCACAGAAATATCATCCTTTACTGAGAAATCCACACAATAAATATTGCTGCTGCGTACAAAAGGAAAGAACGAAGTATCACACAATAATAAACTCACAATCCTATTTTAACTCAGCAATCTCTGTGGAAGACGGGCCCAGTCTTCACACAGAAACGCTAGCTGAACAACACAACTCTTTAGCTCAGAAGTAACCCCTTATATTAACAGAAGAATGAATACACAGTTTTGGTCAGCTGCTAATACAATAATTTAATTGTCTGTTGTTCAACCCCTGGGTCGAGGCAACTCCCCATATTTATACATACCAAATCGTAACATCTAATCCTATAATTGGGCAGCCATGAAGATCTCTGATCTTCAGGTGCCCTAAATAACTAGCTGTTACAATGCGTGGCAGAACAGAAACATCCAAATATGAGAAGGTTATTAATTTACCCAAGAGTGGCGATCTTCCCAGCTCACAGCTAGACTCGAGTAGCAACATACTTAAGATAGTGAATTCTATTACAGCTGCCCTGTCACAGCTGTGCCTTGCTTGATGATTTGAGCCCCAAGGATCCCTCTACAAGCAACGAACATCTCTTCCTTCATGACTTGTTCAGCCCCGATCTTCCTGCAGTCTATTTGTCTCAACTACCTTCATAAATCGCAACATGTTAGCACAATTTGAGAGATGCATAGCTTTAATTATCACAATCATAAGCATTAATAAAATAAAACAATGATCAGCCATACCTTGGTAATTTGGGGAATAAGGTAAGGACAATAGGTTTGATTTCCATGATAAATGGTGTAGGACAGGGGCAGGAAAGATGATTAATGATGGCTAAAAAGGGCCAATTCCGAGCTCAACAATTCTATTAAAGATAATCTCATCCCTCATGTGTCATCCCTAAAGACACCAAAACAGATGTTTTATTCCTTGACCAAACTATTTGAAGGCAAGAACATAAATCAGAAGATGACCCTAAGGAATGAATTAAAGAATATCAAGGTCCAAAATGCTGAGACTATGCAGTCATATTTCTCAAGGGTCTCCCAGATAAAAGAACAACTTGAAGTTGTGGGTGAAAATATAGAAAATGGAGAAGTGGTGATGACCACTCTTAATGGCCTCCCTAGGTCAGGGGATTCCTTCATCCAATGAATTTGTGCTAGAAAGAAACTTATCTCTTTTGGTAGATTGTGGGAAGAATGCTTATAGGAAGAAGCTCGAATTGCAGCCAGAGAAGAGAAGATGGGGAGTGAAGACCAAGCACTTACAGCTCACTCCAAAAGACATGGTGACAAGAAAGCTCACCATCATGGCAAGAAAGGAAAATATCAGATTCAAAGAGGTAGTCCCAGACATAGAAGGGACATGTCCCATGTCCGTTGCTATACATGTGATGATAAGGGACACTATGACATAGATTGCCCTAAGAATAAGAAAGAGTGTACTCACAAGAAGAAGAACTTCAAAAGAAGACATCATGCTCATGTTGCAGAGGATGATGAACCTCCCAGGAAGAGGGCTAGGGAAAATAGTGAAGATTCTTGCTCTCACTAGAACCATTACTCATGGAAGTAATGATTGGCTCATAGATAGTGGGGCTTCCAAACATATGACAGGACTCAAAGAATCCTTTGTGAATCTATCTGAACATGATTCACCCCACAAGGTGAAGCTTGGAGATGACTACCAGTATCCCATAAAAGGGAGTGGTGAAGCCTCCTATACACTAGACTCTGGAAATTCTATGAAGATAAAAGATGTACTCTATGTTCCAGGTCTTAAGAAGAATCTACTCTCAATATCTGCATTGGATGCAAAAGAAATGAGGGTTGCATTTATAGATGGCCAAGTCCTAATGTGACCTAAGGGTAAGACTATAGATGATGCAGTTGTGATTGGAGAGAAAGAGGGAGGATTGTACAAATTGAAGGGCCATCCATAACAAGCCATGGTCCATGATTCAGTAGAGCCAAGTGAACTTTGGCATAGAAGGCTTGCACACATGCATTACAGAGCATTACCAATTGCAAGCAAAGTGGTAGAAGGTCTTCCTGAAATCCAGACAAAGCATGAAGGCATTTGCAAAGGCTATGCAAAGGGAAAGAATACAAAGAGGACATTTCCAAGTAGTGAAAGAAAGGAAAAAGGAATCTTGGAGATTATCCACTCTGATGTATGTAGTCCCATGTCATCCAATTCTCTGAGTCGGTATGTATACTATGTCTCCTTTATTAATGATTTCTCTAGGAAGACTTGGATCTACTTCTTGAAGAACAAAGATGAAGTGTTTAACAATTTCAAGGAATTCATAGCCTTGATAGAAAACCAAACTGACTTGAAGACCAAGATCTTCATATTTGACAATGGCAGAGAATTTACTTCAGGAAACTTCAAGAAGTTATGCAGTGATTCAGGGATTAAGAGGGAGTTGACTACTCCTTACAATCCACAGTAGAATGGGGTTTCCAAGAGAAAGAATAGAACAATCATGGAAGCAGCAAGGGCAATGCTTCATGACCAAGACTTACCTATGCACCTATGCGCTGAAGCAGCAAGGACAGCTGTATATGTGCAGAACAGAACACCCCATAAGATAATTGACAACAAAACACCAGAAGAAGTGTTCACTGGTAGGAAACCAGAAGTAAGCCATCCCAGAATATTTGGTTGTCTAGTATACACTCACATCCCAAAAGAGAAAAGGTTAAAGTTGGATCCTTTAGGAAAGAAGGATACATTCGTGGGTTACAGTGAAAGCTTGAAGGCTTACATAATCTACTTCCATGGATTCAAGAAGATTGACATCAGCAGAGATGTAACATTTGATGAAAGTTCAGCTTATCACAAATCGAGAAAGACACTTGTTGTAGAAAATGAAGAACCCAGAATATCTAGAACTCAAGACACCACAATGAATGAAGCAGTTCCTGAAGAAGATCGAGAAATGGAAGATCCACAAGAACCTGTGGATCCACCTGATGAGAAGAATCCTCACAAGAGGAAACCAACATGGGTTAGAGAGCTCATCCAAGATGCAGAGAGATTTGGCATTCCAGAAGAAGAACACAGAGAAAGGAAAAGGAAAAGGTCACATACTAGTTATGTTGCTTTACTCTTTGACATCATGGATAAAGAACCTTTCGGTTATGAAGAAGCTGCAGAAAAGAAAGAATGGAAGGATGCTATGATCGAAGAATACCAATCTATTATGAAGAATGATGTTTGAGATGTGATCCCAAGACCAGATGGGAATTCTGTGATAACTTCCAAGTGGATCTATAAGGTCAACCATGCTGCAGATGGTAGCATCGAGAAATACAAAGCTAGGTTTGTAGCTCGTGCCTTCTCCCAGAAAGAAGGAACTGATTATGAAGAGACTTTTTCTCCTGTGGCCAGATACACTTCCATTAGATCAGTACTTGCTCTCGCTGCAGTAATGAAATGGAAGGTACACCAGATGGATGTCAAGACAACCTTCTTGAATGGTGTAGTTGAAGAGGAAGTGTACGTGGAGCAGCCACTCGGGTTTGAGACACATGATAGAGAAACACATGTGTGCAAACTGAAGAAAGCCCTGTGTGGTTTGAAACAAGTACCCAGGACCTGGTATGGAAGGATAGATGGCTTCCTATCCAATTTGGGCTTTACCAAGAGTAAAGAAGATTCCAACCTTCACTACAAGGTTGAGGAGGGAAATCCGGTGATTCTACTATTGTATGTGGATGACCTGTTTCTGACAGGTGAGGATAGACCGATTGTCGACACGAAGAGGAAGCTAGCTGTCGAGTTCGAGATGAAAGACTTGGGTATGATGCACTACTTTCTTGGTATGGAGGTGTGGCAAAGTGCAAATGGGATCTTCCTTGGACAAGGGAAGTATGTAGTAAAGATCCTAAAGAGCTTTGGTATGATGGACTACAAGGCCATGGCCACACCTACGGCATCAAACCTGAAGCTTCTGTGTGATGCTTCTTCTGAGCCAGTTGATGCTACGATGTATCGTCAGATGACTGGGTCCTTGATGTACCCGATGAATACAAGGCCAGACATTTGGTTTGCGGTGAACACCTTGAGCCAGTATTTGACAGATCCGAGACATGTTCACCTGATAACTGCAAAGCATGTTCTGAGGTACTTGAAGGGTACAGTGGATTATGGGCTCAAGTATGAGGAGAATCAAAAGTTTAACCTGGAGGGTTATGTTGATTCAGATTGGGTAGGAAAAGCCATTGATCAGAAGAGCACTTTGGGGTGCTGCTTCAGTATGGGATCAGGTGTGATCTCTTGGTTTAGCAGGAAGCAGTCATATGTGGCACTGACTACAACTGAAGCAGAGTATGTCGCAGCTTGTTCAGCTAGTTGTGAGGCAGTATGGATTAGGAAGCTACTGTCTGATTTGTTTGATCTCCAATTGAGTGCTACCTGTATATATTATGACAACCAGATTTGTGTGAAGTTGTTAGAGAACCTAGTGTTCCATGATAGGTCGAAGCACATTGAGATCAAGTTCCACTATATCAAGGATATGGTGCAGAGGGGAGCTGTGAAGCTCTTGCATGTTGCGACAGACGAGAAGATAGCTGATGTGTTGACCAAGCCACTTGCCAGAGTGAAGTTTGAAAAATTCAGAGGGAAACTTGGTGTACTTCAGATCGAGATGCCTTCCAGAGGGAAGTGATGAAGTCCAGAGACACGGATGCACACTGGGCCATTCTTGCATGGTGGTAGGTTGGTCCTCCCATGGCAAGATGTAAGGGCTGAGCCATTCTTACATGGTGGTAGGTTGGTCCTCCCATGGTAAGATGTAAGGTTTGGGCCATTCTCACATGGTGGCAGGTTAGTCATCCCATGGTGAGATGTAAGTGTTGGTCCATTCTCACATAGTGGCAGGTTACTCCTCCTATGGTGAGATATAAGTGTTGAAGCCTTTCCTACATGATAGTAGGTTGGTCCTCTCATGTTCATTGATGTAAGTGTTGGGCCTTTTCGACATGGTGGTAGGTTGGTCCTCCCATGGTCGTTGATGTAAGTGTTGTGCCTTTTCAACATGGTGGTAGGTTGGTCCTCCCATGGTCGTTGATGTAAGTGTTGTTAGCCTTTCCCAGATGGTAGTAGGTTGGTCCTCCCATGCTGGTGAGTGTAAGTGCTATGAGCCTTTCACATGGTGGAAGGTTAGTCCTCCCATGGTGAGTGTAAGTGCTGTGTGTGTGCATCTGGGTTGTGCTCTGTGGACTACATGATGATCTGAAGACATTGATGTGATAGTTTGGTACATAGGTTTTGCAGAGGCATATAATCAGTCCTGAGATGCTCTTGCAGGTTTTTCCAAGTCAGTGTAATCAGTCCTGAGAGATCTTGCAGGTTTTACAGAAGCAGTGTAATCAGCCCTGAGGTGTACTTACTTGATGGCTTGCTCGTAGATGATGATGATGATCAAGTTGATCATGTGATTATATACATCATTTGGATATATGGTGAGTATCAGGTGGATACTCTGTGGTTGTGGACAAGTTGTGCAATGGCATGTAAAAGATCCTGAGAGATTCGAGAGGTTGAGCTGCGCGCTCGTAAAAGGCCTGGGATGCTCTTTCGAGGTTTTGCAAATGAACGTGATGAGTGCTGAGGATTCCACAGTATGACCAATGATAATGAAGACCTACAGGTGGTGGGCCTACATCCAGTATGAAAAAGGACTGGCTCTGTAGAACTTCCTATGACGAGTAGATTCAGAGATTGGCCGAGATAGCAGCAGTTGTGACGATGATGATGATTCGATGATGATGATCCATAGAAGAATACTTGTGCTCGATGATCTGTGTCGAGAAATACCTTTCTAGTTAAGAGGGAGTGTTGATGTATATGTAACTTCTAAATGTATTTCATATATATATTTATTGTACCCTTATAAGAGATGTGTTATTCCTCTATAAGGAAGTGTCGTCATTTGTATTTACAAGTGTCGCAAGTAGATTAACTTGCCGATGGGTTATTAGACTACCTAATGTGGGTGTCGGCCCGATATATATGTAACTGGGGTTATTAGGTTGAGTTAGACAAGTTGGCCCCATAAGTAATTAGGCAGGTCAGGACAAGAATAAATAGAGAGTCGAGATTCTCTATTTTGATCATCTCAGAACTCACTCTTCTCTCACTCAAAAAGTGGCACACATTGGAGGAGGAGGATCAGCTGCATAGTAGGAGACTATCTATTGTATTTGGTTGTACTTTGGTTGAGCCATTGCTCTATCTATCTCTGAGGAAGTTGTGGGGTTTTTCACCTTAGGATTTTTCCCACAGAAAAATCTATGTGTCCATTGTCTCATGCTTTTGATTCTTGTGATGCTTGACATGCTTGATATGATTGTTATGCATTCATATACTGTACATGTTATTCTCTCAGTGAAGATCCTATATCATATTGAATTAATGCTTAAAATATAACACTACACAACCTTCCCAATCTGCATCTAAATAGGCCTTTAAGGAGAATGAATTCTTGCTAGGGTACCATAATCCAAGATCTATGGTTCCTTTTAAGTACCTAGAGATTATTTTCACAGCTTGAACATGGATCTCTTTTGGTGCATCTTGGAATCTATCCACCATTCCAACAGCTTTCTTGACATCAGGTATGGAAGTTGTTACATAGAGTAAACTCCCAATCATTGATCTGTAGAGTTTTAGATCTATAACCTTGGACTCATCTTCCTTGCTTAGTTTGAATCCTACTGTCATAGGTGTACAGACAGGTTTCAATCTTCTAACTGGAATTTTTTAAGCATATCTTTAACATACTTAGACTGATGTATAAAGATTCCTCTTTTGGACTGTACTATTTGTAATCCTAGAAATAAATTTATTTCACCAAGCAAAGACATTTCAAACTCTTGATGCATCCTTCTCTAAAATTCCTCACTTAGTTTTTCATCATCACTCCCAAATATAATATCATCAACATATACTTCCACAATAATCAGGATATCATCAACAATTTTACAATAAAGATTGTTGTCTGTTGATCCTCTTTTGAAGCCTTGAGCTTGTAAATACGAGTCTAGCCTTGCATACCATGCTCTAGGTGCTTGTTTTAGCTCATAGAGTGCTTTCTTTAGTTTACAGACATAGTCTCCTTTATCAGTTAATTGAAATCCTTCTGGTTGCTCAATATAGACTTCCTCTTATAAGTTTCCATTGAGAAATGCTTACTTGACATCCATCTGGTATACTTTAAATTTCATATAGCTGGCAAATGCTAAGAACATCCTAATTGCCTCTAATCTAGCCATAGGTGCAAAATTTTCTCCAAAATCTACTCCTTCAACCTGAGCATACCCTTTACATACTAATATGGATTTGTTCTTGATTACTTGCCCATTTTCATTTACTTTGTTTCTAAACACCCATTTAGTTCCAATGACATTCTTATTTTCTGGTATTGGAACCAATTCCCAAGTTTGATTCTTTTCAATTTGGTCAAATTCTTCATTCATAGCATTGACCCAATTATCATCTTTGCATGCCTCTCTAATTTAGTTGGGTTCAATATGTGATAAGAGTGCTATTTCAGTTTGATACAACAATTGTCTTCTTGTCTTCACTCTTGTTCTTTTATTCCAATAATTAGGTCTTCAGGATGATTTCTTTGAGTTATTCTTGAAGGTGTCTTTGTGTCTCTTCTTGGGGATTATTCCTTTATCTCTTCTTCTCGAATATCTTCCTCTTCTTCTCTGGTGTCCATTTCATCTTCTTGTGTATCTTCCTTTTCTTCTATATCTTCTTGTGTATCATTTAAATCATCATCATCTTCATCTTCACTATCAAGTATGGCCTCTTGGTGTTTGAAGTTCTTTGTTTTCAAGTCATCCACTTTAACATCTGCACTCTCTACAATCTTATGTAATCTAAGATTATAGCATCTATATGCTTTCTTGGTAGAAGCATATCCAAGGAAGATATCTTCATCAGATCTAGCATCAAATTTTATGAGATTCTTATCAAGCCTTTTGATGTAACACTTACTACCAAAGACCTTGAAGTATTTTACAAAAGGAACTCTCCCAAACCATAGCTCATAAGGAGTTTTATTACTATTAATAATGAGCTTACCTCTATGTAATATGTGTACTATTGTGCTTATAGCTTCCCTCCAATATCCATCAGACAATATTGCTTCATTGAGCATAGTCCTTGCAGCCTCCTGGACTGTTGTATTTCCCCTCTCAGCAACCCCATTTTGCTGAGGTCTTCTCGCAACAGAGAATTGTCTCTTAATTCCATGAGTTTCATAGAAGAGATCAAACTCTTTTGAGGTGAACTAACCACCATTGTTTGATCTAAGAAATTTTATTTTTGTCTCTGTTTCATTTTCAACAAGAGTTTTAAAAGATTTGAACTTGTTAAATGCTTCTGATTTTTCCTTGAGAAAAAATACCCCAGCCATTCTAGTAAAATCATCAATGAAAAACATAAAGTAGGAATCTCCTTGCAAACGTTTGGTTCTTGTAGGTCCACAGAGGTCAGTGTGAACCAGCTCTAAAGGTTTTGAGGTTAAGTATTCTTTTGTTTTGAACCTTATTCTAGTTCGCTTTCCTAGTTGACAATGTCTACATATAGGATTTGAAGGTTTTTTTATCTTTGGCAAGTTTCTTACTGCCCCAATATTGTTGACTTTCACTAAATTGTCAAAGTTAATGTGCCCCAACCTCCTATGCCATAGCCAACTTTCATCCACTAAATTTATATGGCATTCCTCATGCAGTTTTGTGTTTAGTATGTATACATTCTTAGGAGTTCTAGGAGCAGTACCAACCAATTTTCCTGAGTCCTTTCTCCTAATCTCACATTTATGGGAATCAAAGATGCAAATGTGTCGCTGATCACAGGTTTGGCTAACACTTAATAGGATAGGTTTCATATTTTCAACCAACAACACATTCTTGGCTTTGTCTTTTCCCAACTTCACAGTGCCTTTCCCAAGAATGTTACTTGAAGCATTGTCACCAAATGTAACTTTACCCTTATGTTTCTTTAGACTCGATAACTTGTCCTAATCTCCTGCCATGTGTTTTGAACAACCACTGTCAACATACCAGAGATCACCTTTATCTTGGACTTTCAAGGCAATAAGACATTCCTCTTTTGATGTTTTTTCTTTCCAAATCTTCTTTTGCTTTTTAATGAACTTTGGTTTTTCTGAGACTTGGATAGTCTACAATTACTTGCTTTATGTCCATAGTTATGACATTTGAAGCATTCTAAGTTTCTTTCTTGTAGAGGTGAAAAAGAGTTATAATTTATGCTCTTAAATTGATCAACTTTTTGGTTGTATTTGAGGTTATAGTTATTAACCCTCAAGTTTTTCCTTTCATATGCTCTACAATTCATACAAAGCAATAACCAAAGAAAATGTGAGGATACCTGTTTTGATAAACCTTCTCTAGTTTTGTCTTGAATTCCTTCTAGATGGGTGGAAATAATCCTCTGGAGCTCTGATCATTGCTTGTGTTTTCTTCTCCTTCCTTCTTGAATGTACTGAGAAGAGCAGCTACATAAGATTTTGAGTAAACTTGGATTTCTCTTGAGAATACCCTATTCCATTTTTGATACTTGGATCCCTTTGAGTGGTTATAATATTGTCTAATACTTTAGAGCTATTTTCATATCTTGTTTGGATAAGTTTTGCATCAAGCTCTTTTCTTAAGTGAACTAATTATGCCTCCATTCTTTCACAGGTTAGTTGTTTCTCTTTAAGAGACTTCTATAGCCTTTCTTCTATCCTATTTGCATCTAGGATTTGGTTTTTCAGGTTGCTTATGATTTTCTCCATCTCTTTTTCTTTATGTTTATGTTTTTCCTTTTGTTTAACTACAAAAAAATTTCAGCTATCTATATTTGTTTTTGTATCTTATTAATTCATCGAAGGCGCTAAGAAGTTATTCTTCCATATTAACCTTTGCTTCATCTTCTGACTCTTACTTATGCTCAATATATTCTATCTCATTGGACTCTTCAATACCTACAAAAAGGACTTCATCATCACTGTCACTAAACTCAGATGAATTGTTGTTCTCTTATTTTGAGTAGAAATTATTTTTCCCTTTGTATTTTTTTTTTTCATAGTGGTATTTTCCCTTTTTCTTGTATTCTTTATTTGTGTCATCTTCATCTTCAGAGCCTTCCTCTAGATAAGGACACTTGGCTGCGAAGTGCCCAACTTTTCCAAAATTAAAACATTTGAAAGGCAGCTTGCCTTTGTACTTCCCTAATCCTTTCTGAAGTTTCTTAATAAAATTGGCTTCTTCTACATCGGATTCTTCATATTGGCTGGGTTGAGGTTTTTTCTTCTGATTTTTTGTTTTCTTGAGCACCTTGAAAGCTACCTCTCCTTTTGGAAGGTTCTCATGACCTAATCTTAACTCATAAGCTATGAGAATTCCATACAGTTCATCCATGGTGAGTTCATCTAGTTTCTCTCGGTCTTCAAGAGTGGATACGTTAGGATTATATGCCATAGGAAGTGTTCTTGGTACTTTTTCAACTAACTCTTCATCTACTACTTCTGCTCCCAAACCTTTGATTGCATTAACACTACTATTAACTCTTTCGAATTACTCTGAAATATTTTCGTCATCCTTCATTTTTAGACCTTCATATTGTACTTTAAGAGACTGAATTTTTTCCTTCTTTACTTTGGAATCTCTTGCATATATGGTTTCCAATTTATCCCAGAGCTATTTTTCACTTTTACAGGTTAGTGCTTTTGTAAGGACCTTCTTACTCTATCAATATTGTAGTGTATTTAAGGCCTTTGCATGTTCCCAAAATTTCTTCTTGTCTTCTGCTTCTGTGGGAGTGACTTTTGGAACATCATATCCTTCTTCAACCAATTCCCATACTTCCATTCCAATGGACATCAGATAGATTTTCATTCTGATCTTCCAGAAAACATAGTCTTCAACATCAAATATGAGGACTCTTAGTGACATCTTCATCTTCTGATCCATTCTGATGTATACTTATCTTCAAGTGTTTAAAATTTATAGTGAAGAGACCCGCTCTGATACCAATTGATGGATCAGGTCCTATCACTGAGGAGGGGGGGGTGAATCAGTGACACAAATTTAAACACATAAACCACCAACACTTTTCTATTATCTGCAAAACTTGTTTTTACAATACACAATATAAGGAAGATGTCTTCTTCCTTTTTGGATCAGCACCCACTGATCAGGATGCACCCACACCCCTATTTAGTCAATTGCAAATTGACAAGGGATCACCTACTCCCTTCCAGGCACCAACCTTCCCTAGATCCACCCTTCCACCCTTGAATGTTTATTTTCTTCAATTTTGGAACATAAAATTCTGTGTTGGGATACTCTGGCTGCAGCAGCAACTTATGTCACCAAGAATTTTTTCTCTTCTTATCTGAGTCTTCATTTAAACACCTCACTCATGTTTCTTCAATCATTGCATCCTTTCAAAGAACATACCTCTTCAAATGCATTCTTTTTAATTAATTATTTAACAAGTCATGTCTCTTCGAATCTCTTTTAATTCTGTTTATTATTAATTAATTAGATCTCTTGTCTTATTTTCATTTTTTAATTAATTAACTAATCAAACTTTCTTGTGCCTTCCATTTCTAGTCCTTTGAGCTTCCTCCACACTTCACTTGCAATCTCTATCTCTTCCAGAACATGGGATTCTTCTTCTTTTCATGTCTGCTGGTTTTTTCAAACCCTCTCAATGCATCTTAACCCCTATCCAAGCTTCTGGGGGCACCCTCTGGTCTTTACATGCTTCTACAAGATCCTTTGAGCTTCTTCTTTTCTTTTACAAACCCTTTGCGGGCTTCACAAAGCCTATGAAGGATTACTCTTAGCCTCTGATCACTCATGTGACCATAGTGTCAACATATTAAAAAAATATTAATCAAATCGAACATTGTCATTTTTTCCAAAAGGTAGGGGGCCTGACAGATCATCCCGGGCTCCGAGCTAGTGACTTCTCGTGGAGTCCAAGCAACCAGAGCCACCACAATACCCTTTCTCTTCGTTTCAAATAAAAAATGTGAGAGATCTCCTTATAAACACCTAATACACTAACTCCACTTCCAATGTGGGATAATTCCCAAACGCCAAATCGATCGCCACAGTCGATCACTTTGATCGGACGATTGCTGAGTCTTTTCTCAAGGATTCTTCATCTCATCTCCTTCTTGCATTGATCAACCACTCCTTCATCATGAGAACATCCTTCTGTCGGTTTTCAAGTGAGAATTTAAACTGGGCCACGACCACGACCATCACCATTTTCTTCTTCCTCAGATTTAACCACAATGTTAGTGTAATCATCAGGAGCTTCCCCTGATGCTCCCCCTGTTCCTACGCCAGCCTCGCCACCAACTTCTTGGAACTCTTGATCCAACTTTCAAATGAAAATAGGAATTTTTGTGTTAAAGCATATGATGCGTTTCTTGGAAGTAGTCTATCAATTTGATCATACGATGTGTTTCCTTAGAAAAATGAGCTTGTTAATGAAACTCTCCAAATGGACCAAGATGTAATCTTTGATTACTTTCTCTCCTATGATAGAGTAACTTTGTGTTTCCATTACTTCCAATATTGTTTGAAGGCATTCACCTGGTTCTTCTATCATAGTCTTCCACCATCATGAGTAGTAGCTTTGTCATCAATGGCTCTGTTCAAGATATCTGAAATATGTATGCATATATGCCTGGTTTTTTTATTGTTGTTAATGCCATCGATGCCAATCAGTATTTCCATATTTCTAACAATTCCCATCATAGAATAGATCAGTAGCTATGATTTTATTACCAAGTAGTAATTCACTACATGTATACACATTTATACTTGATACTTTTATAATCATACAAATCTACTCTACAACAAAATAGAGTTTAAGGTGATAAAAATGTCCCTTTTTATCATGTCTTCCTTGATGGTCATGTTCTTGCTACAATAATTATCTTAGCATCCGGTAGCTTTCTTTGTCATTTTGGAACTTCCTTTGTTGTCTTGGACTTCCCTCAATTCCCATCTAGTTATGTCATCAACCATTTATTTGTTTTTAAGCTATCATTGCATTATGTTTTTCTTTATGAATAGTTGTTGAATTTTCTTCATAATTTCTATTCAAGCCCAACTTGGTCATTCCTTATTTCCATCCCATATTGGTATTACAAACTCTACATTTTCTCTCTTTCCTTCGCCACTCTTTCTCCAATTCTACCTTAACTTACTGGATTTTTCCAACAAACTATAATGTTGCAACTTATGTTGAATTCTAAATCGTATAGAATTATTTCAATTTTCATTCTCTTTTTTAACCAATACCAAGAATATAGACTATTTTCACTTCATGTGCCTTCTTTATGATTCCCATCTAGAAGAAATTACAATATATTATGTTTTATTTGATTTTCTACCCAATTATTTATTTGGAATACACTCAACATTATTTATTTTCATCTCATCCAACAATTGACATTTACTGTTGGAATCATTTCCTCGATGCTGCAATATATTGCACTGGATTAATCATCCACCATATGTCATCTCGTGCCCTTGTCTCCAACTATCTTTAAGCATTATTCAATTCTAAAATTTTATTTTCAATTCCATTGGATAATTCTCAACCAAGCTCAACTATGTCCAATTAGACAAATGCATTCTATACCACAAATAGTATCTTCCAAGTGAATGGAAGTTCATCATTTCCTTCACATTCTTTAGACATAATATTTTGGTTTATATCTTGCAACTCTTCTAAGAATACATCTAACTTTCCCACATATATGGTTCATCCATCACATGCATGAAGTGTATGTTCTCTTTTTCTTGGTATATTTCCTCTACCATACCAAGCTCCCATAACTTCCTTCTTTATGCATAAGGATGTTATTTTCTTGGTATGTTTCCTCTACCATAGTCTCCCTATACTTGTCATGGTTACTTTGTTGTATATAATAACCAATTACAATTATCATGACTCGCACATCTCTTCTTTACATGTTGGTATTTTCCATGGATTTGGAAATATCTTCTTATTGAATACAAGAACCAACTTCAATAGAAAAGAGACCCCATGGTTCTTATCTACAATCCAAATTGCACATATTTTTCATAATCAATTCATTATACACATCCTTGTTAATGTAACACCCCATATTTCGACTAGACAGGTTTATCCGTGACACATATTGAACTTTATTTTCTTATTATCTGTTGGACTTAACTAGACTGGGTAAACTATACTTATGACACGATACACCCGATTATATGTTGCTACCATGTGTATGTCGTTACTATGTTATGTTGTCACTATGAATAGGATGTTATGATATTATGATCTTACTATGTTCATGCAGCTAATAGGTTATGGATGTCATGAGATTCATTTCTTTTATAATGACGATATATATGTTTTAACGTTTTCATTAATGGAATGTGAAATATATGATGTTATACGTGGATGCCATCCTATGATGAAATTGATTGAAATGTTATATGTATCTATGGTGAGCTAAAAGGTTACATGAAATGAAATGATAACATGGATCAATTGGCGATCAATGGAAAATGCTTTCTATAAATTGTATTTTGCAAAACACTAACCTACAGGACACAGGGGCTATGGGATAGCCAGTTACTTGATCTGATATATATTGGAAAGGAAAAACATGTTCATACAGCAAACCTTAGCAGCCAAAATGAGGATACGATAACACAAACTGATAATCCCGATAGCAGCAAGTATGAGTTGATAAGGGCGTAGGCCCAGTATGTTGAGAGGGATGGATGTGTTTCCCACCCTATGTTTCCATGAGACCCGAGGTCGTGGGAGGGCCGTGCTGAGACACGCTCCCCATGTTGTTGTGATGACGATTGTCGGATGCCTGCTAGGGGAGGATAGGTCCGCTGTTCAGCCGACGCTATCGCTCTCAAGTTCTATGTGGTCAGATCGGTGAGTCCGACATCCACTGTTGTACTAGCAGAGGAAGGATAGGGAGGATGCTGGACGTAGGTTATGATGGGAGGATGTGTTAGTTAGCACTGTTGGGGGTTTAGTATTCCTTGATTCCGAGTTAGTGGAAGTAGGCACCCTTCCTGTACTTGATTGATTAAACTAATGTAAACATAAAGACAATGATGTTAAATCGTAAAGGGTTAACTGTTAAATAACCGAGGATGTTAAAGTAATTATACTATAGATTATGCTTGCTCTTCTGCATGGGGGTAGATACTATTGTTAGTTAGCAAGTATGCATAGGCGGAATGGGGTTTGTTTATAGTACATGTCCGACATGTGCATACACTGGCCATGCATGCACACCTTGTACGTGTACAATATTACTGGTGTATAACATACTTGTCATGCTTGAATAGTAGTATAAATGTCATAGATAACTCAGTTAAGGATACATCAATCAACTTAGGTAAGGAATGGTTAGGTTGTCAATGTGTAAATAAGTGAATTAGTAATTATATGAAAACATTGTAATAATAAACTAAGACAAGTATCGTCAGTTAACATTGTCATAGAAGAACTGTTGTGAATAGGGTAATGATAGTGTCTAATTAATTAGTAAAATTGTTTAAGCCCTCACAAGTGCTTTGTTTATAAGAACAAGGATGCTATGTTGATGATAGGGTACTCATGTGATAAACAAATAATTAAGAATACTATGATTGATTCACCTTTTATTATTGTCAAAGGGTGATTTAATTATTATTATTAATTAATAAATGATATTCCAACAACATTTATATCCCTATCGTAACAAATGCAATATAAGTAAGATTTAAAATATTGATTTATAAATTAATATTGTGTGATTAATTCCATTTCAAAAGTTAGCCATAATAAGATAATCATTTTTGGAATAAACGTGATGTGATGGAAAATGGATATTTAATTATTCAATGTTAATCTTGGAATTTAAACCTCAAGCTAAGTAGTCTCGACGGATAAGGTGGATCATTAAGACACATCATGTCCAAGCTGACAAGGGGCAACTAATTATATAATATTTTATTAATTACGTTAATAACATTAAAATATCAAGGATGGCGGATAGACTTGTATTTAATGAAACTTGTCCCGAATGGATAACCTTGGGGTGATAATCCCCACCGTAATAAATATTCACGACCGTCAATCCAAAACCAACTAATTTTTCCATGAGAGTAATTAATTATACATTTTTATAAAGAACCGTGTATGAATGAACTAGTGATAGGGGTAAATGTTGAGGGGCTCGAGAGGGGGATTTTGGGGCGGTGGAGTAAGCCCAAGATATTCTCGAGGAAAGGAAGTTATATAGAGGGGGAGAGCTTGGAGAAAGGGGAGGTTTTTTGATTGGGGAAAGAAAAGAACTTTGGAGAACAAAAGTTGGGAGAACAGAAAGTTTGGCGAACAGAAAGATTTTGAGAACAGAAGGAAAGACTGCTCTCGGGATTATCAGATTGTGGGCTCGGGGGCTTGGAAATCCTTTGATTTCCAAGGGCCAGCAAGATTATAGCTGGTCGGTAGGGTGGACACTTCAGTTTGGCTGTCTAAGGGGTTATAAAACCTGCTACAACTTACGGTTAGCATCAGCATCAGGTAATTTCCGTTATTTACTATTATGCTAAATCTTACTGTAAACATGCAAACTTACTATTTACTGATTTACTGCTATTTACTGATTTACTAAGTTGTGAAACCTATTCTTATGCTGGAACATGATTGTTGAAAAGAAAATAACGATATGTTTGTTTATTTTAAATTACGAATGTAAGGTTAGTGAAAACACCATAGTACACTAAATATTATTTAGGCACATAGTAATTCTTAGAAATTTACTTCCATAAACTGATAAAGTTTAAAACCTAGAAAATTAAACCTGAAATTTTACATAGTGCTCTGCCGTAAAAACCAGAGCACTACAGATGGTATCAGAGCCTTTGTTCAGACTCTTGAACCTACAGGCCTATTCATGCTTCACCTAGAAAATTTACTTGATAGTTTACCTACTTGACCTCCAGCCATAGTCATCCTTCAAGGTACCTGCACAACGATAACAACAATTACATTAAAAATATATATATATATATATATATATATAGTAAGAAGTCAAAACCCAATGTGTAAACTACATACTAAGATAATTTGAAGCTAAACACGTAACCAAGGTTCGTATTGTGCAGGAGTCAATACGATTATAATTCTATCATTCTGAATGTAAATTTCCGCATTATTATCCACTTACTTAAATAATAATTATACCTCAACCGCTTTTTTTTTTTTTTTTTCTCCAAACACACATAGCCAACATGGGTAATATCATAATATAATAGAATGTATAAATACATGCAATTCGATCCTAGAAATATCAGTAGTAACGAAATAAAATAAGAAAACGCAGGCAGCATACAACAAAAGCTTGATGGTATATCGCCAGGGTCGAGATCCACAACGGCGAGATTGATGTGGGAACAAAAAGCCGATATCGAGTTTTTTTTTTTAAGGATAGTTTCCCAAATCTTTCAGAATGTCTTCTAAATTTAAATGAACCAAAAAGAGAATCTCAGCAATAAAATGATTTCCAAGCATACCTATCTGGTTTCAATACAGTATATGTAAATGGGTTAACTTTATAAAATTTCAACCAAACTAAGAGCTTCGCTTTGGCTGGCAGATATATTAATATAAAACTATCCTTCCCAAACGCATTCATAGCTTCACGAAAATCACATATCTTCCAGTAAGTAGAAAGAAATATAAACACAGGGTCTTTCGACTTACCAGCTATCCACAGATCTTAGTTACGTAGCGACCTCTCGGAAACTCTAAAATTTCAAGCATTCGCCTTCAGTTCGAAACGAGAGCTGTAGGATGTACCTTAAACTCCAGATCTGAGCTCCTCCAGACCGAGGCACATAAGTCGCTAATTCCTAAATCTGGCCACCCAGCTTGCCTTTGGATAATCGGCTCACTGATCCATTTTGAAAATAAAATCAAATCTAGTTTCTTTACTATGATTCACTAATCTATTAGGGAACTAATGCAATCTAAATGACAGAACAGAGATACCAGTATTTTCAACTGACATTCAGCACCTCTGTTGAGGCCATAAGGAGATCGGGCAGAAACTAATGAACCCGGGTTAGCTAGATTAATGAAGTCATATGATGGATTAGTAAAACTTCTGTTGAATGCACCATATGGTACTCTTGACTGTCTATAATTTTCTCCGCATTCCTCAGCTACAAATTGTTTCCGAAATCCACTAGGAGACCCAAATTCTTCGGGCATAGTTGCTCCCAATCATGCCTTTTTCCCATGGAGTGTTTGAATTTCTCGAAGCCGTTTTTCTTTCTGAAGCTTGAAACATTCGATTTCCATATGATTTGCCCTTCCCTCCTACATGATAATTTGAAGGCCCGGAATTTGCATTAATGTCAGCTTGTTATAAAGGAGACAGGAATTATGAATAGTGATTTATAAAACAACACACAATGAGAGACTGGGAAAGCTTAGAACCAAATGACACATTTACATCCAAAGATGCACTATCGCTCAGTCAAGCATCTACTCTTCAACTATAAATTTCAAAGAAACCAAAATAAGAAAAATTGATGTTTAGAGTGCATAGTATGTACATGAAGTTACATCTCTGAATACCTTTCTTTGACGTCTTTTATCCTTCAGATTTTTGTTCTACACCAAGAAAGCTAAACTCTCAACATTACATAGCGCAGATAAGCAGGACAAGAGATTACATCTTGTAAATCGAGGAAATTATTAACAGTTGCGTAGGCAGGCGGTTTGCATATATTGGAATGTTAAACAATATGCTATTCCCAATGTCCCTCAAAAACAACAATGTTTAAGTAGATAAACTAATCTCCTATCATTATTTGTAAAAAGAAAAAAAATTTGCATAACATATTAGAGAAAACACAGGCAACAGCTTTAAGTAATTCAGTAACATATGAGCCGAGAAAGTAGCTTTAACAACCCTCACAGGAAAAGCACATCGATCAAGTGTGTTTCGCAGGGATCCATCACGTCTCAGAGATCTACCTCTAAACTGCCCTTATGGTCCGCGTGTTTGAGCCAGTCGCTCTGAATCAATGAGTCGAGCACACCATTTCTGGACATTTTATGTGCAAAAACTGGATTTATGAAAACATTGAGCAGACCATGAAAGAAAATGTTCAAATATACATATGGTTCTCAAGTAAAACTACTGTTCGAAGAATTTGAATTTTAAAGAGAGAATTTACACAGTTGAAGGATTAAATGGACATTTAAAATTAAAGGAGTCATTGTTTGAGGGAATAAATATAAGAATAAATCAAAAAGAGGACTTACGAAGAATATAAGTATTCCCATTCCTCGAAAACTATGATAAGTAGAAGTCCCAAAGGTAATGAAAGTAAATTATTCAGCAACACCATAGAGAATTCGTTCGAATTTCCTGATTTTGTTTGTTGCTTTGCTACATCCATAACTCTGCGCAGTGTTAGCTATTTGCCATCACCGTGACCGATGGATGGAACTTTTGACATATTTGCCTCTTTCGTGATTATTGGATTTTGGGCTTCACGGTCCATTTGTACAGCCCTCACCTCTACGGTCCGAAATCCGGCCTAGCCTTGAGGATAATGGTACATATAATGTCATAAAATTAAAACACCCTCACATGCCCACAAATTGCCATTAAACAGTGAAACGCTGGTTAAAGGCAATTCGAATGCACATAATGGGTTGTTTAATTATCTTTTTATACTTTTATAAGCTTCATGCAATACATTGTTAAGACCAAGGGAATGCTGCGGGAAAGACATGAAGTAGAATAATAACAACAGAAAACGCTTTCACTCCTTCACATGCATGAGCTGTAAGCTCTCATGAATATCGAGCCCAGCACGGGGTTGGGGAGCGGACAAAAATGTCGGGCCTGCAGACTGATACAGCTATCAGTGGCTAGTCTATATAGATAGCTAAGGTTTAGAGGCCATTAATTTTCTGGCCTGCTGACGGAGAAGGAGATCAGTACCATCTATTTACAAGAGAGCGACTAGAAATTAGAAATTATGGAAAGCACACTGCTAAACTCATATAATTGATTTTAACAATGAGGATGAAATATCATTCTCATGCTGCTGCAAACGTAAAAAAATAAAATAAAAATGATAATCATAGGCAGTGCTTACCTTGCCTTTGGATGCGATAACTTGTCGGGCTAGGCATTTTGAATCGACCATAGGTAAAGAAACCCATATATAAGGCGAGTATATCACGTTAACATCAAATAGCAAACTGGGGATCTTTTATCAACTGAATCCCCGGGAAATATCATTGTGCAGACAACATTTCAAGAGCAGAGCAGTCAGGCTATCACCTACCTTCCAACATTGCTATCCCTCTTTGAACATCTGCAGAACGCCGTGAATGTACCAATGCCCATGATAACCTTGTTATGGTGTCACTGTTGTCTGTATCTTTTGACAGACCAGCTCCTTCACCAAGAGCTTCACGCTCACAGTTAGCAATAATGTCCGCATCGGTCCACGGGAGATTGTCACCGGATCCGAAAAACGATCCAATGGATTCCAGAAAGCTATTACTGTTTCTCGGCATGTTGTCTTCTGGGCCAAACCCAATTTGCTTGTTTATGAGAATATGGCGATGGCAACCAAGAGATTGACAAATAAATTTATCTTGCAGGCTAAGAAATGACAGAGAGTATTTAACAAAAAAAAATTCGCAGAGAGTATTTAACAATAAATTTAATCACTAAATAAAATATACCCACTAAAATTTGAAAACCCTAGGGAGAAACCTTACCAACAGGTTGAGTTGCAGAGTTGAGTTGTAAAGCAAACCGGGGCCCTCGAGTATCCCCATTATGAACCCTATCAAACTTCTCCCTCCCAGCATTGAGGCGTTGCCAATGCCCCTTAGCGCCGTGAAGCTGTAAAAGAAAACATTAATGGTGAATCAACAAAGAGGGAGGCTATGGCGAAGGCCTGAAAATTTAGCCGAGCAGCTGCTTGGAGTTGCAGAGCCCGCGTGGGGAAAATACAGTGAGGAAAATGAGAGCCTCGGAAAAGTTTACTCTTTTTAGGTCTTTGTCGTATAATTATTTTTTATTGCATGTTGGCCGCGTGGCCTTCAGGTAGAGTGACTCCTTGTCCCAAGAGACTGCTTATCGGAATATGTTCTAATTATTCAAAATTATTAAAAATGTTTTTCAATTTGATTATGTGAAATTGTTTTTAACATATTTATATATTGTAAATTGTTCTACGCATTATGAAAATGGTTATTTAAATCACTTTTATTTTATTTTAAATTATTATTAATATATAAATTAAATTATTTATTTAAATTGGTCCATATAGTTTGAATTTTGATTCTTTGGAGTACATTTAAAGTCAAATTCTCAAATGTAAATAAAGAATTATAAAATTAAAAGGTATAATTTATTTTCAATTCTATATTCCTTACTTATGTGCTAAGATTAATTTTAATTTAGGTTTAAACCTAGGGTTAGCAATAAGTCTAAGTAATTAGTTAAATAACCTTATGACATTGTAGGGTTAAATTGCAAAGTAATTTGAATTAGATATAGGGTTAGGTGACGACTTTGACTAGATTGAATTTAGGTTGGGTACGAGGCTCTATATGTTGGTTTTCCTATGATACTGTAAGACGAGGCTAGGTCATGTCCCTAAAATCCCAAGTTCCATAGGATGAGAGAGAGGCCATATGTTTCGTTATTCTGTGAGAGATAATATGCGACTAATGAAAACATTAAAGGTACTATAGATGCATTTTGAAGAACATTAAAGAGAAATGGTGCAATCTAATGCCTAGGCATGTAACTTCGAAGGGACTGGGAGTTTTGAAAATGATAAAGATATCAATAAGTAAATATATGTGACTTGAGTAAACAGAGCATAAGTAAAATATGCAAAATGAAATATGTTTAAATAACACTTAATTACCATAAGAGCCAGTGTTAGTGATAGAAGGAGTAGTGCACAAATGAAGAGGTCTTTCAAGCCCAATAAAAAGAACTAGTGTAGAAGTATGTTGAATGGATAAATGACATTTCAATCTTGTTATAACAAATGATATGGTGAGCATGGGGTAAGTTGATCCATTATTGAACTTCTAAGATGGCTTAGCAAAGAGGAAAGCCGTGAGGGAGCTAGAGATATGTAGGAGTGGTTAGAAATCACCATGGATAATATGAGTGAAGGCATGGTGTATAACTATTACTATTGCAAGGTATAAATTGAGAAAATAATATAAGAACAATTATAGTTATAAGAGTAAGAATCGCATGGTAGTATTATAGATTGTAATGATGGCCCTTGTAGGAAGTAAAAATTTAAAAACATTTGGGGCATCTTATATTACCCTTGCTAGTAGGCATATTTGAGCATCTCTAACGAACACTATATATAATAGGATTGCGTCCTAGGTGAAATAACATACTTCCCAAGAGAATTTACGATGGAAATAATCACGAGAGAGTATGGGTGTCTTTACAAAATCAGTGAAAGGAGTAGGATAAGTACGCATAACGAATTTCTAGAGATTTCAGTTAAATGAGAATTATACGATTGATACTAGTAAGCCATGTTTTCACCTTGTAAGGATAGGCTAGATAATGATTAACAATACCTTAGGCTTGCAAGATAGTACAAATCCTACAAGGTATGTGTATAGGCTTGGTAGGTTGAATTTCATGGTGGGCATAAGTTGGTTGCATTCCACATAGGGTGAAAGTTTGTGTCAAATTTAAAACCATATCCATGGATGGGCATATCGTGAGACTCGTGAGTCAAGATCTCCTCAGAATTGTCGGGAATATGTAATTCATTGAATAGTAATTGGTGTAAGCCAAAGTGAAGTTTACTTGATGCCATCTCGCAAAATCGGAACAAAACTTGATGCCACATAAATAGGTTGGATTCACATTAGTATCATATGAAGTAGTCATAGTGCATAATGTGTGTAAGTATCAATAAGATCCATGTAGATTAATAAGCGTATGTATAGGAATCTTAGATTACGAGAACAAATTAGCTATAAATTTATTAGAAGTAATGGTTCCCCTTCTAATTATATCACATGGAAAAGGAGAGATCAATGGTTAAAATTGATAACATTTGCATTCTAATATAGTATAGTCCCAAAAGCCTTGTAACAATAATAGTTCTCCTAGTTTAGTGAATGTTACAATACTTTTGTTATTGCTTATTATCAATAAGGGAATAATAATGTAGGACCTTAGGATTTAAAGGACATCATGAACCTTCTCCCGTAAGAGAGGTATGCCAATCTTAAGGGTCCTTGGTAGTTGCGTGTTGAGTGAATACAAATTATGAGTTCTAAAGACCTCCATGTTAAATTGTTGATTATTTCGTGCTAAGTTGGATCAATTTAATCTTTGTGATGAGTAAACCTCTCTGATGTTATAACTTAAAGGATATTGTTAAATGGTAAGAAGTAGGATACTAAGGGGGATAACACTTGATTATAACCTTAAGCATTCTAGATATAATATTAAGATTCGATAGAAGGATTAATCTAAATGTTTCTTTAATTATTAGAATACATATCAGCGGATAAAAGAAGTAAAACCATAAGATAATATCGACATATTCGGTCAAGCCAAGCTAAGTAGGAAAAGTTTGTCCAGCGTTTGCTACTTGCAAGAATGGAGAGATTATGCGTAAATATTTTCCCTACATTATTATGACCATAACTTCGGGACGAAGTTCCTAAAGGGTGGGTGTATGTAACACCCCATATTTCGACTAGACAGGTTTATCCGTGACACATATTGAACTTTATTTTCTTATTATCTGTTGGACTTAACTAGACTGGGTAAACTATACTTATGACACGATACACCCGATTATATGTTGCTACCATGTGTATGTCGTTACTATGTTATGTTGTCACTATGAATAGGATGTTATGATATTATGATCTTACTATGTTCATGCAGCTAATAGGTTATGGATGTCATGAGATTCATTTCTTTTATAATGACGATATATATGTTTTAACGTTTTCATTAATGGAATGTGAAATATATGATGTTATACGTGGATGCCATCCTATGATGAAATTGATTGAAATGTTATATGTATCTATGGTGAGCTAAAAGGTTACATGAAATGAAATGATAACATGGATCAATTGGCGATCAATGGAAAATGCTTTCTATAAATTGTATTTTGCAAAACACTAACCTACAGGACACAGGGGCTATGGGATAGCCAGTTACTTGATCTGATATATATTGGAAAGGAAAAACATGTTCATACAGCAAACCTTAGCAGCCAAAATGAGGATACGATAACACAAACTGATAATCCCGATAGCAGCAAGTATGAGTTGATAAGGGCGTAGGCCCAGTATGTTGAGAGGGATGGATGTGTTTCCCACCCTATGTTTCCATGAGACCCGAGGTCGTGGGAGGGCCGTGCTGAGACACGCTCCCCATGTTGTTGTGATGACGATTGTCGGATGCCTGCTAGGGGAGGATAGGTCCGCTGTTCAGCCGACGCTATCGCTCTCAAGTTCTATGTGGTCAGATCGGTGAGTCCGACATCCACTGTTGTACTAGCAGAGGAAGGATAGGGAGGATGCTGGACGTAGGTTATGATGGGAGGATGTGTTAGTTAGCACTGTTGGGGGTTTAGTATTCCTTGATTCCGAGTTAGTGGAAGTAGGCACCCTTCCTGTACTTGATTGATTAAACTAATGTAAACATAAAGACAATGATGTTAAATCGTAAAGGGTTAACTGTTAAATAACCGAGGATGTTAAAGTAATTATACTATAGATTATGCTTGCTCTTCTGCATGGGGGTAGATACTATTGTTAGTTAGCAAGTATGCATAGGCGGAATGGGGTTTGTTTATAGTACATGTCCGACATGTGCATACACTGGCCATGCATGCACACCTTGTACGTGTACAATATTACTGGTGTATAACATACTTGTCATGCTTGAATAGTAGTATAAATGTCATAGATAACTCAGTTAAGGATACATCAATCAACTTAGGTAAGGAATGGTTAGGTTGTCAATGTGTAAATAAGTGAATTAGTAATTATATGAAAACATTGTAATAATAAACTAAGACAAGTATCGTCAGTTAACATTGTCATAGAAGAACTGTTGTGAATAGGGTAATGATAGTGTCTAATTAATTAGTAAAATTGTTTAAGCCCTCACAAGTGCTTTGTTTATAAGAACAAGGATGCTATGTTGATGATAGGGTACTCATGTGATAAACAAATAATTAAGAATACTATGATTGATTCACCTTTTATTATTGTCAAAGGGTGATTTAATTATTATTATTAATTAATAAATGATATTCCAACAACATTTATATCCCTATCGTAACAAATGCAATATAAGTAAGATTTAAAATATTGATTTATAAATTAATATTGTGTGATTAATTCCATTTCAAAAGTTAGCCATAATAAGATAATCATTTTTGGAATAAACGTGATGTGATGGAAAATGGATATTTAATTATTCAATGTTAATCTTGGAATTTAAACCTCAAGCTAAGTAGTCTCGACGGATAAGGTGGATCATTAAGACACATCATGTCCAAGCTGACAAGGGGCAACTAATTATATAATATTTTATTAATTACGTTAATAACATTAAAATATCAAGGATGGCGGATAGACTTGTATTTAATGAAACTTGTCCCGAATGGATAACCTTGGGGTGATAATCCCCACCGTAATAAATATTCACGACCGTCAATCCAAAACCAACTAATTTTTCCATGAGAGTAATTAATTATACATTTTTATAAAGAACCGTGTATGAATGAACTAGTGATAGGGGTAAATGTTGAGGGGCTCGAGAGGGGGATTTTGGGGCGGTGGAGTAAGCCCAAGATATTCTCGAGGAAAGGAAGTTATATAGAGGGGGAGAGCTTGGAGAAAGGGGAGGTTTTTTGATTGGGGAAAGAAAAGAACTTTGGAGAACAAAAGTTGGGAGAACAGAAAGTTTGGCGAACAGAAAGATTTTGAGAACAGAAGGAAAGACTGCTCTCGGGATTATCAGATTGTGGGCTCGGGGGCTTGGAAATCCTTTGATTTCCAAGGGCCAGCAAGATTATAGCTGGTCGGTAGGGTGGACACTTCAGTTTGGCTGTCTAAGGGGTTATAAAACCTGCTACAACTTACGGTTAGCATCAGCATCAGGTAATTTCCGTTATTTACTATTATGCTAAATCTTACTGTAAACATGCAAACTTACTATTTACTGATTTACTGCTATTTACTGATTTACTAAGTTGTGAAACCTATTCTTATGCTGGAACATGATTGTTGAAAAGAAAATAACGATATGTTTGTTTATTTTAAATTACGAATGTAAGGTTAGTGAAAACACCACAGTACACTAAATATTATTTAGGCACATAGTAATTCTTAGAAATTTACTTCCATAAACTGATAAAGTTTAAAACCTAGAAAATTAAACCTGAAATTTTACATAGTGCTCTGCCGTAAAAACCAGAGCACTACAGTTAAGTACACCCTCAAACGTGGTCCTTTGTTTCTTCATAACTGACCATAAAATCAAATCTACAAGAAACCTTAGTCATGTTCATTCAAGGTACTAAGGCATGCTATTTATAGATATTGTTATAATACTATCATATTGAATTGAATATCCCTACTTATTAAGAATGCTTATTTGGTTCAACATAATCCTTATCCATCCTTGGTCGAACATTCATGAGCTAGTTAATAAGCAACTCTACCATGATTGTGCTTATCTAGTTGTGCCTCCACATCCCTATTAGGGAACCCTTATGATGTATATGTTGTTATCCTTAGTCATTTTCACATATAATATGCTCTTATATCACCATAAACCTCTTCCCCCAAATTGAATAGTATTTGGGGTCTTCCATATTGACCAGTACCATATACAATCAAGTTATGAGACTTTGTTTTATCTATCTTCTAAAATAACCAAAAGCATATTTCTAGATAATGACTCACTAGAACTACTCTCTTTTTAATTAAAATTCCAATGACTATACCTATGTTGAATTGTAATATCAGAGATAAAAGTTACAACTCCTAGAAGTTTTCATTCTTTCCAAATTTATGCATTTATCTTACTAGCGCAAATAAGGTCAGAGACCAACTTCTTTCACTTGTACAATAAAATAAAATCTAGTGAGAGAAGGAAAAAAATTTATATCACCACAAATAGTAATTATGATCGTGAAAAATCAACAACCTTTAGCTTGGTGATTTGATACTCCAGGAATTTTCTAAATCAATATGGAATATCAACTTTTCACCTTTTACTCGTTTTCCAAACTTAATAAATATGGCTAAAATTGTTATTTTTCAAATTGTGCAAAACTGGAAAAAAATAGCTTGGACAAAATTATCCATATTATTGAAAAATAGCAAATGTTGACTAGGAAAAAAAATCGACTACTTTCTTGGGTTAATTTTCCTTCATTTACAATTTTCAAAATTGTTAATTGTTAATTTTAAACCAATTAGACTAGCAAGATCATTGAAAGAAACATAATCACAAGATAGACACAGAATTTACCCTAGGAAACCCTCATGGGGTAGAAAACCTAGCAAAGCTTTCCTCAATAAGATGATCAACCAAAAATACAAGATGTGCTCCAAGACTTGTCCTTATTCTCTACCTCCTAAGCAGACCTCCCAGACATAAGTGCGCTACTTTCTGACTTGAGGAAGTGTGTCAAATGAGGATCTCTCCTCTACTTATACTAGTTCTCGACTGACCAAAATCCCTAATGGGGCCAACCTCTCCTAGTGAAGTCTAATAACCCCTAAATAATAAACTCAGGTCCGACCCCCACATGGTGGGTCTAATAACCCTGGTTACCACAATCCCTCAGAGGAATAAACATCTCCGGATACATAATAGAATAACCTCGGAGGGATGAACCATCTCCGGAATAATAAAGTACAAATATAATATTCTTAGAAGTTACAACATTCAACACCCCCCCTTAACGAGAAGGATATTATAACAACATCTACAGGAGCAAGGAGTCATCGAATACATCATACATGATACATCTGTATATCATCAGAAGCTTTCTTCACTACATCATCAGCATCGTCATCATACGATCATCAGTATCGTCCTCATCATCGTCATCGCACGATCATCAACATCGTCATCATACGATCATCATCATCGTCATCATCATCATCATCACATGATCATCATGATCGTCATCATCATCGTCATCACACGATCATCCGCATCATCATCATACAATCATCAGCATCGTCATCACATGATCATCAGCATCGTCATCATACGATCATCAACATCAGGATCATCTCGATCTATAGCATCTAGATCATCTCGATCTACAGCATCTGGATCATCTTGATCTACAGCATCTGGATCATCTCGATCTACAGCATCTGGATCATCTCGATCTATAGCATCTGGATCATCTCGATCTACAGCATCTGGATCATCTTGATGTACAACATCTGGATCATCTCGATCTATAGCAGCTGGATCATCTCGATCTACAGCATATGGATCATCTCGATCTACAGTATTTCGATCATCTCGATCTACAGCATCTTGATCATCTTGATCTACAGCATCTGGATCATCTCGATCTACAACATCTGGATCATCTTGATCTACATTACAGGATGATCAATCCTAATCCTTTTAAGACAAGTCCATGTCTAGGGATGATGCAATCCCGACCACAGTGCCAGTCATTTTTCATACTAGATGTGACCTAGACTATATCTAGGATTTAATCACCACAAAGCCAGTCCTTTTCATACTGGATGCATCTCGACTATAGAGCTAGCCCTTTTTCATGCTAGATATACCATATCTACAGAGCCAGCCCTTTTTCATGCCGGATGTACCACATATACAAAGCCAACCCTTTTTCAAGCCGGATGTACCACATCTACAGAGCTAACCCTTTTTGCATGCCGGATGTACCACATCTACAGAGCCAGTCCTTTTCCATGCCAGATGTACCACATCTACAGAGCCAGCCCTTTTCCATGCCAGATGTACCACATCTACAGAGCCAGCCCTTTTTCATGCCGGATGTACCACATCTATAGAGCCATCCCTTTTTCATGCTGGATGTACCACATCTACAGAGCCAACCCTTTTTCATGCTGGATGTACCACATCTGCAGAGCCAACCCTTTTTCATGCCGGATGTACCACATCTACAGAGCTAGCCCTTTTTCATGATGGATGTATCACATCATCAATATATGTATACATATCATCAATACAAGTATCCTCATCAATAATACAAGTATCGTCCTCATATATCATCAAAACATGTATCCTCATCAATACATATATCATCAAAGCATGTATCCTCATCAATACATATATCACCAAGGTAAAAACAAGTAATATAAGTGTTCTAAGTATAAGAATCCTAAATCTAAATAATCTAAGCATAAATATCTAAGAGTGGTAAATAGGTATCCTCATCATTGACCTTGCTGTCAATGAGGGAAATCTCATCATTAGTGACGATACTACTCCCCCTTTAGAGGAGGGTCCTTTTGAACTACACCAAGCTTGTCTCGGAAGTATTCAAATTTCACTCAAGACAGAGGTTTGGTTAATATATCATCAATTTGTTCCTCATTACTCACATACTCGAGCTTGATAGCTCCTCTCTGCACCATATCTCGTATATAAAAGTATTGGATCTCTATGTGTTTTGACTTATCATGGAATATAGGATTTTCTGTCATTTTGATACAACTTTGATTATCACACATGATCACAGTGGGATCCATTTCTAAGTCAAAAACTCCAGATAATAGTTTCCGAATCCACACTGCTTCACAGCTAGCAGAGCAGGCGGATATATATTCTTCTTTAGCAGTACTGAGAGCCACACTAGATTGTTTCTTGCTGAACCATGAGATCATGATAGATCCAAGACCATAACATCCACCTGATGTACTCTTTCTGTCTAAAACAGTTCCTGCCAAATCAGAATCTGAGTAACCATGTAATCTGAGTTCATGCTTTCCAAGGTAGTATATACCAAAATATAATGTACCATTTAGATACCTCATTACATGCTTTACAGCTATTAGGTGAACCTTCCTAGGTTCTACTAGATACTGACTCAGGGTATTTACAACAAAGCAAATATCTGGTCTAGTATTTGTTAAATACATCAATGACCCAATGATTTGTCTATATAGAGTTACATCCACTAATTCTGATGCGTCATTAACTAATAACTTGAAGTTGGATTCCATGGGAGTGGCCATGGCTTTACACTCCAACATATCAAACCTTTTAAAAACCCCACAACATACTTACCTTGATTTAGAAATATTCCTTTTGGTTCTTGCCATACTTCTAGACCTAAGAAGTAGTGCATTAATCCAAGATCCTTCATTTCAAATTTTGAAGAAAGCTTCTTCTTGCATTCGATGATTTGATTCTCATTTCCTGTTAGAAATAGATCATCTACATATAACAGTAATATAACAAGTTCATCATCCATAACCTTGAGATAGAGATTTGGATCAGCTTTACTCTTGGTAAATCCCATGCTTGTTAAGAAACTGTCAGTCCTTCCGTACCAAGCTTTGGGAGCTTGCTTTAATCCATACAAAGCCTTTTTGATCTTGCATACATGTGTTCTTCCATCTTTAACCTCAAATCCTTGTGGTTGTTCTATGTACACTCCTTCTTCAATTACACCATTCAGGAAGGCTATTTTAACATCCATCTGGTGTAATTTCCACTTCATCATAGATGCAAGTGCCATGATAGTTCTAATTGAGGTGTACCTAGCAACTGATGCAAATGTTTCTTCATAGTCAATTCCCTCCTTTTGAGAGAATCCTCTGGCTACAAATATTGCCTTATATTTTTCAATGCTACCATCTGTAGCATGTTTTATCTTGAATATCCATTTGGAAGAAACCACACTTTTATCTTTTGGTTTGGGAACTATATCCCAAACATCATTTTTCATTATTGACTGGTATTCTTCTGTCATTGCTTCTACCCACTCTTTCTTCTGAGTTGCCTCTTTATAGCTAGTAGGTTTTTGATCCACAAGATCACACATCAAGGCCACATAGTTGGATACTAACTTGGGTTTCTTTCTCTCTCTAGTGGAACCTTCAGAAGCTCCATATTTTTCATCTCCTTGAATAATGTCTCTAGCCCATGCTGGCCTTCTTTTTCTAGATAGATTTGTAATGGGGGGTTCTTGTTGTTCTATCATGTCATGGTCCTCTAGTGCATCATCTTTAGGGATGGGTATAGCTTCTGTGATTCTAGGAGGTGTATCTTCTTCATAGATTTCTTCAAGTTGGCACTTCCTAGATTTCTTGATAGCTGCTTCTTCATCAAATGTTACATCTCTACTTATTTCCATATGATGAAAACCAGGTATGTAAATTCTGAAAGCTTTGGATGTTTCACAATATCCAACAAATATTCCTTTCTTACCATAGGGATCCGACTTGGTTCTCTTTTCTTTTGGAATGTGAATGTACACAGGACATCCAAATATTTTGAGATGACTTACCTCAGGCTTCTTTCCTGTGAACACTTCTTCTGGAGTCTTAAATTCAAGAGCACTATAAGAAAGTCTATTTTGTACATAGACAGCTATCTTGGCTGCTTCAGCCCATAGATACATGGGTAGATCTTGGTCATGTATCATAGTCTTTACAGCTTCCATGATAGTTCTATTCTTTCTTTTAGCAACCCCATTTTGTTGGGGATTGTAGGGAGTGGTTAGTTCCCTCTTGATTCCAACTTCTTTACAAAAGTCTTCAAAGTCCTTTGAGGTATATTCTCTGCCATTATCTGTTCTGGGAATCTTGATTTTCTTTTCTGAGAGATTTTCTATTAAGGCCTTGAATTCTTTGAATTTTCCAAAGACTTCATTCTTACCTTTTAGAAAGTATATCCAAGTCTTCCTTGAATAGTCATCAATGAAAGAGAGATAGTATTCAAACCCACTTAGGGATGTGGTGGGAATTGGTCCACATACATCTGAATGTATTATTTCTAGAATGTTCTTAGTCTTTGTTTCACTCTTTGGGAAAGGGTTCTTGACATTCTTCCCTTTTTCATATCCTTTGCATGTGCCATTATGATCAACCTTCAAGTCTGGTAGACCTATGACCACCTTGCTCACATAGGGTAGGGACTTGTAGTTAATGTGAGCAAGCCTTCTATGCCATAGCTCACCGGGGCTAGTGTTTTCATGAACAAGGGCAGCTTGTGGGTGACCCTTGAGCTTGTAAAGACCTCCTTCCTCTTCACCAATGACAATTGCATCTTCAATTGATTTTCCTTTGGGCCACATAAGTACTTGTCCATCAATAAATGCAATTCTGAAACCTTTCTAATTTAGTGCTGAGATAGAAAGTAGATTTTTCTTCAACCCTGGTACATATAAAATTTCTTTCATCTTTAAAGGTGTTCTAGAATCAAGCTTGTAGCTTGCTTCACCAATTCCCTTGATGGGATATTGATAATCATCTCCTAGAGATACCTTTTGAGGAGAAGACTTTTCTTCAAGTCTTGAGAGAGTTTTCCTTTGACCTGTCATGTACTTTGAAGCACCACTATCAATGAGCCATGTATCTTCTCCAGGAAAGATAGATCCAGAGAGTGCAAAAAATAGGACATATTCTTCTGGATCTTCTTTCTTCACTTTGGATCTTTTCCTTTGACGCCTTTCTTCTTCTTCTTCTTCTTCTTCTTCTTCTTCTTCTCCACTATCATTTTCTACCATATGTGCATGATGTCTTTTGTGAACAAACTTTTTCTTTTGTGAAGGACAAAATATGGCAATGTGTCCTAGTTTAAGACAATTGTAACATTTGACTATGGAGAGATCTCTTTCTGGGTTGGGTCCTCTTCCCCCTTTAGATCTAGGGAAAGGTTGAGACCCTTTGTAATCAACTTTCTTGAAGTGACCTTTTCTCCTTCTTTTGATGTGAGTAGCTAGGGCTTGATCATCCTCTTTGAGAAGAGCTTCCCTATTGGCTAGCCTAGCTTCTTCTTGAACACAATCCTCCCATACTACATCAAACTTCATACTTTCTTTTCAGGCACACATAGTTTGTATAAATGACTCCCAAGGTCTAGTGAGACCATTTAGAGCAGTCATCACAAGTTCATCTTCATCAAGAGTATCACCAATGGCATCTAGCTGTTCCTTGATTTGGGAGACCCTTGAGAAGTAGTCTTGAATGGATTCTCCTTTTTGCATCTTGGTACTCTTTAACTGAGTTCTTAGGTTCATCTTCTTATTGATGTTCTTTCCCTCATACATCCTTCCTAGGGCATCATACATTTCTTTTGGGGTTTTCTTGGAAGCCACTTGGGGAATCAAGTGGTCTTTAATAGAATTAGCTATGATTATCTTTTCCCTAATCAAATCCTTCCTATGCTTCTCTTTGGCTTCATCTCCTTCAGGTTCTGCAACTTCATCTTTGATATAATGAGCAAGATCATTCTCTTGAAGAATGAGACCAATTCTGTATTTCCATGCCCGAAAATTCTCTATACCTTCAAGATTGTCTTCAAGCTTAGTGTTTGGATCCATATCCTCTTGGGGGAGTCCAAGAGATTGGAGATTTAGAGGATAGAGAAATACTTACCAGGAGATGTGCTTTCTTTTGCTTTCCGAATCTGCAATAGAATTTCTGGTTTATCGCACTTTTGGTAAAACTAGGGTTTGACTTTCTCGAAGTTCTACCCAACCAAAAATATCTATCTAGGGCTCAAAAGATTGATCTTGAGAAGGGCTATTCAGCCATGCAACCAAAATCCAAAAATACTAACTTTTGCAGAGACCCTAATTTTGAGAGAGAGAGAGAGAGAAAGATAATTTCACCTTGTGAAAGATGTTCTATTCAAGCTAGCTCTGATACCATGTTAATTTTAAACCAATTAGACTAGAAAGATCATTGAAAGAAACATAATCACAAGATAGACACACAATTTACCCTAGGAAACCCTCATGGGGTAGAAAACCCAACAAAGCTTTCCTCAATAAGATGATCAACCAAAGATACAAGATGTGCTCCAAGACTTGTCCTCCTTCTCTACCTCCCAAGAAGACCTCCCAGACACAAGTGCGCTACTTTCTGAGTTGAGGAAGTGTGTCAAATGAGGAGCTCCCCTCCTCTACTTATACTAGTTCCCGACTAACCAAAATCTCCAATGGGGACGACCTCTCCTAGTGAAGTCTAATAACCCCTAAATAATAAACTCAGAGCCGACCCCCACATGGTGGGTCTAATAACCCTGGTTACCACAATCCCTCAGAGGAATAAACATCTCTGGATACATATCAGAATAACCTCGAAGGGATGAACCATCTCCGGAATAATAAAGTACAAATATAATATTCTTAGAAGTTACAATATTCAACATTAATGCATCTCCGATAATAGTGAATTAGCTATATTTTATCATTCCACTCCAAACTCTTTGGAGTCTATTTAAATGATCTTCTGGGTTTCTTCATGCGTACTTATACGATGTACTATCCAAGATTCATTATCAATAGAGTCATTGTTAAGAAGTACCATCATGTTCTTCAAGCAGTACTATTTTCTAACTGGTTCCAAAGACAAATCTACAATTTATCCTCAATGGCATTTTTATTCATACTAGCAATGCATACTTAAACCTAAAATTTCACCTCACTCCAACTTTGTGTGCTCCAGTTATGTCCAAAATATGATTTGGTTCTAGACATTTTTTATAATAACTTGTTTTGTTGAAGTGGTGTGACATGTGTCCCATGTTGATGTCGTAATTGTGTCAAAATGGAGCCTACATGTCATCCTTTGGTCCTAACATGTCCTCATTAGCCTTGTTTATGCATTACCTTTTTCATGTCCCCATGGCCATTATCTTTTCTCATTTTCACATTATATACGTATGTACATAATATACTTATATGTTTATCTTATATGGGGTCCTTGGGTCTTATTGTCCCCTTGGATTAATCCACATGGAATATATTGCAAGCTTGATGTGACTATGGATTCCCCCTATCCTCCAACCTCCTTCATCTCCATTGTGGTGTCTCTCCTAGACATGTCGAAACCATCCAACAATTGAAAATGCCATATATGTCAAACTTTAACATTCCCTTCATGTTAAGTTTGAGCATATATGATGAACTTTGAACCTTAAAACTTTAAGTGTGGAAATACTAAATACTTGAATCAATGAACCATTCAATCACATGAAACATTCAACCATAACACAAGATGTACCTTGGGGAAAAACCTCAAAATAATGAGGATGAAAAACCCTAACAAATATTCAGAGTATAATTATGATAGATAGCAGAGAATGTATTTTACATCAAGCACCCATGATGCAATCATAGAGCAAGAGATAGATAAAGAAGGGAGACTTAGAATAATATCTTGCACAAAGAGAAGTGCATTTCCTTCAAGGGAGAAGAGAATTCGCTTCACATTGAATTCATCAATCATGTATAACATATTTATATATTCTTCACATGCATTGACTTCTATTTTTATCTTTTGAATTCATGATGAACTCACCCTCCATATGGATGTATAAATCTTGCATGAAGAAGTGCACCCCACTTGTCATGCAGTGCATTAACTCACTGAATTGATTCTTAGGATGAACTCGCCCCTTAACTGAAATCTTTCCCACTTAGTTAGTTGGCTAACATAAGTGACTTCATGCAAGTTTCACAACTCAAGGGTCGTCTTTTAGTTTAAAATAAGTGTCGTCATTCACTAACACTTAGTTAACTAGATCTTCTTGGTTATAACTTAGTTAACTGCAGTGTCGTCTTTTGGTTAACTTAACTGTCATATTTTAGTTTAACTAAAGTGTAATCCATGCAAAACACTTTAGTTAACTAGTCCTTCTTTATTAACACTTAGTTAACTATTATTAACATAAATCATGTTGATTGATTTACTTGTAGTGACCATTGCAAGTTCTCTAATTAACTGTGGCATACATTGTGGCTTTAACTGAAGCTTTAACAATTCAAGTTCACTTAGTCATCTCATGAGAAATTCAAATTCTCTCATATCTTATCACATCTTATATTTATCTCTTGTCTTATCTGCATGGTTAATATGTGTTAAATTTAATTATATATCATATCAGATTATACTCAAAATATTTGTCAAATGTTGTGATCATATTATATTACTCTCGGACCAAATTATCATATTGATAACAGTATTTAGTGCAGGGTTGTGTCTACACATATTAGACTATTTTTCTAAGATATGGTGAGTCTCTACGTCAGAGATGAATAGATTATCACAAATTCTAAAGATCTGTATTCGTTCATTAAAACTCATTAAGATCTAAAAATCATTTAGGAATTAAAATCATGCATGATAAGCATAAAAAACTCTTAAATGGCATAAACTTGAATCAATTCATGCTAAAACAATGGAGAAGATACATGATTACTCGAAATCCTGGTGTGACTGCCTCCTCCCTTGCCATAAGTTCTCCTTCCTTCACCCTTGCTCTTGAAGAATGAAGAATTGGAGCTCTTCTCCTTCCTTCAGAATCTCCTCATCATGCCTTTGCTCTTTTTGACCTCTCCTTACCATGCCCCAAAGCCTTTCTTATATAGCATTGGGAAATGGGCCTTAGGCTTCTCTTTTGAGTGTGGCATTATTCCCTTTCATGATTTTAGATCATTTTCAGTTAAAAACCCCTTTTTCCATAGTTTTTAGGCTTTTTGCACCATTTAGAATTATTTAAGCACAATTAATGCATTTCTCAGAAAGGATTCATCTCTGAATGAACTTGTGTCATGTCTTCCTACTGCAGGTGCATGGTAAACATATGTTTCTCTTGTTACATGATTAAGGATGTTGATTTGATCGTTAACACATATGCTAAAGTAATTCACTCTAAAGGTGGAAATTCTCTAAAGGAGACTTAATAGCAATAAGTGACCATGGTTAGTAATACATCACACAACATTAATGCTTCAACATGCAAATCATCTACCTCTATAACTCGAGGTCCACCCCATGGGTTCCTACTATAACTGGAGGTCCACATGAGAATCTGACTTGACACACAAGTCTGGAGCCTTGCCCAACAAGACTTTACAACATAATCACTTTGATACACAAAATCATTCACCTCGTCACGTGAGGAATAACCTTTTACAACCAAAGGATTATTCATTCTTCAGTCCAACTCAAGAATCTATTCCAATTTCCTGATTCCAACTCAGGATCCCTCCCTCAAGACATGAGGCCCAATCCTGGTTGCACAAGATTGGCTTGGAAAATGACTCGTGATGTTGTACATTTAACACTTCACCCTCTACAATTGTAATATATTCACCATGTCACGCATTCATCCATTGTGAAGGTTGAACACCGATTTCAAACAACACACCTTGGGGCTTTGCAAACCACTTATTTCCTACTAATACCACCTTATGAGTATATCATATTTTATGAACCTACCTTGTAGATTCCACTTCTAACTTTGATTTAACCTACTATGGGATGCATGATGTTGGCATATGGGGTCAACTCCATAATCCCTAATATATATATATATATATGAGGAATCTATGAGGTAGGTTCATAAAATATGATATACTCATAAGGGATGTATATGTATATGTGTATGTATGCATGTGTGTATATGTATGCACACACACACACACACATATATGTATTCCTATATATATATATATATATATATATATATATATACATATATATATATATATATACCACACACACACACACGTGCGCGCGTGCATACACGCACATTCACACATTTCAAATGCTTGACCTCTAACCCTGTCCATTACAACTCGATTGATTTTTCTACATGACATTCAAATCGTTACATCATTGTTAGGAAAACCATAACCACTATAAGTTCCACCATGGCCTTCCTAAATTGATTTCTAGAAAATAATTTTACTTTCTAGATGTAATTTTGACTATATTGTTGATAATTTAGTTTTTTTTCAATTTAAATATTGATACATCCAACCATTTTTTTCATAGAACCAAACTCTACAATTCATGGTTTTAATCAACAAAGCATCTATACCCAATTCATATTCTCTATCAAGAACACAATTTAGGCATTTCAAAGCCATGCATTTCTTGATTACGGGATTATACACCTCTTCATTGACATTTTATCAAACATATTGCATTAAAAGGCATTTTTCCTGATTTGGTCATTAAGAGCTTTTGTCAAACACTTGCAAGGCACAGTGCAAATTTTCTTCCAATAGTCAAATCTAACACATACAACCCCATTGTTGTAACCAATAGCTATAATGCCATATTGTAAAATTTCCAATATCCTATGTACTAATAATATAAAGGTAATGGAACCTACTTCAAAATAGCTCCAATTACTCTAATATCATATTGTAATGTCCCCTTTTTCTCAATTAGGTTCTAATCAACATCATGATATATAATTTAAATGAAAATATATTTTAGCAATGGAAATAACATTTCTTATAAAAAACTCATTCATTAACCATCTATGCGCTCATCCAATTCATCATATAAACCATATTCTTTATTTCACGTGGAATATTAATAGTTGGTATACAAGAAATCATAGTAGCATACATATCAAGTTTTTCCCATAAAAATAATTACATTGTTTCCATGCTTATGGTATCTTCTATTATACTCATAATGATCATTACATTCATTTGACATAGTTGAACATCAATTCACATAACAAAGGAAAAATTATGCCCTCTATTTGAGAAGTGATGTTTGTAACAACCTTGAAATTTTCACTTGATTATCTCCCAAATAGTACATAATGCTCTTTTCAAACAATTGTAAATTTTAGACTTGCATTCTTCACAAATAAATACATATTTATCAAAGAAAAACACACCCACAAGCACTAATCATCATCATATAAATAAAACAAACCAAATTACATATCTATTATAGGGTTTCATTTGGGGAAATAACTCCATGGAAGCGTTTTCCATATCATCCATAAGAACCATCTCATGTAGTTCCAATCCCCATGTTAATAAATGAAACAATAATGTCATGTAGTTCCAATCCCCATGTTAATAAATGAAACAATAATGATGCATTCATTGGCTATGTATTTGGTTCTTCTCATCAACCCACTTTATAAATATCACAGTGAATGGATAACATTTTAAACCATTATTAATACAACAAACTTATACATAATGTCCAGTGGTCATAAGAGTTATTGTAGAGACCCATTATTATTGTGCAATGCATACCAATGGAACTTATATTCATGGCCATTTAACATGATAATATTTTTCTTATGACCTCGAGCCCTTGTTTTCCTCCCTCAACCATGGTACAAGGCATGACTCCAATATGTGTTGGGAAAAAAATCTTAATGGTTCCCATATCCTATTAGGAGGCCATAGATCCATCAGATAGGATCTATATGGTTGTTCAAGGCCTTATTCATGGTCATTAAACTTGAGAATCTGAATTCTATTCCCAAGGCCTTTCTTTTCCTCCCCTGGCCATAATATACACCCCAAGTGTTATGATATTTTAACACTAGGAGTTAGTTAAGGATAACTTGATCCAACGTAATATTATATGAAAGTGTGTATTTAGTGTGTTTCCTTAGTGTTCTTTTGTAATTTGCTAATCTTACAATCACAATCATATCCTATGCATGAGTGATTTGAAAGTTCAAATACCTCTCCGATATTAATGACAATTGATCCATGGCTTAGCACCCAATTGGTATATGATCTCTATGTAAAAATAATGGAGGGCCATTTGTCATGATCATTTGTGAGATAAATTCATGTATTTTATTATTTTTTAAATTAATATATTGCCTCAAGTGGCCATGCTGGCTAGGGATATGGATTGTTTCCCTCTTTGGGGATTTTAACCATATAAACATCAATGTATTGATATTTCAACTATGTGTGTGAGAATTTTTCTTAAGGTGTTCAACCTATGTGAAGATACACTAGTTCCATAACATGGTATCAAAGCTCTGTCGTAGATTCATTCTCATTGTTGATCTAGATCTAGTTATGGTGTCATTGCATTTAATAAATGAAGTAATATTGATTGTTCTTTCTAATAATTTTTCGGCAAAGCTGATCACTCCATTGTGTTTGAAGTTTTGTTTTTAGCCAGGAATTTCTATTCCTTCATGCAAAACACCATCCATTTACCTAATATATTAGTGTTTCTCTACAGTGATTTGATTAAGAGGTATAAAATATATATGATAAATATTTGCTTAAATATTTTCCCACCTCTATTCTTGGTTTCTTACCATTTTCGATATTTTTCAAGTTTGTATGCCACTCGACTATGTATTCTCTTCTCTTTACACTTCAAGCAAACTTATAAAATCATAAATATATCTAGTAAGTGGCTCATATCACTAGCAGTTTTTGCTAATGATACTAACAATTCCAACTATGTTTTTAGTTTTCAACATTTTTTTAAGATTTCCTTGGTTGTTGTTTTTCTTTCATGTCTCTCTGTGCAAGGTTGGAATTCCTACTTGTTAAGGACAAAGAAATTTCTACCTTAATCTGCTATAGGTTTCAAACCTTTGTTGCATATTCCTCTATTTTTTCTCTTTACATGTTACATTTCAAATTAATAAAAGGAAAATTTAATTGTTTTTGGTAGGGCAGTGGAGTTTTCAAAGAAACCAATGAAACCTTACATGGGCACTAAACTATACTATACGGGGAAGAATACACCAAGTTCACCTAGAGACTACACCTAGTCTCTTGTGAGAGTTTAAAAATATCCACTTGGAAACCTCATATTCTATATCTACTTTGGGGCATTACAAATACTTGGTAAATAGCATAAGCTATGTGAATGTTTGTGTAATGTACCTTCATTCTTAGTAGAAAAAGTAGGTTATAGTGGCCTAACATTTCCTTGATGGTAGCATTATTTATATCAAAATGACAATTTACAAAAACAAACTATTCCTCTTAATTACTTTGATATAATTTGGCATCACAACAATCAGCATAAGGTCAAGATTTCAGTATTTAAATGCAAGCTCTAGATAGTAATTTATGTAGACAATAAAAGCAAGTTCAAGATCTCAATTCAATGGGAACTAGCACTTCACAATTTTCCACATAATAGCTTTTCAAAGTATTGGAACTTAAGCATAGATAAAGTAACCAAATTTACTTAAGCATAATCATATAATTCATATACTAAATCTATTTCATAATTTCATCAATTATCTCAACTTATCAATTTTGTATAGTATTTTAGATGGAGGCCTTGTTCTCTCCCAAGAAGGACATTTTGAGAGTTCAAGGTTAAGGTTATTTAACTCATGTGAATATACCACCTTCTCCCTTGATTACAAGTGTGATTCCATGATCATTAGGGTTGCAATAGACATAAGTAAATGATTATTTAATCTACAATATTATTACCTAATGATTATGCAATTTGCTTGTCTCTTGCATCATTATACACAAAATACTTGGTTACACAGAATGACATAAAGACCTATAGACAACCATAGAATTGAGGTAAAAACATGATATAGTCCATCATATCATAGATGTAAATGCCTCACAAAAATATTCAAAACCATTTATAATAGTTACACGATAATTTGTGCATAGTGTTCATATGATTGAGGACAAAATTGATGAATATAAATCTTAAATTTGGTGATAATGTATATATTTATGTTAGCTACCTACTATAAAAAGGGTAATTCCAATGGATATTGTATGGACAAGTTATAGTAAAATTTCATCTACATACATTTTCTGTTTTGAAAGGTCATAGAAGTATATATGAAGCTAAGTTTTGGTAACAATGTGGAAATTGATGTCATCTACCCGATATAAAAAATTGAGTCCAATAGACACTATATGGTCAAGTTATATAATAATTTCATCAACGACCATTTTACCTTTTAAGGCTCATACAAGAAAATATAATATAAAGTTGATTTTTGGTGGACATGTAATTTTAGATTGATTTTATCCTCAAACCTACATGAAATTTCAACTAAAATACTAATAACAAATGATGGAATTATATTATCTTTCATACAATATTGGATTCATAACAAAGGAGGAGAATAAAATAAATTATCTTTTTATAAATTAGGTTCTAAGTCAACTGACTATGGGTGAACCATTTTCTTCCCAACTGTAATATCCTTGTTTTGACCCTTGGAATTATTGGCTTAATATGTAAATATTGTAATATGTGGTCTATGATTCCTATAGTGGATCTCACGGCCAAGGCCCCGCTAATGAATGCTCGAATTGTAAGGGAAAGTATTTTATATTTTGCGGGCATGTGTTAGTTGGCCATAGAAAAATGTAATAGCATGTAAATATTTATAATACAAATAAAATGTCCAAGAGTTGGCTATGGAAGCAACAAAAATAAGGAGGATATGTTTATCCACTAGGGAGAGGAGAGGGGTGTGTGGGATCCAATACTTTGTTTCCAAGTGTCTTGCTGAGAACCCATGGACCCTAAATGATAAGTAACTACCCAAGTGAACTTCCATGCTGATATTTATTTTTGTTGTGATAAGGTAGCTGAGAAATCAACTCATGAATTTAATGGAGCATGGGCATAAGCTAGAAATTTGTATGGCTAAGTATGGGCTAAATTTTTGGTACCCAAAAGTTAACCTCTCTCATGGGAATTCGTCTCCTATCACTCCCATTCCATTGTTTTTCCATGAGACACCAATTCTGAGTAAGTTATGCATTCCCAACAAGAGAAATTGCATAAATCACAACCTAAGAAGAAGCCCCATTTTAAAGTGTCTAAAATGCCCAGAAACTCATGTTAGTCATAAAAGCAAGTGGGGGATTCATAGAACCGAACCCTGGGGAGAATTTGAGAGTGATAAAAGCTCGAAAATACGTGAGAGAACCCAAATATGAAAGCTTGAAAATTGAATTTCGTGGCTGCAAATTAGTGTTTCCAGGAATCAGAAAATCCAAGAGACCATTGAATTCTAAGAGAGCTGAGAGGTTGGAATGGATTGATAAACCCCTTAAAGGCAAGAGATCTCTGAAGGTTTAGTATCTTGGACCTTTCTATTCCCACCCTGAATAGCACTAGAGGGAGGGGGTTCCCGAGGGACTGTGTATCAGTGAAGGGGACCTTCCTTGTGTTGGGTGTGGTAGGTATTGTGGGTGCCAAGGCTCGATGAGACCAATTGAGATGCCTATAGCTCTGAGGTTGAGCATATTGGCTTAGAATTCACCTTAATTGTCTCCCTACATGCTTGATAAACCTAGTTGTGTGCTTGCTTAGCATGAGAATGTGTTCCTATGGATGTGAGTGAGCATGTATAGTTCCTCCTTAGTGAATACATACCCCATCTCGGGGATGGCCTCTCAGTAGAGAGATAAAGTGCTGGATAGAGTGCCTATGGTTGGGTGGAATGTTTCTATTCCATAGCTAGTTTCTCATACGACTTCATTTAAAAAGGTAAGTGTTTACTTGTAAATCCACTAATGTGTTAATTTTGTATTATTTTTATTGTTATGCATGTGATGAATACGTGTTAGGATATTCCTATACTCCATCCTAGTCCCACTAGTATTTTGATCATTTATATTTTCAGTCATGCATGCACCTTTAGGGTTTGCATGCATCCTAGTCATCAGTCCAGCACCTAGCCCCCAGGAGCTTCTCACTATTCAGTTTTAGCCCTCTAGTTGCTTAATGTGCCTTTCTTCCTTGATTTTAGGGAGCAACTTGCCCTTCTTCACCTACCAGTCCAGTTGTCACTCAGTTACAGTCAGTTACACTTAGTTACAGTCAGTTACAGTCAGTTACACTTAGTTACATTGAGTTACACTCAGTTACACCTACCAGAGTTAGTTTGACTAATGGCTGACAGTTACTTGAGCATTGATGACTCCACTGATGATGATGAGGACTTCCATTTGCACTCCGATGATCATGAGGACACCTAGTTGTGCTCCGATGACACTCTATTGATCTTATGATCACTCTGAGAGGCTAATTCGAATTGCCACCTTAGGCATTCGAATCCTCTCTACCATTGTACTATTTATTTTTCCATACTGTGATTAATTAATTAGTGTGTGTGAAGTATTATTGCTTCTATCCGAGTTCTACTGTATCATATTATTCCGTTGCTCATTACACTGTATTGATCACTCTTCTTCTATTTTCATGCTTAATCATAATTACTCTTGTGAGGTATACATCATCTCTTAGATCTGCTGTGAGGATTTTCACATAGTATCAGAGCCATGGCAAGGACAAGATTTCGTTTCTATAGGTGTTCTACATGAAGAGAGAGCAATCTTTGCTCACCAATATATTTCAGCAACGGCATGCAAAATCTCATGTGCATTCACTCATGTGCATGCAAGGCTGAAAACATAGTGTTTGTTTGTGTGTGATTTGCAGGTTTCTTACTTCGTCCATGTGCATTTGCTAATGCAAAGATGGAGACTTCTTCTTCACAAAATATTCTTACTCCATTCAACTATGATGAATGGAAACCAAAGATGATTGCATTCTTGAAGAGACAATGTCTTTTTGAAATGTGCATTTGTAATACAAGAGATTTTGATTCCGATGAAGATGAGAATGATTGGCTTAATGATTGTGACAGAGCTTTTGGAGCAATATGTCTTGTTATGTCTCCTTGTATGCACTACCTCAGTAAGACTGCTGAAAATCCAAGTGATCTATGGGTCCAAATTGACAGAGAATTTGGAAAGCGGGAAGAAGAGGATCATGCTAGCCTTTTGGAGAACAAGCCCAGTGAGATCTCCTTATGTGTTCTTACCGATCATGTCTTGGCCTCAACAATTGTTCAATATGAAGAAGAAACTGTAGATTCAAAACTCACTCTCTCAATGTCTTCTATTTCGAATTCTGAGCAAGATAAACCAGCTCATACTCTAGATTCCAAAGAGGTTCTTGAATCCTCTCTTTCACATGAGTTTGTCGGCATGCAAAATAATGATCTACTTGAATTTTTAGAGGTAAAATATGATTTTGGAGGTGAAGCATTCGCCCTCCTTGATTGCATGCCTCCTATAGACTTATGTTCTATCATTTGCAAAGTTTCTTAGAATTTTAATGAAGATGAAGAGCACTACCATTTGCTTGAGTTCAATTCTCATGCACCTTTTGCTGATTTTGGTTTTGATCTCACCCTTGTTGGTTCAAAGGAGATCTCAAGAAACCATTCATATATTTTTGGAGTTGATTTAACTTCTATTGATAAGAAGTTTAAGTTTCAAGATCTATTTGATCTGATTGGAGCTATTCCTACCTCACTTGGTTCGAATCACAGGTTCCAGGATCATCCTCATATTTTCAGATTTGTTCTCACCATTTTCGGTATGAAGAGCAAGTTCATAAGGTCTCCACATTCGCTTGCATCCACTGATGGAGAATTCAAGCACATGATTTTGGAGCATGATCCATTTACTCCCAAGAGTAAGATGCCTCCAGACATATCTACTTGAGTTTGGGACAGTTAAATCTTTTGGTGTGTTACAGTCCATTTTGAGGGGGGTTTTTCCCATGAGGTTTTCTCCATTTCCTTGATTCATGGATTGTTCTTTTTTTGGATTATTATTGTATTAGGGTGACCTTTGGTCTCAGTTACCAAGGTCCTACATTTTATTTTTCACATCATAGTATAGCTTGACGGGGGGTGTTAGGATATCTCATCATTCTTTTTCAGGACCTTGCATGCAATTAGGGTTTGCATGCATCCAGTCACCAGGTTGATGCCTCCAGCACCTTATCCACTTCATTCTAGCACCCGGGAGCTTCTTACATCAGACTTTTATCCCTCCTAGTCATGAAGGCTCCCACTTCTCACCTACTTCCAGAGAAGGGCGCACTTCTTCACCTACCACCTCAGTTTACACTCAGTTATCTTTGATTCTCCCTGATTTGAGGCTAGTTTCACTCTCGACTGACTGTTTCACTCCGTTGGACCTCCAGATTGACTAGATGACTTGTTCTGACTTCAGTTAAGCCTCCCATGCACCCTCCACTAAGTCTCCTTCCCTATATCAGTGCTACACACTTCAGTTACACTAGTTACACTCAATTAGACTCAGATTGACACCTGGATGACTGGTTCTTGTGCATTGATGACCACCACTGATTGATGATGAGGAATCCTAGTTGGAGCTAAGCTACACCATTCAGTAATTTGAATGACCTTATTAGTCAATTCGAATTGCTTATTCACTGTATTGTATTGTAATTATTCACTCTCATTGGGATATTGAGCACTGATGCATGTTTTGCACAGTTTTACACCATTTTTATGAGTTTCATCTATTGTGATGATTTACTTGTTCATTAGATCTATTGTGACTAATTTCACATGGTATCAGAGCATGTTGAGAGTATTATTTATCTCCATTATTGAGAGTTTTTTGCAGGTTATTACCAAGATTTCAAGTGCAGCAGTTTCTGCATTTTTGCAGCAGTAGCAGTTGCAGTTATTCTATATTGTTTTTGCAGGTCCTCTATAGCTTCTATGTATTCATCAGGAATTACTCCTCTTGATCCACTCAACTATGATGAATGGAAACCAAGAATGATAGCAGACTTGAAGATCCATGATCTTTTTTATTGTTATTTTGAAAAAGAGTTCAAATCCCCTGAAGAGAAGATTGACTGGTTAAATAAAAGTGATATGCACTTTCAAGCAATAATGTTTTCTTTGTTCGCATGCCAGAGATTCCAATTCAAATACTGTAATGGTGTTGAAACTCCAAAGGAGTTATGGACTCCAAAAGAGATATGGGCTCACCTGGATGAAAAATTTGGTAGAAAGAATGAAGGACTTGGTCCTAACCCATTCGAAAGCAAGCAAAGTGATGCATTCACTCCTCTTGATGGTCTCTCAGATCATGAACCAGTGTCATCTCATCTTGAAGTTGTTGACAAAGAACTTGCAGATTCTCCACTCATGCTCAAACTTTCTTCTCTTTCTATGCTAGCTCACACTCTAGATATTGTAGAAGGTCCTAAATCCTCTCTTGCACCAGAGTCTATTTGTTTGCATCATGATCACATGATTATTTCAGAGGTCAAAACATCTACTGAAGGTAATGCATTCACTCCTCTCCAGCTATCTCCTCTTTTATACTACTATATGATCATAAATTCATGCTTTCAGAAGGTTATTGAAGATTATGGCCATTGCCATTCGCTTGGGATAAATTCTCATGCAATTACTAGTTTTGATCTCACCTCTCATGGTTCCAAGGAGATCTCAAGAAACCATGATTCAAGTCTTGGATCTAATTTGGATTCTAAGCAATTACTGCTTGGGATAATTTCTCATGCATATGATAATTTTGATCTCACCCCTACTGGTTCAAAGGAGATCTCAAGAAAATGTTTTTTAAGTCTTAAATCTGATTTTGATTTCAAGCAAACATGTAATAGTTATTTTTGGCATAATCTCACCCATGGTGGTTCGAAGGAGAAGACAAAAGACTGTATGCACTTTCACAGATTTGATCCTACCTTAGCTGATTCGAATCACAGGTTGAAGGATCATTCTCATACTATTGGATTTGTTCTCATCACATTCGATCTGAAGACCAAGTACAATCACATGCTTTTTGAGCATGATCCACTTCTTCCCAAGAAGAAGATACCTCCAGACATATGACCAAGCATCACACATGCTTGAGTTTGGAGCATTTATTTTTATGTGTGCCTTACAGTCTATTTTTTGAGGAGGGGGTATGTTTCCCATGAAATTTTCCCACTTCCTTGGTTTACTGATTGTTATTATTCATTGTATTGGGTGACCTTTGGTCTCAGTTACCAAGGCCCAAGATGGATTAAGGGGGGGTGTTAGGATATTCCTATACTCCATCCTAGTCCCACCAGTATTTTGATCATTTACATTTTCAGTCATGCATGCACCTTTAGTGTTTGCATGCATTCTAGGGTTTGCATGCATCCTAGTCATCAGTCCAGCACCTAGCCCTCAGTTAGCCAGCCCCCAGGAGCTTCTCACTATTCAGTTTTAGCCCTCAAGTTGCTTAATGTGCCCTTCTTCCTTGATTTGAGGGAGCAACTCGCCCTTCTTCACCTACTAGTCCAGTTGTCACTCAGTTACACTCAGTTACACTTAGTTACATTGAGTTACACTCAGTTACACCTACCAGAGTTAGTTTGACTGATGGTTGACAGTTACTCTAGCATTGATGACTCCACTGATGATGATGAAGACTTCTAGTTGTGCTCTGATGATCATGAGGACACCTAGTTGTGCTCCAATGACACTCTATTGATCTTATGATCACTCTGAGAGGCTAATTCGAATTGCCACCTTAGGCATTCGAATCCTCTCTACCATTGTACTATTTATTTGTCCATACTGTGATTAATTAATTAGTGTGTGTGAAGTATTATTGCTTCTATCCGAGTTCTACTGTACCATATTATTCTGTTGCTCATTATACTGTATTGATCACTCTTCTTCTATTTTCCTGCTTAATCATAATTACTCTTGTGAGGTATACATCATCTCTTAGATCTACTGTGAGGATTTTCACAATACGTTGCTTTATGCATGTTGTGTGTGTGGTTAAATTTATATTCCACTGTGTATTTGTATTATGCATCTGCACATGCATTTAAATGTTTATGAATTTTGTAATATGGCCATGGGGGACAAATTTAGAACTCCCCGTACAATTCGTTCATGTCCCCATCATCAGTCGGATTGATGGGTGCGGACATGATAGAGTGGTATCCAAGTGAATAGTTGCAGCACTAGGGCTGTTTGGACGAAAATCCACACTCTCGGGTAGAAAATCAGTTGCACAGGAAGTTATAAAAACATTTTGGTTAAAATCACGGGTTTAAAATTATAGATGGTTTATTAGAAGAAATAAGGAATCATGATCAACGGTTATGGTTCACAACACATTTGCAAATTGCACACTAGATAATGGAGAGTGGGAAATTCGTTGGGAAGATACCGTCTATCCATGTGTTTTCAATTTTTGTTAGCAGCAGCTCCAACAATAGCTTTTCCAAAACCACTTTTTTAATGATCCATTACTACTCTTGAAAAATGGAAAATTGGGAAATTTGAGGTGGACCCCATTCGTTCCATGTGGGAAAGAGGGGTATGATGTGCACCATCCACATTGAAAATTCTTTCGGGTGGACGATGTCCACAGTTTGCCAGAAGCGCAGAGTATAGATCCGCAACAGTCGTTGGCGTGCATCCATAGGGGTACCATGAAGAGAAGTTGCGGGAAGCCACAGAGAAAGGTCCATAGGCACAGAAAGAGAAAATGTGTGCGGTGGTCGGTGGTCATCGTTCATCAGTGCACATCCATAGAGTTGAAAAATTGTGCCTTAAGGAATAGACCTTGGACAAAGGTCCATGGGAGAAGTGAATCATAGGTCTGCGGAGGTCATTGTTTGGAATCAATTGGACATCAGTCATCCGTCCGTGGTAGTCGCACATCGATCATTGGTCGGCAGTCGGCAATGTGCATTCACTCAGTTCTCAAAATGAGTCTCAAGGGAAAGGCCACAGGGATAAGTCTGCGGACATGACAAAGAATAGGTCCAGAGTGGTCGTTGGTTGTCGGTAGTTGGACGTCGCCCATCGATCTTTGGGAGTGCAAAAATATCTCCAAAGAAAAGTTTTGTGAAGCATCGGCAATGCCACTTCAGGGTTCCATTGTGGAGGTTTCCAAGGTGTAGTTATGAGAAGAGTAGACAAGGAAGGTTTGACCCCGTGGTGGCAAGTGAGAAAAAGTCTAGAGCCTAAAAATTGTTTTTTCCATAACAAGAGCAATTTAAATCATAATTTGGTGAGACCTGAAGCATTCAAATGCGATTGATGAAGGTCATAGAAACAACAGCGAGAGGCTTGAGCCCATTCTGCTCCAATTTCGCGAAAATTTCCAATATCGACTTTCAAATGTGTGTCTAGAGACCTTATGGTTGCTTGATTTGGGCCAAAATTTCTATAGTGAGGTCATAAACTAGGCACAAAGCTAAATATGGAAGGTCGAGTCCAAATTCCAAAAGGGTGTGAAGAGGGGGTGTGAAAGAAGGCCAAAATCCATTATTTCGGAGCACTTTTTGGGGATTTTGGAAAACTTGAAGGAGGTAGAAGTGACCCTAGATGTCAAAACCATAAAAATATTTAAAATCGAAATTTTACCTACTCATTAAGACAGACAACATTTGTTAGACAATTTTTTTCCAGAAATGCTTAGTTTATGAGATAGCCCATTTTGGTAAAAATTCCAAGTCTAGGAAAAAGTGCAAAAGTTAAAAGTAGTCAAACCAAAAATTTTGTAGAGGTTGACTGGAACATCGGATCATTGATATGAAATATTTTGAGTAAACCTTGTTATATGTAATAACTATCCCCGATATAAATGTTTTTCTAGTTTTGGCTAGATTTTCTTCTGCAGATGGCTAAAGTTGGTCTCCGGGATTAATTGCACCTGTAAAAACAATACATAATTGGGAAAAATTAGCAATTTTTGGACGATGTAAGGTTCATGTATGGCATCATAATGAAAAATGAATATAGGTGTTGGAAATACAATTCATGGGGAATAGAGGTGCACAATCAGATTATGGATGAGGAGTTTAGTTGTCCCAGAGATCAGAACAGAAAAGTGCCTATAACCTTAATTTGACAGAAATTGTCAATATTGGTAGTTTCCATAATTGTATAAATGGAACAAAAACAATGAGGAATCAAGAACCCCATGAATTGTTCCATGAAACTAATTCTATTAAAGAATAATTTTTTTGTGTGTCATTACATGTATTACTAATATGTCTAATAAATATCTCTATGATGCACAGTGCTTGCAATTGACAATCTTTGAATAGTTGTAGCAGAGGGTGGCAAATAGAAGGGAAAGAGTATACAAAAGAAAATGGTAACCATGAATCATGCCCAAGACCCATATGAACATGATGAGGATGTATTAGGATAAATTATGCAAGAGGAAAATTCTGATACATAATCCAATGGGAGGAGAGAGCAAATCATTCCTCAAAATTTGGTTGAAACAATGAAGTTTCAATGAGAAGTTGATCAAGGCTCAAGAAGAGAAGAACTAAATTAATGTAGCTATCCTCTAGAGTCTCACTGATATGCAATAGAGGGATCATCTTGGATCTAATCCAAGCAATTTTGGTTAAGAAAGAAGAAGTGTTGAAATCCACTCTAGAAGTCACACTAGAAAGATGACTCCATGTCCAAGAAATGGCTCTTTGAGTAGGGCACGTAAAGTATCTCTTTCAAGATATTCTTATAGTAGGTTATGTGATTGTCAAGATTCTGAAAGTATCCCAAAGCATACTCCCTGTAGATTGTAAGGAAGAGTATTTTTTAAGAGGATTCCACAAGGATAATTCAGGAAGGCAAGGCCGCCCACATTTGATGGAGAAAGTAAGACAAGTCAAGAAGCAGAGGCATGGATTCTTGGGATAAAGAAGCATTTTCGAATTCATGATTACTCAAAAAATGAAAAGGCTAGAATTTCTATTTACAATCTCAATGGCCGAGATTTGATTTGGTGGGAGAATATCATGCAAGTAAAAAGAATCAAATAAAGAAGGACTAGTTGGGAGCAATTTAAAAGGTATTTCAAGGAAAAGTACCTATCTATTAGGTATTATGATAATAAGATAAAGGAGTTCAATGAACTAAAATTGAGACAAAATCCTATGGAAGAACATGTCCATAATTGTTTGGAATTGTTGAGGTATGTATATTACATCAAGGACGAAATGATAAAAATTCAAAGCTTCCTTGGAAGTCTGCCCCAAAATTGTAGAGATAGGATTGAGTTTGTCAATCCACCAACTCTTGATGAAGCCATTAGAATGGCGATGCACTATTATTAGCAAAGCAAAGGAAAATCAGCAGCTCATCCATCCTGGAAAAGAAATACAAAGGGAATATTTGACCAAAGGAGAAGTGGATTCAAACCCCCATTTAGAAATCAACCAATAAATTTTCAACAGGGCCAACAAGTGCAAAGTGGAATCAATCCAATAGTCGCAACAGAAAAAGTACCCAAAGGGCCACTTCAGTATTAGGGATGTGGAGAAAACCACATGCTTAAAGACTGTCCACATAAAAGAGAGAACCCTTGACACTTGCATAACTTAGAAGAAGAAGTCACAGTAGAGGATATGGAAAGAGCAACTCCCCGAATTTATGCAGCATTGGATAACCATCAGGCAGACCATCAATCAACAATAATGGAAGTTGAAGGTAACATTGCTAAAAAGTATATTTATGTTTTGATTGATCTTGGATATACTCATAATTATGTTACTCCAAAAGTGGCTGAAAGTTGCTGTCTTGTAAAAATGAAGCATAATAAGTCTTGTCTAGTTCAATTAGCCACATGAACAAAAGGAAAGGTGAGCGATGGAGTGATGGAGTGCCCCATAGAGTTGATTAGACTCCTCACCAAAGTAAATCTAAATGTCTTTCCCTTAGGATTGTATGCTGCTCTTATTGGTATGGATTGGTTGAAAAAGCATAAAGCAAAGATAGATTGCTATGAAAAGGTCCTTGAATGTATCAATGAAGAGGGAAGGTCGAGAGTGGTGAAAGGGATTCCCAAGCAAGTTTCAGTAAGGAAGATTTAAGCCATGCAGTTGGGAAATTTCTATAAGAAAGGTTTCTATATATATGCGGTCCATATATCAGACTCACCAGAGGAAAAAGGCCCAAATATACAGGACTATCAGTTGTTGCAAGATTTCAAATATGTATTTCTAGATGAAGTGCCAGGATTGCCACCAAAAAATGACATTGATTTTACAAACACTATTTTTCCAGGTGCAACCGCAATTTCTAAAGATCCTTATAGAATGAGCACACCAGAATTGGTAGAGTTAAAAATGCAGCTGCAGGAATTAATGGACAAGAAGTACACCAGATCAAGTGTGTCTCCTTGGGGAGCACCGGTGTTATTTTTCAAAAAGAAAGGTGGGACTTTAAGTCTATGTATTGACTACTAGAAGCTAAATAAAGTGACGGTCAAGAATAAGTATCCATTTCCCAAAATTGACGATTTGTTTGATCAAATGAAGGGAGCCAAAGTGTTTTCAAAGATTGACTTGAGATCCGGTTATCATCAAGTAAGAATAAAAGAATAAGACATTCATAAGACAACTTTCCGAACAAGATATGGCCATTATGAGTTTACAGTGGCCATTCCATTTGGTCTTACCAATGCACCTACCACATTCATGTGTCTCATGAATAGCGTCTTTAGCAATTATTTGGATAAGTTTGTGTTAGTGTTCTTGGATGACATTCTTGTTTACTCAAATAGTGAAGAAGAGCATGATGAACACTTAAGAATGGTATTGCAAGTTATCAGATAGCACAAATTGTATGTGAAGCTAAGCAAATCTGACTTCTATCAAAGAAGGGTACAATATTTGGGTCATATTACTTCAGAAGAATGAATTGCAATGGATCCAGAAAATATTGAATCCATAATGAATTGGTCTACTCCAAAGAATTCCATAGATGTTAGATATTTTATGGGTCTTGCAGGATATTACAGAAGGTTCATTGAGGGATTCTCCAATATTTCTCATCCAGTTACATTGTTGCAAAGAAAGAATGTAAATTTTGTATGGTCTGAAAAATGTGAAGAAAGCTTTCAACAATTGAAAAAGTTACTTACTAGTGCCCTTGTTTTGAAGATTGTAGATCCAAAGAAATATTTTGCAGTATGCACAGATGCTTGCATTGAAGGATTGGGTGGAGTGCTTATGCAATAAGGATTTGTGATTTTTTACGAGTCCAGGAAACTAAAAGAACAAGAAAATAATTATGTGACTCATGATCTAGAGCTAGAAGCCATAATACACTCCCTCAATATGTGGAGACATTATTTGTTGGGGAGAATATTTGAGCTTAGGACGAACCACATGAGATTGAAGTATTTGTTTGAACAACCAAACTTAAATGCCAGGAAAGCTAGATGGATGGAATTTTTGTGTGAGTTTGATTTTGAAATCAAGCATGTGAAGGGAAAAGAGAACAAAGTTGCAGACACTCTTAGCAGAAAATTTCATGTGGAAGCATTGAGTATATGCAAATCAAATTTAAGAACAAAATTTCTTGAAGCCCAAAATAGTGATGGAACTTACCTTCAAATAAAAGAGAAATTGCACCAGGGAAATTTAGATGAAAAGTGTGAAGGATATCAGCTTGGAGAAGATGATATTATTATTTATAAAGGAATATTGTATATTCCAAATTTTGCAGATTTAAAGAAGATGGTGATGGATGAAATTCATCAAAAACCATATTCTGGACATCCAAGATGTAATATCCCAGTTTTGACTCCATTACATTACAATGTAAATGATGTAATATTTTTATAAAATCGTGGTGAGGAGCTCAAGGCCAAGGCCCTGCCATCAATTTAGTGACGCATATGGTTTACGTGCTAGCCAAGAACAATGGAATTTCAAATATCATGTAAATATGCATTTTAATAAAATACCCACAACTAGCTATGCGATGCAACAAGAGATGGGGGCTTGATTTTACAAGGAATTGGGACGAAAACATTCAAACCCTTGATCCAATCAAGTCAAGCCAAGTGTCAATGAGAGAACCCATAAAACCCTCAACTACCCATGTTGACTTTTGTCCCAATCATTCATTTACCCCAAGAGTTGGGTGAAGTATTTAATGCCTTGGGAATGGAGAGGTATGGCTGTCCAAATCGGGTATGGGCAAACCACCCTTCATCAAAAATCATGTTTTGATTCTTGGGCAAGAAAAGCGCCATGAATTTCTCCCCAATCCATTACCCATGAACAAGTTTGGCCCTTTCACGAGTTGGGATCTTGCTAGGCATTTCTCCCCATCGATTTTCTATGTTCTCCTTCATTCTCAGCTAGGAGAAGGGCGTTTTTTTGTTATATACCAGTGGGGAAGAAGTGGAATCGAACTGGGGTTCCATTAGAGACCATTTTGGCTACTGAATGCTTAGATATTTGGGGGAGAAATCATTTTCCTCCCTGTGATTGTTTTTCCCCGTCCCACAATCTGTTTTTGGATGGAAACGTTTTGGGGAAAACCCATGGCAATCTTGTTTGTAAATCCCATTGTTAAAAATGTGTATCCATGCCAATGTTTGTGCTTGTTGTGTGAGAAAAGAGTATGTTGGGGTATGGGTTATGCGTATCCTTGCTTTGACTTGAGATGGGATGTAAGCATTCAGAAATGAAGAGGGTTCAGATTTAGCCTTATAAACCTAGATGTCGACTAGCTTGGCTTAGATGCATTGATTATTTGGATGTGTATGAGCTTGAATGTCCCTTTTTCCTTGTAGAAATCATGCCTAGCTCGGGGGTGGTCTCTGAGTGCTGAAATAATACAGGTTGGGCAGAGACCTATGGTTGGGTGGAACGTTGCAGCGACATAGCTAGTTGCTTGGAACAATTGCACAATGAAGATAAGTATTCTCTATGTGTACTTACTTCTGCAATGTTTAATTTGATGATTAATTTCATATCTTGGATGAGCATGAAATGTGTGTGGATGATGTTTTATTTCTTTGTGCATATTTGCTTGATTTGCACCTACACACTTTTGTTTTTTTTCATTTGTATGAATCTAATGAATGGGCTGAGTTTATGTAAAATCCCATAAATTGATCTCATGTTCCCTTCCTTAAATTGGTTCCATGGGAGGGGACATGACAGAGTGGTATCAGAGCAAAGGTTGCAACATTTGGGCCTTCATGGGCTACCTATCACAGTTGCAGAGGTAAGTATGCTTCATGTTCAACACTGTTTATTAAGAAAAATTTGAAAATTTGAAAAATTTTCTAAGTGTTTTCTGTGAAACAGTCGGCGACCAAATCGCAAAAAATTAGTTGAAACAGTTGGCGAGTTTAGCTGAGTTAGTGAAAAAATGGTTGACGCATTTTGAGCTAAATCCCAGCGACACGGTCGGCGAATTTTGGGCTAAAACGCCGCGACACGATCGGCGCATTTTGAGCTAAATCGCAGCGATATGGTCGGTGAATTTTGGGCTAAAAAGTTGCGACACGGTCGGTGTGTTTTGAGCTAAATTGCAGCAACACGGTCAGCGAATGTTGGGCTAAAACGCCGCGACACAATCAATGCATTTTGAGCTAAATCACAGCGACACCACCGACGAATTTTGCGCTAAAACACTGCAACATGGTCGACACATTTTGAGCTAAATCGCAGCGACACGGTCGGTGAGTTTTAAGCTAGAGCGCAGCGACTAGTGGTCGGCGGTCAGCAGTCGAAGAAATATCGGTCGGTGAACTCTGGGCTAAAACGCCGCGACACGGTTGGAGGAGATAAGCTCAAAATCGTTGACACAGTCGGGGGAAAAACGACAAGTCCGTCGAAATAGGAAAAATTTCAATAGTTTTCTAGGATGAATTTCGGGTGCCAAAAATTGAAAAATCGAATTGAACTTATGCACTAGATTGCACGAAATCAAAGAATTTACCACAAAAAGAAAAAAATGAGGGAAATCCCCCTTGACCCCCATCGTCCCCCTGAGACGTCGTCGATGGGCTGCAGTTTTTACTCATAAGTGCAAGGAAATTAAGAAGGGTCAAGTTGAATTTGGCCATATTTGTCTGAAAGCAATGGCAGTAGTAAGGCAATGTTGATAAGAGGGAAATTCCTCACCTTAAACTATTTATGTTTACATCATAAGAAGAGTATGCTTGGAAACTAGCAAGTAGGAATGTTTTACATATGTATATGTATTGAATTGCTACTTGGTGATGAATCGCGACTAACGAATCCTTGTGTGCTTGGTAGGGATTCCAAGAAAAGGATCAGTTGTGATGTGGAGGAGGAACTCCATATCATGAGGGGGAATTGGAAAGGGAGAATTTCTTAACTCCTCTCTTTCTATTGTATTTATATTTCCCGAGTTTTATATACTGAAAATTATGGCATAGGGATTCTAGAAATGCAAGAGAGTAGCAGATTAAATGCATATGAATTAGTGGGCATGATTAGAGATTCATTGCATAATGCATGTGAATTGATTATGCATGAGCATGATGTTGCATATGGGTAAAGGTAGTGAAGTTACACATGCAATAGCCCATTAATGGTATTGCCTATGGTTGATGACAAATAATGTTGTAGGAATCAAACAATAGAAGCATGATTGAAAATGCAAGAGATTGGATAAGTGAAGTGAATATGCACTAGTTGGAATACTAATAGACATTGTACAGTGCATGTGAAAATGTTTGTGCATATATATATGATATTGCATATTGGTAAAATAGTGAGGTTTTACATATGCAATGAGCCACTCAAGATAATTATTGTGGTTGCTAGTAATTAGTTGTGTTCGCATTGGTTGTAGGACCAAAGACAACTGAAGCATGGATAAAGATGTGGATGATGATTGTTGCATATGACCAACAACCTTACGAAGAAATGTTGGGGCAACAAATCTATGTTTAAGAGGTTGGTGGTGGAATGGTGAAATCCTTGGTAAGAGGCCAACTGATCAGGTAACATCAAGTGATGTTAATGACAACCATGTAGGTAATGGTTATTTGTGCTTAATTGCATGAATGTTGAAAGAGGATTTGGTAAGATTCCTTCAACTATGTTTAAACTATCTTGATTGGTTTGCATGTGGTATTGAATGCCTGAATGTTAATGTCATCCTACCGAGTATGGTTAGGTTGGGGGTAAGTGAAGGCAGGGATCCTTACACCCTATAGTTTCTTAGAAACCTCAATGCATTTATATGAAATTATATCATGTCATTTGTGTATGTTGGTTGTGAGTTTAACAACCAAAGCAAGTGATAACTTATGATATTGTTGTGGTAGTGCATTCCATATGAGACAGCCATGGTTAGGCAATAAAATGCTGGAATGCATAGTATTCCTAGATTAATGAAAGGTTGTATTGAGGGGTTGTGCATTGACTGAATGCACATCAAAATATTATGTAAATGTTGTGAATGTGCATGCATATGTGTGAATGCATGGTTGCGATATATATGTGTGTGTGTGTGTGTTTCAATACAGTTAGATAAAAGATGAAATGGTGAACTATTGTTAATACTGAGACCATTTCATGAGCTATTGTGAATATAGGAGAATGATTGCAGGAAGAAGGTGACATGTTGATGGGCTACCAAAGTTCTCTATTGGAAGGACAGAGTTGCATGAAATGTGAAGTAATGAGTATTTATAGTTTATATAAATTGCATGGATAGTGTACCTGTGTCTTTCAATTATATTATGATAATGATGCATATATAGGTATATATATTTCATCGCATTTCAAATATTAACAGCTAAAAGTGTTTGAATTATTGAGCATTATAATTCTGAGATCACTTCAATGACTATTGTAGCAATGAAAAGATCATATGCATAGATACTCACAACGTGTTTGGCTGATTGAAGTTCAGATTTCAGATAGAAAAGTCTTGTGTATGGCAATGAGGACAAGTCCATAGAAAAGACTAGGATCTACCATGTGTAGAAGCCAAAGGTTATGAGAAGGTTCTCATGGTTGTAACTTATGCATGAAACAAATATGAAAATTTTCTGGTTTAAGTTTATGAGAATAATCTCATGGTTGCAAATCTAATTTCTGTAGGAAAACAGATTTATAAATTTCAGATTTGAAACATTGCTAATGACTGTTTGGCTTATATAAAGTTGTGTCAGAAGGACATGTCATAGGTGGATGTTCATGTATGGTAGAAATTCTAAAACCATAATGGAAAAAGTGATACCACATACAAGATCCAAACAATATGTGGATAGCCTCATCGTTGAACAAATCAATTTCTGTAGGAGATAGAATTGTAAATTCATGTTGAATTTAATTATTAATTCCATTGACTGATTAGGTAAATAAGATTTGAATTTGATTGTCAAAATTTTGCGGATTGTTTGGCTATTTGATAAGTGTGCCAGGAAGAAACATTGCAGGAAGACCATGTGTGATGGCCTGCAAAAGCCAAACTCGATGGGAAGGACCCCATGCTTTGGAAATGGGTTTCGGGTGAAACACCATAGTAAATTTTGATAATATCCCAATTGCACTGCATGTTGGAAAACCATGTGAGCAAGATGGTGAAAGTATGCCAAGAAGGCATGTGTGGGTTATGGAACATGAAAATATTGGGTGGAAAACCGAAGGATTGTTGACTCAAAGAAGGAAGCCCCCACTCTTCGCAAATGAAGAAAAGATACATCTGTAAAACGAATGAGTATTCTGTAACCCTAACTAAGAATATACATGTTTGGTTGTTAGATTTAATATGCAGAGCATGTTTTATCATTTCATCATTATTCCAGACTGCTTGAGTATGATTAGGGCCCACATGGTTCACATCCGAAAGGGAGTGCACACCTTTCTAGTGCTGGGTTATGCAAGGGTTGTCGATATTGACTACACCCTAAGGGAATGGACACATTCCTGGTGTTTCAATACTTGATAATGAATGTTATGAATGTGGTTGGAATTTTGGGACAACAATACTGATGAGCTTACTTATCCTTCTTGTACCGTCAGCTTACACATATGCCTAATATACCCAGTCGGCGTACTAGATTGGCATGTTGTTAAATTGGATGCCTGATAAACCCAATTGACGTACTGGCTTGGCATGTTGTTAAATTGGATGCCTGATAAACCCAGTGGGCGTACTGGCTTGGCATGTTGTTAAATTGGATGCCTGATAACCCTAGTCGGCATACTAGCTCGGCATGTTGTTAAATTGGATGCCTGATAAACCCAGTCGGTGTATTGGCTTGGCATGTTGTTAAATTGGATGCCTGATAAACCTAGTCGGTGTACTGGCTTGGCATGTTGTTAAATTGGATGCCTGATAAACCCAGTCGATGTACTGGATTGGCATTGGTTATTTGGATGTTGTGGTGATATTGGTGAAGGGTTATTGCATGCCTGATAAACCCAGTCGGTGTACTGGCTTGGCATTGGTTATTTGGATGTTGTGGAGGTATTGGTGAAGGGTGTTATTTCCTGACAAACCCAGTCGGATAAATGGCTTGGAAATGGTTGTTGTATGCTTGATAAACCCAGTCAACATACTAGCTTAGCATACTGATTTTTGAAATGCTTGATAAACCCAGTCGGCGTACTGGCTTAGCATACTGATTTTTGGGATGCCTGATAAACCCAGTCGACATACTGGCTTGGAATTGCCTATTCCAATGATGTTTTGGAGCAGCATGTGTGTTGTCCAAGAATCCACCCCACAAGTGATCCAAGGCTCGTAAAGAAGAGAAGGAAACCTGTGGAGTAGTGAGGAAATGCACAATATAGATAAGTATTCAATTTCAGTTATTTCTTGTTTGGAATAATGAAGATTTCATGTATAAGTCTTCTAACATCTCAGCTGATACACTGTTGTTACTTTGTTGGAAACCTTGGTCTTTACAGGAAACAAGGACCCTAAACGAACTATAAATGCTTGGTAAATCCAGAGAGTCACTGGTTGGGCGCTATAAATTCTTGGTAAATCCAGAGAGTAACTGGTTGGGCGCTACAAATTCTTGGTAAATATAGAGAGTAACTGGTTGGGAGCTATAAATTCTTGATAAATCCATAGAGTAACCGGTTGGGAACTATAAATTCTTGGTAAATCCAGACAGTAACTGGTTAGGTGCTATGAATTCTAGGTAAATCCAGAGAGTAACTGGTTGGACATTAACTACTTGATTTTGTAGAGCAGCACGTGTGATGGACAAACATTCCTTAAATAATTGATAAACACAGTCAATGTACTGGCCTGGCATTTCCTATTCGAATGGTTGTGGAGTAGCCTGCATGCTGGCCCAACATTCATTATTGTATCCACATGAAATCCAAGGCTTGTAAAGAAAAGAACGATCTTGTGAAATAAAGTGAAGACATCCAATACAGATAAGTATTTGGTTATCTTGTAGCTTCTTACTTATGAATATACATGTGTATATGATTTGGTTATGATTTCTCAAACTCTTGTTTAGAGATAAACCCTATGAAAATAAACTAATCATGTGAATTGATTCAATGTTTGAGTATAGGTATTGCTGGAAGCAAGGACTATGAAGGAATCATAGGGATGCATGTGGACATGTGACCATCCTAAAGAGCTCAGTATGAGCAGTAATGAAAGATGGTGCTAGTGGACATGTGTGGGTCCTAGCAGCCAAAGGTTATGTAGGAAACAATGGGGTAGGGTTCCCTAGTTGAAAAGCCTTAGACAGACCCTAGACACGAAGTGTCACATCCCCATTTTGACCCTGTGGCATTAAAATTGTAAATGATGTAAATATCATTATTAAATCATGGTGAGGAGCTCAAGGCCAAGGCCCCGCCATTGATTTATCGTTTTATGTATCAGCAATTAAAAACGGTGCATATGGTTCTTGTTCTAGACATGCACAATGTAAATTAAGACATCATGTAAATATGAATTTTAATGAAATACCCACAATTAGCTATGCAATGCAACAAAGAGATGGGGGCATGATTTTTATAAGGAATAGGGAGGGAAATTATTCAAACCCTTGAGCTAATGGTGTTAATCCATGTGTCAATGAGAAAACCCATAAACCACCAACTACCCATTTTGGGTTATGCACCCAATCATTTAATTCTTCCAAGAGTTGGTTGAGGCAGTTAATGGCTTGGGAATGGATAGGTATGGAATCCAATTTCGTGCATGGGCAAGCCATCAACATGGGAATTCGTATTTTTGCTTCTTGGGCAAGAAAACACCCACGAAATGCTTCCCAAAGCCATCTTTCACCCATGGCCCTTGCCCTCTCACGCAGTCTGAGCTAACTGAGCTTTCCCCATCATGTTTTTCACTTTTTTTCCTGCATTTTCCATGCCTGGGAACTTGTTTTTGTTTTGAACAATGCTGGGGGAGGAGGACCACGATTTGGGACTGTTATGGAGGTCATTTTTGCCCCAGAATGTCCATAAACATTTTTCTGAAAACGATTTGCTCTCCCAGGGTTGTTTTCCCCTTCTCCCATTTTGTTTTTGGCTGCCCACGATTTTCTGAAATTGGTAGAAAGCCCATCTATGTGCATCTCACTGTAAAAACATTTCTTCATGCCCAACACTTATACTTTTGCTGTTATGTTCATCCCTATTTTGGAATTGAACCTATGAGCAAGAAATCTGGAGTGGTAGTAGACAGAATTGACTTGATAAACCTGGTGAAGGGAGTAACCTCTTAGAAAGATCAAGAGGGCTTTGGCTACTTTTCTATGCACACCCTGGGAGCACTAGAAGGGAAGGTATGTCTTGAGGGACTGTGTAGCAGTGAATAGAATACTTCCTTGTGTTGGGTGTGTAGGTATTGTGGGTGCCAAGTTAGATAGATCTTGTAGAGGTATCCATGGCTTTGTGCTTGAGCTCACTAGCTTAGCAATTCTTCCTTTTCCATCTCCTAGCATCCTGATAAACCCAACTGTTGATTGGCTTGGCTGATTTTGGTGTAGTTTGGCGATGTGTGAGTCTGTTGTTCCCTTGTTCCTTGTAGAAATCATGCCCAGCTCGGGGATGGAAGTTGTATCAAGAGATTGATAAGCACAGCTGGCCTATGGTTGGGTGGAACGTTGCAGTTGCATAGCTGGTTGCTCGGGACTACTTTGTTGAAGATAAGTACTCTCATGTGTTTAAATTCTGTATTGTTTTAATTGATGAATGACATGAATATCTTGAATGTATGAAGGATGTGTAATAGAATTTAATTCTGCTATGTTTTCAAATATTTATGCATTTGCATATGCTCATCTTCATTTTATATGAATCTTTGTTTACTAAGTATGAGGCTAGATTCCCAGAATCAGAGGCATGTTCTCTCCCATGCTGGTATGATGGGTGGGTATGTGACAGAATGGTATCAGAGCCCATGGTTACAACACTGAGGCTGTTGGGCCGACATCCACACAACAGATTAGGAAAATATGATTTTGTGTGTCGTGCATGGGGCATGTTGTTGTGTGTTGGTTGTTGTTTGTTGCTAATTGTTGTGCATATGAGATAATGCATCATGTGCTTGAGGCCTTGATTAATTATGACTTCTTGTCCCTTGGATGTCCATGATGCTTTGAATGCATGAAATTGAATGTTGGGCATGGCTGGTATGAGCTTTTGTGTGTTAATTTCATGATTGAAAGCCTGAACAGTTGGTTGTTATAGCCCCATACCTTAATGATTTTTGTTAATTACAATGAACCAACATTTATGTGGCCGATTGATGGTTTTTGGAAGTGAGGAAAGCTTGCGAATTATCCCTTATGCACATGATTTTTTCTTGCCCATGCTTGTTGGGTGCTTGAAGATTGATTGTGAATCCATTGGTTGGATTGTTGAATTTGAAATGAAAAGAAAATCCCTTTTTAGAGGTGCAATTTCTTGGCATCCTTTCACTGTTCTGCTATATGCGAACTAGGATCTCTACGTAGCTCACCTCTACAAGGAAACGAAGGACATATTTCAAGAAGAGAACCCTGAATGTCTTTGAAAAGTTTGCAAAAAAATTTCTAACTATTTTTCTGAGTTTTCTGCTAAAGCTGTAGCGGTGAAAGTTAAGCTAACTTTCTACGTGCATGGCGGTGAAAGTTAGGCTAACTTTCTGCACACGTGGTGGTGAAAGTTAGACTAATTTTCTACATGCACGGTGGAAAAAATTGGGTCGGAAAAATAGTTGTTAATTCAATGCCGAAAGATAGAAAAATTTCCAAAATTTTTCCTGAGGGCTGCGGTGGCAGTGAAAAAAAGGTTAAATTTGCGCAACACGGCAATGAAAGTTAAGCCAACTTTATGCGCATGCGGCGGCAAAAGTTAGGCCAATTTTCTACGTGCGCGGCAGTGAAAGTTAGGCCAACTTTCTGCACACGCGGCAGTGAAGGTTAGGCCAACTTTCTGTGCATGTGGAAGCGAAAGTTAAGCCAACTTTCTGGGCGGTGCATGGCAGCAAAAATAATCTTAACACCCATGGCAATTTTAAGGATAAAATTTGCATCATGCGCGGTGCGGCGACAAAAATAATCTTAACACCTACGGCAATTTTAAGGATAAAATATACGTCATGCGCAGTGCGTGGCGACAATTATAATCTTAACACCCATGGCAATTTTAAGGATAAAATATGCGTCATGTGCGGTGCATGGCGGCAATTATAGTCTTAACACTCACGACAATTTTAAGGATAAAATCTGTGACATGTGCGGTGCACGGCGGCAATTATAATCTTAACAATGGCAACCATTTTTAGCCTTAACAATTGCACCAAACGGGGAAAATTTATGATTGGACAAAGTTGTCAATATGGGATTTCCCCACATACATGCAAATAATTTATAGCATTATAATGCAGCTAATAGTGGTGTTTATAAACACATTTTGCAGAATTATAATCACATCAAGGCAGCATTCCAGATAAGTGTAGTGGGAAGTTTTGGTCTTGGTTGGGCCAAGATTATCAACATCATGGACAATGCACAGGATCCCTATGAGCTTGAGACAAATGCCATGGGGGAAAATATACAAGTTGGGAATGCTGAAATAGAATCTAATGGGAGAAGAAATCGAGAGACTCCCCCAGATATTGCAACCACCATGAGGAGCCTAAGGGTGGAGTTGCAAAGCTGTAGAGAATATAATGAGAGGATGATTAAATCTCAGGAAGAACAAAATCAATTGAATGCAGCCATGCTACAAAGTTTGACAGACATCCAAAGGAAAATAAACTCTAGGGATCAGACATCAAATCCAGAAGGGAGTTGGAGTAGTTCAAAGATAAATCCCCGCAAGAGGTCCAATATCTCAAGAGGAGTTTCTAGAGATAGAACCTATAGTCCAGAAATATCTTCTAGCGGATCATCTGACTCTGAAGGATCCATTGAGGGTTCAAGCTCTTCATCTCGCAAGAATAAGAGGGAAAGGCATCACAAGAACAATTCACATGGGGAATTTAAGAAGGAAAAACCTCCTACATTTGATGGAGAGGTAAAGTCTATTCAAGAAGCTAAAGCTTGGATTCTGGGGATGAGAAAGTATTTCCAAGTCCAAGACTACCACTACTACATATGGGTCAAAAGTCCCATGAAAGTTTGCCACGAAACAGTTAAAATTGATTTTTTCGTGGAAAAACAGTTTAAATTTTTGTAAAAATTTGAAAATCCCCCCGACGTTCATGGCTATAGCAACGGACATAATTTTCGTTTCTATAGCCATGAAATTTCATCTCTATAGCAACGAAAAATTGTTTTGTTTGGTACAAAAGCCATCTATCAACTTTGTTCGTTAATGTGGTGGATTTGTATCAAAATCTACACGAATGGCATTAAGCAAGTGTAACATAGATTCATATTTATGAATGTTCTCAAATGATGTGGTGTTTCCACCACTGTCAAATATTGCCATGAAATCAAATTCCTTTCTTGGGAGGTCATGCAATGCCCTTACAGGTCCAATGCAACATATGGTGAAAATTCATAAAAAACATATAAAAAATAAAATGTGTCTTTACATAGAGAATCTTCCCATGCCCTCCTTCTTTATCAAAACCATTGATAAAGAAAATTTCCTCTTTTCCAATACTCAAGGTTCAACCTAGTGAGAAGTCCTACTTAAACATTTCACCATTTAAAGTAGAGAACCCATCTAGATTCTAGCCCACAAACCATTACTAATTTGGGTTTTACCAATTGTGACTCAATCCACATTTAGATTTTTAGATAATGAAAAAAACAAAACACACCTAATCTAATATGTGAAATACAAAATACATGATAATTCTAGTCTACATGCAAAATGCAAATCTAATCTAGAGTTCCAAGATAAAAACAAGTAACTTAAGACAATTTTGTAGTGAACAAGGATTAAGAGAAGCTACACACATATACAGGAATTAGCTAGTCATTATGAAATAAAATAACCATTTTAAATTGGGTATTAACTCTATTACATAGCAAAATAGAGGACAAAAACCAATGAAACACATGCAATAGCACATACCAGATATCCTCGAAACATGGTCTGAATCTTGAGTGTTTCCCATTTTTCTATGCTTCCATTGAGAGTGGAGGGTCCATTGCTTGTCAATAGGACCCCAGAATCTACGGCATGTGCAACGACCATAGTTGCATTAGCTGCAGTTGCTGTAGCAGCATGAATGGCTATTGCATGCATATGCTCTATAATATGTACTCAATGGTTTTGCCAATGTACATCTACAATTTGTTTTGTTTCGTACAAAATCCATCTGTCAACTTTGTTCGCTAATGTGGTGGATTTGTATCAAAATAGACATGCAAACAAACTAAAAAAATAACTTTGGGATCCCTAGTCAACATGTCCTACCTAAATTAATTGCATGAGGTTATTATGGGATTCCAAGTTTGTCCATTCATTGCGCTAAATCAAGGTAACTAGGTCATATCCATAATCACTATCGTAGATAGGAAATACCAATTCAACCACCAAATCATTGCTATAATGGATAGGTACATATTATTTATGAATCCTTATGTCATAGGCCAACTATTTGGCCACCTCATGGATGTATTTGTACATCTCTACATCATGTCAAGAGATTTTCATGAGTTGAACTTTTGGTTGAAGTCCCATATAAATCTAGCATGCACCTCTCCCTTGGTAAATGCATCCTCTGGTCCATATGGCCATCTGAGTCCGTCTGGAAAATGGCCCTGATACCAATAATTTTTTAGTCACAATTTTTTGCTGCTTCATATGTATTTTTGGGGATAGTCATGCACAAAAATGGTCACCCAACTTAGTATACAAATGTTCTTTCCAACGAGCTAAAGAAGACCCAAAATGAGCATAGAGTGATTATTTTTATTTTTATTTTTTATTTTTTATTTTTTTATCTTGATAAGGGTCCTCTCTTTTTTTATATATATCTTGAGTTCATCTAGTGTATGGTAGCCTTTAAGGTAGAACTTAATTTTGATGTTCCTTTCTTTTGAGGAATCAAACATAAATAGATTTTCTAGCCCTCTTCATTGGGAGTTAGTTATTGTTATGTCATCAAGTTTGAGCAAATTTTTTGATAGAATGGTAAGAGGAGTTTGGGGCTGGAGATTAGTGGTAGCAAAAGAGGGGGAAAAGATTCTCTAACTCTTAGAGCAAAGAACAAAGTAAATATAACCTCTAACTCTTATAACAAAGAGAAAAGTAAATATAACCAACTCAAGGAAACTTAAGGCCCAATTAAACTCTTCTCTTTTTGGGATACAAAACTTCTCCAGTATGTTGACCCGATTGCTAAAAGATAAATGATTTTAAATTACAAATATCCAAATTCTAAATGCAACCATAATTCGAACAATAAAATGTGGTCCTGTACTAATCACTTAGCTAGGCCCCATTCCAAAATTGTATGACCTAGTTATAGCCATCTGAAAGATCTATATGGATTACCAGGGAAAGAAAGTTGCATGATTGTGTTCCAAGTATTGAAACCATGCTTGCTAGAAACCATGAGCCATGAATGATGTTTTCGGTATTGAAAATTCAATTACAACATGTTGTATTATTTCAATGATTGTAGGTACCACCAAATAGGTACTTGTCAGATCTATCTTCATCAAGTGAGGAAGATAGACTAGAAGAGGTTGAAAGCGAGACGTCTAATACAACATCTAACAGGTCAAGATCAACTAGAGGTAAAAAGGTAAGGAGAAAATTTCATAGACGCATGGAACTTTTTGTTTCTGAAGGAGGATCATGTGGTTATGATAACGAGTGCATAGGTGACATTGCGTTTCCCCTGAGGTATAGAAATCTTGTCAAACGATGACTTCCCAAGCAGCTACCCCAATTGGATACTGATTTCTTCCTCAATGGGAGGACTTATCGCATTGCTCCATCCTCTTTACATGGACTGGGGCTATTTTCCATGGATGTCATAAAGGTTTCATATGGCAGTGAAACTAAATTGATGGAGTATGTCGGTCCATGCTACAAATACAATGACTGGTTGTTGTTGGTCCGATATACAAGAAGTATGCGGACATACGGAGTGGTAGCCAATTATTGTCAACTACTGGACAACAGTTTGCACAAAGGAGCAACTGTGTATATTGATGGAAGGCCAAAAGCTTCAGGGAATATCGCAGGTTTTATAAATAGCACATGACCAGGGTCAACACATAAGCTACCCAATTGATTATTTGAGGGGTGTGAAGGAAATCGTGTATTCGTATGTGCAACAAAGTCAATAGCTGCAGGTGAAGAGTTGTTGATCGATTACGGTTTGAATCGAACAAATGTGGGGTTGCTATTATGGGGGTAAGTTTCTGATACAACATTTAACTCAACCTTTGATTGATGACTTGTTATTTTTCTCTTGCATCAAGTTTATTTATGTCATGCTTTTTATAATATACACATGGTTAATTACATGTCATGCTTTTTATAATATACACATGGTTAGTTATATGTCATGCTTTTCATTAATCATGTTTAACAAAGATTGTTATATATGTAATTTCATTTTTAATATGTCTTAATTCTTATAGTGTGGTAGGGTGATCATGGCCATATGCCACAAGCTGGCCGTGGAAAGTCACCAATGGTGACAGATGAGTTAAATGTTAGTTTAATAGTACTTAATAGCATCAATGTAATAGTAACCACAACTCATGATTATATTACATTTGTTAACATTTGACATTTTTTATAATATTGAGCTCAAAATTTCAATATGATATCATTCTTATTGTATTGTGGCAGGGGGTCGGTACTATGACCACACCTAGAGCTTCAGGACAGGTAAAGTTGACTCTCATAGTAACAATAAAGTTTTTTTTATATTAAAATTTTTTATTATACATGGTTCAATTTTTAGTTATCGATATTAATATGTCTTGCTTATTGTATTGTGGCAGGGTGACTGTGGGAAGGCACCAATGTCGTCACATCAGGTAAATGATAGCATAATAATACTTTTTTTTGTTATTATATGCATTATATATTTTTTACGTGATTTTTTTATTGACATTCGCAGAGCACACCACATCAAGGTGATGAAGTAGGGATACGTTATTCAACCGACCCAATGCTTACTGTGAAAATGGCTTTGAATAAATGCAATGACGAACTTCTTGAACCGATTTTAATCGATCCAATGACTGAATAAATACAAGCAAAAATTGATGAATTGGAGAGAAAGATAAAAAAATACGTGGTAAGTGGCATCTTTGAAAGTTTTTATGAACTACATATATTCATTTATGATATTTTAGTTCTCTTTTTGTGATATGTTCTAATCAATTGAAGTTGGATTCCTTAGAGTTATTTGGAGCCAAAAAAAGGTGTGTGAAGCCAATACTGTAGAGGGTGGTATAGTTAGTAGCGAAGCTTCAACACTTCGTAGATCTACCGTACCAATGAGGCTGTTTTCCACTCATATAGAAGAGCGCACTTTAGATGCCACGCCCTCAATGGATTTTGGAGGTGAAGATGGCCCTTCAAACACCGCTACTGCACATGATGATAGAGAGGAGCGTATCACCAATTGTGATAGTTGCTATCCTGGCTCAATGTGTGTGGTTAGCAAGGGATCATTTCCAGTTAGCTTATTGGTGAGCGGCGAGTGTATTCCAATCAAGATATCGAAGATTGCAGGTATTATTTAATTTATTATGTGTTTTTTATTCATGTAATTCTAAGCCACATTACTCAACCTAGTTTTAATTAATTATCATATGTTTTTTGCAGGAGATAATGTCTTTTATAAGAATCTGCATGAAAAGGCCTTAGAGGATTTTGGGCCCACCATTCGTACATGGTGGAATGCCCAAAATGACAAATTGAAAGATGATTTGTTGAACCACATGGTCAGCTTGTTTGGTGAAACCTTCAACAAAAAAGGTGTCACCACAGTAGCTGGCATAAATTTAAAATATGTTAGGGCAGATTATAGGGACAATCTGCAAACTAACCACAAGTATGAGCATCCTCCGATGGTTCCAGAAAAGGAGTGGAAGGCACTCATGGAGGCTGCAAAGGAGCAGGTAGCGAGAAAACAAGGAAAGACTAAGCCAATCGGTTCAAGAAGGTATGGCACATATCATATTTTTTTAAAACTTCCAAATATATTTAAGTTGAAATATCTAACGTATTTGCAACCTTTCATAGGCTCCCCGACACATCTAAATCAACAAAGGCAAGAATGGAAAAACATGGGCAGCACAAATTGGGCCAAGGTGGATATCAAAAGCTAAGGGCATGAATTGTAAGAATTATTTGATCATTATATGTAGCCAACAATTAATTGATTTTTCTAACAAGCACTTTACATGGTGTTATGCATTGCAGCGAAATGCTTTTTTTGATGAAGCCATTGAGGAAGACTTGAAGCTCGGCTTCAAGTACGGTTATCAGCATGTGCTGGAACATCGAAAAAGCATGGGGCAAACCCCAATTTCCCCATCAATTGAATCTGAGGTAAATAAAATCAATAAGGACATCATTAAAATGAACTTGTGTAATCTATCCATGAATGATTACATCGAAAAATGAGTGTCTTTTTTTGTTTTCAGTGTGGGACCAACAAAAGCAGCAAGGCTAGTGGTACCGAACCGGTACCACAAGATGGTGGTGAGCTGCCTAGCCATTTAGGTATGTATGCTATAAAACAGATGTATTCAATATGATTTTAAATACATAATTAATGAAATTTACTAATTAAAATTTTTCTATGAATGGCAAAGCATGTACCTTCTCATGCTCATTCGGGAGAAGAAAAATGGTAGAGGCAATGCATGATAAATAGTATTCACAGTTGCAGATGTGCAGGCAATTGTAAGTTAATTGTAAGTTACAACTGGCCATGTATATTATTCAATTTGATAGACATTCTCTCTTAAGCAGTCTAGGATAATGCTAGGGAGGGAATAGTCTTAGTAAATTCATAATTAATGTTTTTCATGACCATTTGAGATAACAGGAAGAATCATTGACAACAAAATGGATAAATCAAATTATCAACTATTTTAGCTCTACACCTCTATTGATGATTGATGCAAATTTACATCCTCTAGCCCTTGAGGTAGCTTGCAATCATAAGGCTACAGATTTTTATGCATTTGTACTTACATCCAAATGGGAAATAGTTCTCTTATGCATCAAATTTATCTTGATTTGCAGTGGGAAAAGAATCAAAGACCCCATTTTGGTTTGAGCTTGTATGAGTTTCCAAATCAATTAGAGTTAGAAGTACTGTAAAATATGTACACAATGAGTCATTTTGTGTATTGCAAATACTGTTTTATTGAGTTTTTTTACACTCTCTATTATTGGAGCAGATTTGCATCTTGGAGGAAATAATTAGTATGCCCCACCTCATTTCTTGAATTGTTGCATAGGTCACTTTGGTTTCACCTAATGAGTTTGAAATTATTGTTATGGAAGATGCAATCTGTTTGTTAGGTTTATTTCAACCCATTCAAATCCTGGAGAAGGATGGAAAGAAAATGAATGTTGAAGCAATCCATGAAATTTTTAAACCGACCATTAGCATATTGCTAGATGAGGGTTCCAAGTTTATTGTTTTGACACTTGGATCCTCTGGTGTGTTTCCATGTTTTAAAGAGGTATCTAGTTTTAGGGTGATACCTATAAATGGTTTTGAAAGAAATCAGTTTGAAAAGGGTCAAATAGGTAGTGCAATTAGTTAGAAATCCCCGCAGTAAGTTGTAAATGTGCTATAGTTATTATATATTCAACAATTTATGTTTTGTTACAAGTTTTAGTAAATGCTTTGCTTTGTACTTGGATGTGTAATGCTCATTGCATTCAAAAAAAAAAACCATCTATACCCATTGGAGTAGGACGGATGGGAAAGTTTTCGATTCCCTTATGTGGTTTTTATTGTTTGTTCATGTATGTCCTATGCATTATATAGTGTGGACTGCTAGTTAAAGAGTCTATATTAAATTTGAAGTGCGTGTGACAAACTGCCATAGTATTGGAAATCATAATGTTGTTAATTGTCTACTGATTAGTGATGTTGCAACATTGTATTGATAAGTTGGATCAACATGTGTGCTATCGAAGTGTTGTGAACGTTGTGGGATAACAAGCATTCTTTTAGATGACATTTTATGGCTTTTTGTCTAAATTATGCAACTACAATGCTAACCATGCAAATTTCCAATTTAGTTGAAGTGCATTTTTATAGATTTGTTTCTGAAATCTGTAGCTGCAATGTTAACCTATGAGTAATTTGGATATATCTAAATCGTTTAGAGGAAAGCTTATATCCCTGCCTCACACTTTCTTGTAATAGGCTTTGACTGCAATTTACTTTCATGATCCAGGTAAAGTTGGTACAGAAAGGATATAACTTAATTCAGATCGTGCAACCATGCAGTGACTACTTATTTCCATCTAGCTTTTTGGATGCACTAGCCTGCAATCTAGTAAATTCAATGTATTGCATATGTGATGCATGCTGTAGTTGGTTACCATTTCAGTGTTTACTTTTTTATATAGCATGTCTGATGAATGCATATATTTTTTGAATGTTTATTTTATGTACTGTTATCCCCCGAAGAGAGTTAAATGCATAGTTTTTCAATGTTTATTTCTCTGTATTTTGATCTCCCAAAGAGAGATAACAGTTATGTTAGAGAATAAGGTGCCAAACAACATCCTTTCATATTTTTCAACTTTATAGTTTTTAAATTTTGGATGGAGATGTTAAGTTTAGTCACTTGACATTATGCATATACTTGTATATTACTCAATTCTTGATGATTTTCACGATCCCTTGTAGACTTTTGTATAACTTCTCTCTTTCAAACCTAGTACAATCAAAGATACAAGTGTTGTGTTTGTTGAAGTATGTAAACTTGACTTATCAAGGTTTTGGAACCACATTGGTGGTTAATTGGATGGACTTGTGGTCCCATAGTTGAGGGTTTAGGGGTAACTAACTAAGAAACTAACAAATATATCCTTAGGGCCTTAGCCTCATTTGTACACTCATGCAAGCTTTAGATATACACTGAGCTTCTCATTGTAGAGTGGTTTTTCCCACTAGGGTTTTCCACTAGAATCTTTGAGTTCTTGTGCTGGTGTGTATTGGGCTATTTATTTCTATTTGCTAATTTATATATGCTTGGGTTATAGCCAAAGTATGGTGAAATTATCTTTTATGATGAACTAGTTCAATACCATATAATTTTCACATGATATAAAAGAGCTATGGAAATGGAAGGAGTAAAAATTTGGCCTATGATTTCGGCATTGAGCTTTTTTCATCTGTTTTCTTGTTGCTTTTCATGATTGACTATGGTGCCCTGTGAATATATTGATGTGATATGATGCCTAGCAAAAGACATGGACCACCTATTTGAAGATCATTGAGCATGACCTAGCAAACTGTGAGCAGTGTTTTTTGGTGGAAGCAACAGTCCTACTATGCAATCTATCCATACTCATCATTACTAGATCTACTATGTTGCAATTTGCTTAACAGTTGTACAAGTTCTTCTCTTGTGCCCTTGCACAATTTAGATTGCAGATCTCTATGGCCAACTCCTAGTAAAGATCTATGTTCTACATGCATATATGGTGAATTTTGCAATGAACCAAAGCTCATAAGAGCCCAGTCGAATGGGAATATTGTCAAGCCATATGCAGCAATGTGCCCTAGCTGCCAATATCCACTTGCTTATAGCTCGTTTTCCTTGGGGAGCACACTCACATTGTATGTAATATATAATTGTTACTACAACAACGATCTTTGTTGTTCAAACTTCCTATGGATTACAGTTGTAGTGAGAAGCAGATTGAAGCATCTTGTTTCAGATAAATATCAGCTATGTGACATCACTAAAACTGCTTAGTGAGATTATAGTGTGTATGTGTAGTTGTTTGAAAACCCTAACCTGTGGTTTGGCTCACTTATTTAGAGTTGTCTGTGCCTCAGTCCTCCAAATCAATCTCCTACATGACTATATCTAGAAAATGTGCAGTTGTGTGTGCATTAGCATTGGGTGAGAGAGATACCCCTACTTGAATTTGCTTTTTGATGGAGGTTGCTTCTTCCCTCCCAGGATAGAGATGAGTTTGGGTCTTTGATGCCTCCTCACTACTTCCATACAATGGCATTTCTATTGAGAGCCTCCCTTTAGCTACTCTCGCAATGCTCCGGAGTCTTGGCCACCTCCACCCGCTCAAGCAGGAGATCAATAGGATTGTTAATGAAGATATTATCAATGATACATAAATGCAGCCTGGATATCCCCTTCACGGGATCTTAGTACTAAGATGGCCTTATATTCCCACAATTTTCTATCACCAACCGATGATCCCAACATTCCCAACATTTCAGAGGCATAAATATTGATTTTGATTTTGGTGCTCGACAAATTTCCATTTAATGGAAAAGATGATCAACTTTCTAATTTCATTTAGAAGCCAATTAGAAATTTGATGGCCATAATTTCAACACCTGGAAACAACAAATAGTCACCATTTTCAATTACAAATGTCTATTGGGAGTGTTGACAAGAAATATGAGTTTCACAGGGTGAGAAGGAATAAGCAATATACAATTACAAGAATAAATAATAAGTTGTATTCATTGATATGCGAACTATAGATGATATGATTCCAAAAGTAGAGGGTGTAGAAGATGCATGCACAATTTGTAACGACTAACGGGGATGCACAATGCTACTGTGAGGCACCTGCAACAATTAATTAACAAGAATGCGCAAAATAGCAGAAATGACAGAACTCAGAATCACTTTTGTATTGATCACAGGCCACTTCGAGGGGGAAACCTCCTTTGAGCAAGCTCAATACAATAACTTCACGGTGCCTTCATAGGTCTCAACACACACTTATATACTAATTCGAGGTGCCAATACTATGGATCGAAACCATGGGCCGTTACAAACTATGGATTAACAATACTACGGGCGACTTACAAAGCATATGCGCCAATAACAATAACACAACTATTGATCAAAAAATAATACGGGACGACTTACAAAGCATATGCGTCCAATAACAACATACTAACAAAGTAAAGACATGGGTTCCTAACATCCCCTCCCCCTTAAAAAAAAGCTTTGTCCTCAAAGCTTTAGATGTGGAAATTGCTGTTGAATCTGAAGGAGTGGTTCCCATGTAGCGTCCTCTGGTTGCATGCCGTGCCACTGAATTAAGACCTCTGTGATAGAGTGAGAGCGAAGCTGACGCGTGCGCCGATTGAGGATGGCCTCTGGCTCCAAAAGGATGGGTCCTTCATTATCCAGTTCAGGTAAAATCGTTTGTCCGCTGATGTTGGTGCCAAGAACTTTCTTCAGACAAGAGACATGAAAGACTGGATGAATGCGGGAAGAAGGAGGAAGTTCCAATTTATAAGCAACGGACCCAATCTTCTGAAGAATCCGATATGGCCCATAGAACTTTGGAGCGATCTTATGACGCCCTTTGAGTTTCAAGGAGGATTGTTTGTACGGCTGGAGACGAAGAAAAACCATATCACCGACTTGAAAAGTGCGCTCCGAACGGTGCTGATCAGCTTGTTGCTTCATGCGATTTCTTGCCATGTGAAGATTGTCCCGCAAAATGCGAAGAATCTTATCGCGGTTGCGAAGGACTGTGTCAACTTCCTGAACTGGTGAACTGGTGGGGGTGTAGGGAAGAAGAGCTGGAGGTGCCTGACCATAGACTGCTTCATATGGGGTCATTTTAGAGGCAGTGTGGTAAGAGGTATTGTACCACCATTCAGCGAGAGGGAGCCACTTTTCCCACTGATGTTGTTGTTCAGAGGTGAAGCAACGAAGATAAGTTTCCAAGCATTTATTGACAATTTCAGTCTGACCATCTGTTTGTGGGTGATACCCTGAACTCATCTGCAGTTTGGTGCCCGTGTGGCGAAATAGTTCTGTCCAAAAATGACTGGTGAAAGTTGCATCACGATCCGAGACAATGGAAGAAGGGATGCCATGAAGACGAAAGATCTGGTCCAGAAAAATTTGAGCGACGGAGGAGGCTGTATAGGGATGGCTGAGAGCACAAAAATGACTATATTTGGAGAGGCGATCAACCACAACGAGAATCACTGTCTTCCCACCAGATTTAGGGAGCCCTTCAATGAAATCCATAGAAATATCTGTCCAAATCCGTGTAGGTATGGGCAAGGGTTCAAGCAATCCTGGGAGGAGTGTTGTTTCACCCTTATTGCGCTGGCAAGTATCACATTCGGCCACCATCTATTGAATTGTCCTTTTCATGCCCTGCCAAAAGAAGTTACGCAGTGCTCGTTCATATGTTTTGAGGAACCCAGAGTGTCCTGCCGATGGAGAAGCATGGAATTCATAGAAGACATCCTGTTGAAGATCTGTGCTCTGGGGAAGCACCAGACGACCCTTGTATCGTAGAGAAGCACCATCCCAAGAGTAATGTGGTACAGCAGAAGGATTGTTGGTCAAGCGTTGGATGATTTGAGATAAGGAAGAGTCATTGACATAACCCTGTTGAACAGATTGAAACCAATTTGGAACAGGCATAGAAATAGCTGAAAGAGAACCTTGGGCCTCAAATGTGCGAGAAAGAGCATCTGCCACAATATTATCTTTACCCTTCTTGTAAGTGATCTCATAGTCATAACCCATGAGTTTGCTAACCCATTTCTGTTGTGCCGGGGAGGAGACACGCTGGTCCAAGAAATATTTCAGACTCTGGTGATCAGTCTTGATGCAGAAATGATTTCCTAATAGGTATGGGCGCCACTTGTGTACTGCATGTAAAATAGCCATCATTTCCTTTTCATAGGTAGAGGCAGCTAAATTCTTACCTGAAAGGGATTTGCTGGTGAACGCAATGGGGTGTTCATCTTGAAGGAGAACAGCACCAAGTCCATTGCCGCAAGCATCACTTTCAATAGTGAAGGGCTTGGAAAAATCGGGCATCGCTAGCACAGGTGTAGTACACATGGCTTGTTTTAGTTGGTCAAATGCACACTGAGCAGCAGGTGTCCATGTAAAAGCATCCTTGTTCAATAGCGCAGTTAATGGAGCTGCAATCTTCCCATAATCCTTGACAAATTTGCGGTAGTAGCCAGTCAACCCCAAAAAACCACGAAGGCTCTTGAGAGTCTGAGGATGTGGCCAATTGGTCATGGCATCGATTTTGGCAGGATCCACGCGAACCCCTTGTGCTGAGATAATGTGCCCGAGATACTCAACTTCCTTCTGTCCAAAAACACATTTAGACTGCTTGGCATGGAGATGATGGTCAGAGAAAAGTTGCATGACAAGATCCAGATGCTGGAGATGTTCATCCCATGTTTTACTGTAGATGAGGATGTCATCAAAGAATACCAGAATGAATTTCCGCAAGTAGGGTCGAAATATTTTATTCATTAAGGCCTGGAATGTGGAAGGGGCATTAGTGAGGCCAAAGGGCATGACCAAAAACTCATAATGGCCATCATGTGTGCGGAAAGCTGTTTTAGGAATATCATCCTCATGAACCCGAATTTGATGATATCCAGAACGAAGATCCAACTTGGAGAAAAAGCGGGCCCCATGAAGCTCATCAAGAAGCTCATCAACAATAGGAATTGGAAACTTATCCTTGATGGTGAGGTGATTAAGTGCTCGAAAGTCAATGCAGAGGCGCCATGACCCATCTTTTTTGCAAACAAGAATAACTGGAGAAGAGAAGGAACTAGTGCTTGGGCGAATAATACCGTGCTTCAATAAGTCCCGAACGAGCATTTCAATATCTGTTTTTTGATGAAATGGGTAGCGATAGGGTCTGATGTTGGGAGGAACGCTGCCAGGAAGGAGCTTAATACGATGGTCTTCTGGCCTGGAAGGTGGTAAGCCCACTGGTTCAACAAAGACACCTGTATACCGATCCAGAATTTGTTGTAGATCCAAAGGAGTAGTGGAGACTGCTGCTGGTTGCATCTGGATGGAATGGATCTGAGCGATGACACCATGTGAATTCTTCTTGAGGAGTTTTTCCATGCGATGTGAACTGATGATGCTGAGAGAACCTGGTTGTAATCCTGTCAATGTGTGTTTGTGTCCATTCTCGGAAAACTGCATCCAAAGTTCGGCAAAATCCCATAAGATAGGGCCGAGTGTGCGTAGCCATTGAGCGCCCAAAACCACATCACATCCACCTAAGGGAAAGGCAAACATGTCAGAGCGCAAGGTATAATCTCCCATAGCGATACGCACATTTCGACACTTCCCTTTGCAAGGTAAGGTGCCCCCATTGGCAATCATGACTTCAAAGTTGGAGCAAGGATGGATAAAACAATCAGCTTGTTTGGCGATCCGAGGGTCAATGAAATTATGCGTGCTACCAGAATCAATGAGGATTGTAAGAGGAAGCTTCTTGAAGTAACCCCTGACCCGCATTGTTTGGGGGGTGGTGATTCCCGCTAAAGCATGGAGAGATATCTCTGGCTGGTCATCCTGAGACGGAGGGTCACTAGGCGGTTCCTGAATGTCGACCGGTGCATCCAGTGTTTCTGGATCTTCGTCACCCATTTCAGAGGCAGGCGGAGACTCCACATCCAGGAGATAGAGCTTTTGCTGAACACATCTATGTCCCCGAGTGCATTTCTCATCACAATTATAGTAAAGCCCCTTTTCTCTGCGTGCTTGCATCTCTGTTTCAGACAAACGCTTGATAGGAGTCGGTCGAGGAGCCTGCGGTATAGGTGGTCGCTGAGAACCCATATTTCGGAAGGGAACAAAAGTGGGCTTGGAGCGTTGTTGGGCTGCAATCTTGTATTCTGCCAACTTAGCCAACCCGAGTGCTTCCATCATTGTGTTGGGACAGAACATTTTGACCTCAGAGCGGATGGCATCCTTTAGACCACTGATAAAACAACTCCGGTAAAATTCATCAGACAATCCTTCGGTGTGGTTGGCTAGATTCTCAAATTCGGTTTGATACTCTCTCACAGTGCCAGTTTGGCGAAGTTTAGTGAGGGCTCCTGTGAAGTCATCAAAAGCACTAGGACCAAATCGTTGCAAAAGGAGCTGGCAAAAGTTTGGCCAGTTGGGCTCTGGATGAGCCTTGATGTACCAACGGTACCATTGAAGAGCTTCCTGTTCCAAATGAAAGGATGCCAATGGAACTTTGTTGACATCAAAAGTATTATGCAGACTGAAATACTGTTCTACCCGATAGATCCATCCAGTTGGATCGGTACCATTGAAGCGAGGAAAATCAAGCTTCGGACCACGGAAATTGCTGGAAGAAGAGAACCCATTGTCTACTGAAGACTCGGACTGCCGTTTGTTGTTCATAGCTGAATGTTCAAGATGGAGACCAAGAAATTTTTCATCAAGATCCTGGAGTTTGGCTTGGATGGCTGCAAGGGCTTCCTCCATGGTTTTTGCTCCTGCACGGGTGACAACCATAACCAGGGATTTTTTTTTATTTTTTTTTTTTTTGTACTGGGTAGGAAAACAAAAACAGGAACTACTTCAGTAAAGGAAAATTTGGATTTGGGAAAAAAATCAGAAGGGTAATTGGGGTTTGACTCGTTTTTTGGACACTGTTGGATAGACAGGGAAGCAAAAATGAGGATTTCAGAAGCGGGGTGAAAGGATGGGAAAATTTGGCAGAGGGGAACAAAGAAGCAGAATTCAAAAAGGAACTCTGTGGTAAAAATTGAAGGTGATTGGGTGAAATCTGAGGAAGTTATGGCAAACCCTAAAAATAGAAAAATGTGAGATTTCGGGTTGTAGGAAGGGGAATTGAGGATAGGGTCCTCAGGGATGAAATATGCAGAATGGAATGACAGGGGTTCCCTGAAATTTTCAAGGAAAACAGAGGTAAAACAAGGGAGATATGGAGAAAAAACTGAATTTTATACTGAATTTTTTTTTTTTTTTTTTTTTTTTTTTTTTTACAGACTGGAGCGGCTACGGCTCTACTTGCAGAATGGGATCTCCGGTTTGAAGGATTCTGGAACAACACCGAACGGCTGGATCTGGAATGGCTTGCAAAATGGATCTGAAACGGCGCAGCAGTGATCGATAATAGTTCAGTTGAAGGTAGATATGGACCCCAGGTATGTGCGGCTTCCTAAAAGTTCAGGGTTTTCACTCGGCCACCAATGCTGTCTGACGGCTTGCGTATTGGGGCAGTACCCCTCACTCCACGGCTCAGGTAAAACTGATAACCGCTTTGCCACAAACGACAGCTCTTGGTTTACCTCACGGGTGGGAACTAGTCAATCAGGTAGGGGTCGTTGCCCTTTTCGCCGGCAGGTCCTCTCAATGGGCCAGCTACTTCGGGGTTCCTGTGGTACTCCTCACAATGAGTTTTAGGGCTTATGCCCAAGTACTTCCCATAGTTAAGCGGATAGGGATTATTCCCAAATCCGAACCTGCAACAGATGCGAAAAAAAATTTGGCAGAAATTTCACCCAGCGAGCCCAAGAAAGTGCTCTGATACCAGATGTGAGGCACCTGCAACAATTAATTAACAAGAATGCGCAAAATAGCAGAAATGACAGAACTCAGAATCACTTTTGTATTGATCACAGGCCACTTCGAGGGGGCAACCTCCTTTGAGCAAGCTCAATACAATAACTTCACGGTGCCTTCATAGGTCTCAACACACACTTATATACTAATTCGAGGCGCCAATACTATGGGTCGAAACCATGGGCCGTTACAAACTATGGATTAACAATACTACGGGCGACTTACAAAGCATATGCGCCAATAACAATAACACAACTATTGATCAAAAAATACTACGGGACGACTTACAAAGCATATGCGTCCAATAACAACATACTAACAAAGTAAAGACATGGGTTCCTAACAGCTACCACACAAACTAGCACCTTTGGATTAAAGTCCCAAAGATAGGGAACTAGCCTTGTGGAACTAGGAGGTTGGCCCTTATTACCTCACAAAATCTCCTCTGCACTTTAGGCTAGGGTAAATAGAATCCTAACTAAGGGGAGATTCCCTATCGGTCAACTAGGCTCACTTCATGTAGTAGGAATGGGAATAAAGGGAACCTAGCCACAATTTTTTATGAAAAAATAAATGTAAAGGGTGGGCTTGGGGTAATGAGTGAATATGAGACCATTTCCTATCTTGCTTGGGACATGGGATCTAAGCCACTCTTTGGTATTTTCCTCTTGTCTTGGTTGTTGAAGTCCCACATATCATAAATATTGCTTCAATGAGCATCAAACTAAGGAATATGAAACCTTGCAAGGATTAAACAAAGGCTAATTCTAAAGAAACAAACCTAAGTATTACAAAGTAAATAATATACTAAACCTAGGGTAAGGAAATGAAACTTTGGTATATTCATCCCCAATTAGATATAGCATGGAATTTGACAAAGAAATGAAATAGAAAAGTACTACATACCTCACTTGGAATTTTCATTTATTAATTTTTTTTTTAAATAGAGATGGTCGTCGCTATAGCGACAGATGGCCTAGAAAATGGCGATGAATTTGCTATACTAGCGACGGAGATGCTCCGTCGCTAGTATAGCAAATTCATCGCCATTTTCTAGGCCATCTGTCGCTATAGCGACGACCATCTCTATTTAAAAAAAATAATAATAAATGAAAATTCCAAGTGAGGTATGTAGTACTTTTCTATTTCATTTCTTTGTCAAATTCCATGCTATATCTAATTGGGGATGAATATACCAAAGTTTCATTTCCTTACCCTAGGTTTAGTATATTATTTACTTTGTAATACTTAGGTTTGTTTCTTTAGAATTGCAAATTCATCGCCATTTTCTAGGCCATCTGTCACTATAGCGACACCGCATTGTTAGGTTGCGTGTCGCTACAGAGACCCTTCCTTAGCAACACAATGAAACAAGCAACTATATGTTCGTGGCTATAGCGACACTTACTTGTTGCTATAGAGACACACATTTGTGGCTATAGCGACACACACCTTAGCAATACAACGGAACAAGCAAAAACAAGCAATTATTTTTTCGTGGCTATAGTGACACTTGTTCGTGGCTATAGCAACACCTACCTTAGCAATATCACGAAAAAAGAAGAAGTATGTGCGTCGCTAGAGCGATAGGAACGCATCGCTAGAGCAACAGATTTGAGTCTTATGAAAGCACATCTACAATCAACACGTGTCCTCCATATCCCGTGGCTATAGCGATGGATGTTTTGAATTGTTGTTGTAAAGACAAATTTAGTGCGACAAAAAATGGGAGTCCTATTCGTTGATATAGAGACGAAAATGTGTTGCAATAGCAACGAAGTTGCGTGGCAAAAATGGTCACATGTACTAGTGTACTCTGGAAATATGAAGGCAAGGATCGCCATCTTCAACTTGAATGGAAGAGCATCTATATGGTGTGAACAAATCAGGCAAGTGAAGAAGATCAATGAAAGAAAGATTGTGTGGAAGCAGTTCAAGAAATACTTCAAGCAAAAGTACCTCTCTGATAGGTACTATGATGACAAGATCAAGGAGTTCCATGAGATGAGATTGGGAAAATTGACCATGGAAGAATATGAAAAAAAGTTCTTGGAGTTGCTAAGGTATGTCAAATATATTCTAGATGATAAGGTGAAAATTCAGCATTTCCTAAGTGGGATACCTCAATCATATAAAGATAGGATTGAATTTGATGAGCCCCGAACTCTAGAAGAGACAATAAGGAAGGCCAAGTATTGCTATGATCAAAACAAAAGCAACTTGATTTCCATAAGGCATGGAAGGAAAAAAATAATGAGAAGTTTGACCAAAGGAAGAAAGGTTTCAAACCTCCTCATGCCAGAAATCAGCAAAGGCAACCATCACTGGTTGTGACTAAGCCAACTAGGATGATAGGAGACAAGCAAAGAAATCCAAAGGAGCCAAGAGAACCACTTCAATGTTTGGGTTGTGGAGGAGAGCACATGCTTAGGAACTATCCACATCGGAATGGGAATGCAAATAAAGTTCACAACATCCAAGGAGTTGAAACTGTGGGTCAAGTGGCGAGGAAAATCCCTAGAATCTATGCAGCATTAGATGACTGCTAGGTAGATCATCAATCAACTGCTGTTGAAGTTGAAGGTAAGATTGCTAAGCAATCTATTTCTATTTTGATTGATCCTGGATCTACTCATAGTTATATCACTCCTAAAGTTGTTGAGATTTGTGCTTTTAAGAAGTCAAAGCATAGTAAATCATGGTTAGTTCAACTAGCTACTGGAACCAAGAGAAAAGTCAGTGAAATTGTAGAGAAGTGTCCCTTAGAGATGGACGGGCTATTCACTTATGCAAATTTGAATATTTTGCCACTTGGTTCCTATAATATTCTCATTGGGATGGATTGGTTAGAGGCACACAGGTTTAAAATTGACTGCTACAATAAAACTTTTGAATGCATGGATGAAGAAGGAAACCCAAGGGTTGTAAAAGGCATTCCAAAGGTGACTTCTGTCAAGCAGGTTTCAGCCATACAGCTGAAGAAGTTCAGTAGAAAGGGTTTTCAATTGTATGCAGCCCATGTTTTGGAGGCAACGGAAAATGAAACTCCTATGTTAGAGGACTATCATGTATTGCAGGAATTCAGGGATGTTTTTCCTGATGAGATTCCAAGAATTCCTCCAAAGAGAGACATTGATTTTACAATTGAACTTGTGCCAGGAGCAACACCAGTGTCTAAAACACCCTACAGGATGAGTACACTAAAATTGCTAGAATTGAAAATGCAATTACAAGAGTTGCTGAAAAATAAATATATCAGGCCAAGTGTGTCCCCATGGGGAGCACCTGTTCTATTTGTGAAAATGAAAGATGGAACACTCAGGTTATGTATTGACTACAGGAAGTGGAACAAAGTTACTGTGAAGAACAAATACCCATTTACCCGAATTGATGACCTTTTTGATCAAATGTGAGGGGCAAAGGTATTTTCAAAGATCGACTTGAGCTCTGGTTACCATCAGGTAAGAATCAAAGAGGAAGATACTCATAAGATAGCCTTTAGAACAAGGTATGGACACTATGAGTTTGTGGTGGTACCATTTGTTCTCACAAATGCACCAGCTACATTCATGTGTCTCATGAATAGTGTTTTTAGAAAGTATTTGGACAAGTTTGTCCTTGTTTTTCTAAACGACATTCTTATCTATTCTAAGAATGAAGAAGAGCATGAAGAACATTTGAAAATGACATTGCAATAGCTAATGGAGCATAGGCTTATGCAAAGTTGAGCAAATGTGACTTTTATAAAGTTAAAATTCATTATTTGGGTCACATTATCTCAGACAAAGGAATATCGGTGGACCCTGAGAAGATTGAAGCCATTATGAATTGGCCAACTCCAAGGAATGTGATAGATGTGAGATCTTTAATGGGCCTTGCTGGTTACTACAGGAGGCTTATTGAAGGATTCTCCAAGGTCGCAAACCCGATCACTTCTTTGCAAAAGAAGGGAATAAAGTTTGAATGGTCACCAAGATGTGAGGAAAGTTTCCAATGGTTGAAGAATCTTCTTACAAGTGCACCAATTTTGAAAATTGTAGACCCAGAAAAAGACTTTGTGGTATGTACCGATGCATTCAACCAAGGACTTGGAGGAGTTCTTATTACAAGACAACCACGTGGTATGCTATGAGTCGAGGAAGTTGAAGGAGCATGAGAAGAACTATGCTACTCATGATTTAGAACTTGTAGCCATAGCACATGATTTAAAGATGTGGAGGCATTACTTAATGGGTAGGAGATTTGAGCTAAGGACAGACCATTGTGGTCTGAAATACTTGTTTGATCAACCAACTTTACATGCTAGGAAAGCTAGATGGTCATAATTTTAGTGTGAATTTGAGTTTGAAATCAAACACATAAAAGGGAAAGAAAATAAGGTAGCAGATGCACTCAGTAGGAAAGTACATGAAATGCATGTGGCAGCGCTTAGTACTTGCCAGCCAGATTTGAGACAGCAGATTGTTAACCATATTGTTGAGGATGAAGTATATGTTCAAATAAAGGACAAATTGTAGCAGCAAAACCTTGAAAAGAAGTATGAAGGCTATCATTTGGAAGAAGAAGGACTTCTTAACTATAAGAATAGAGCCTATATTCCAAATGTGGAAGATTTGAGGAGGATTGTTATGGATGAAACCAATAAAGTTCCATACTTCGGTCACCTCGGATATCAAAAGACTATTGCTATAGCAAGAAAATATTATTTCTAGCTAGCGATGAAGAAGGATGTCGCTCAATACATTTCTAAGTGCATGACATGTCAGCAGGTGAAGGTTGAACACCAACAACCAGTAGGTTTATTGCACCCAGTGCCAATTCCATAATGGAAATGGCAAGTAATTTCCATGGATTTTATTACAGGATTTCCAATGACTGTGAGACAACATGATTCCATCATGGTTGTGGTGGACAAGTTAACAAAGGAAGCACATTTTATACCTGTTAAGTCCACGCACAAAGCTGATGCCATTGCAAATATTTTCATGAATGAAATTTTCAGATTACATGGGTTTCCTAGGGCAATAATTTCTGACAAGGATACCAAGTTCACTTCCAATTTTTGGAAAAGTCTCTTCGTAGATTTGGGTACACAGTTGAACTTTAGTACTGCATACCATCCTCAAACAGATGGGAAAACGGAAAGAGTAAATCAGGTGCTTGAAGACATGCTCCGTATTTATGTAATGGGCAAACCATCCAAGTGGGAGGATTATCTACACCTGGTAGAGTTTGCATATAAGAATGGGCAGCAAGAATCATTGGGAATGAGTCCATATGAGGTTTTATACGGCAGAAGGTGTAGGACACCGGTGACTTGGGACAATCCAATGAATGGAATTGTACTTGGGACAGAATTGCTTAAGGAAATCGAGCAAGACGTTGCAAAGATCAGGCATAATTTAAAAGCAACCCAGGATAGACACAAAAGCTATGCTGATAAGCATAGAGTGCATAGGGTATTTAGTGTCAGGGATCATGTGTATCTTAGAGTGAGGCCAAGGAAGGGTTCCTTGAAGCTTGGGAGTTGTGCCAAGCTATCACCTAGATATTGTGGGCCATTTCAAGTGCTTGAAAGAATAGGGCCAATTGCATATAGACTTGCATTTCCTGCTAGCACTAGAGCTCATAATGTTTTTCATGTCTCTTTGCTTAAGAAATATGTACATGATCCTAACCATGTGATTAATTGGGATGTGATCCAGGTGGAACCCGAGGGAGAGTTCCAAACCGATCCATTGCACAGCCTAGACAAGAGGGTAACATTGCTCCGGAACCGAACCATCAAACAGGTAAAGGTGCAATGGAAGCACTATGGTCCCGATGAGGCAACATTGGAGCTGGAGGATGCCATGAGAGTGGCATATCCATTTTTGTTCAATTTTGATGAGCACTGAGGACATTGCTAATGTAAGGGGAGGGGAATGTCGCGTCCCCATTTTGACCCTGTGGCATTAACATTGTAAATGATGTAAATATCGTTATTAAATCATGGTGAGGAGCTCAAGGCCAAGGCCCCGCCATTGATTTATCATTTTATGTATTAGCAATTAAAATTGGTGCATATGGTTCTTGTGCTAGACAGGCACAATGTAAATTAAGACATCATGTAAATACAAATTTTAATGAAATACCCAAAACTAGCTATGCAATGCAACAAAGAGATGGGAGCATGATTTTTATAAGGAATAGGGAGGGAAATTATTCAAACCCTTGAGACAATGGTGTTAATCCATGTGTCAATGAGAAAAATCATAAACCACCAAATACCCATTTTGGGTTATGCACCAAATCATTTAATTCTTCCAAGAGTTGGTTGAGGCAATTAATGACTTGGGAATGGAGGGGTATGGAATCAAATTTCGTGCATGGGAAAGCCATCAACCTGGGAATTTGTATTTTTGCTTCTTGGGCAAGAAAACACCTACAAAATGGTGCCCAAAGCCATCTTTCACCCATGGCCTTTGCCCTCTCACGCAGTCTGAGCTAACTGAGCTTTGCCCATCACGTTTTCCACCTTTTTTCCTACATTTTCCATGCCTAGGAACTCGTTTTTGTTTTGCACAATGGCTGGTGGAGGAGGACCACGATTTAAGACTGTTATGGAGGTCGTTTTTGCCCCAGAATGTCCATAAACGTTTTTCTGAACACGATTTGCTCTACTAGGGTTGTTTTCCCCTTCTCCAATTTCGTTTTTGGCTTCCCACGATTTTTTGAAATTGGTAGAAACACCATCTGTGTGCATCTCACTGTAAAAACGTTTCTTCATGCCCAACACTTATACTTTTGCTGTTATGTGCATCCTTGTTTTGGGTTTGAACCTGTGAGCAAGAAATCTGGAGTGGTAGTGGAAAGAATTGACTTGATAAACCTGGTGAAGGGAGTAACCTTTCAGAAACATCAAGAGGGATTTGGATACTTTTTTATGCACACCCTGAGAGCAATAGAAGGGAAGGTATGGCTTAAGGGACTATGTAGTAGTGAAGAGAATACTTCCTTGTGTTCGATGTGTAGGTATTGTGGGTGCCAAGTTAGACATATCTTGTAGAGGTGTCCATGGCTCTGTGCTTGAGCTCACTAGCTTAGCAATTCTTCCTTTTCCATCTCCTAGCAGCCTGATAAACCCAACTGCTGATTGGCTTGGCTGATTTTGGTGTATTTAGGCTATGTGTGAGTCTGTTGTTCCCTTGTTCCTTATAGAAATCATGCCCAGCTCGGGGGTGGCAGTTGTATCAAGAGATTGATAAGCACAGCTGGCCTATGGTTGGGTGGAACGTTGCAGTTGCATAGCTGGTTGCTCGGGACTACTTTGTTGAAGATAAGTATTCTCATGTGTTTAAATTCTGTATTGTTTTAATTGATGAATGACATGAATATCTTGAATGTATGAAGGATGTGTAATAGAATTTAATTTTGCTATGTTTTCAAATATTTATGCATTTGCATATGCCCATCTTCATTTTATATGAATCTTTGTTTACTAAGTACGAGGCTAGATTCCCAAAATCAAAGTCATGTTCTCTCCCATGCTGGTATGATGGGTGGGTATGTGACATAATGGTATCAGAGCCCATGGTTACAACAATGAGGATGTTAGGCCGACATCCACACAAAAGATTAGGAAAATATGATTTTGTGTGTTGTGCATGGGGCATGTTGTTGTGTGTTGGTTGTTGTTTGTTGCTAATTGTTGTGCATATGAGATAATGCATCATGTGCTTGAGGCCTTGATTAATTATGACTCCTTGTCCCTTGGATGTCCATGATGCTTTGAATGCATGAAATTGAATGTTGAGCATGGCTGGTATGAGGTTTTGTGTGTTAATTTCATGATTGAAATCCTGAACAGTTGTTTGTTACAGCCCCATATCTTAATGATGTTTGTTAATTACAATGAACCAACATTTATGTGGCCGATTGATGGTTTTCGGAAGCGATGAAAGCTTGCAAATTATGCCCTTATGCACATGAGTTTTCCTTTCCCATGTTTGTTGGGTGCTTGAAGATTGATTGTGAATCCATTGGTTGGATTGTTGAATTTGAAATGAAAAGAAAATCCCTTTTCAGAGGTGCAAGTTCTTGGCATCCTTTCACTATTCTACTATATGCGAACTAGGATCTGTAAGTAGCTCACCTCTGGAAGGAAACGAATGACATATTTCAAGAAGAGAACTCTGACTGTCTTTGAAAATTTTGCAAAAATTTTTCTACCTGTTTTTTTGAGTTTTTTGCTAAAGCTGCAGCAGCGAAAGTTAAGCTCACTTTCTGCGCGTGTGGCGGCGAAAATTAGGCTAACTTTCTGCCCGCCCGGTGGTGAAAGTTAGACTAATTTTCTGCATGCACGGAGGCAAAAATTGAGTCGGCAAAATAGTTGTTAATTCGACGCCGAAAGATAGAAAAATTTCCAAAATTTTTGCTAAGGGTTGTGGTGGCGATGAAAAATAGGTTAACTTTGTGTGACATAGCGGTGAAAGTTAAGCCAACTTTATGTGTGTGTGGCGCCGAAAGTTAGGCCAACTTTCTACGCGCACGGTGGCCAAAGTTAGGCCAACTTTCTGCATGCGCGGCGGTGAAGGTTAGGCCAACTTTCTGTACACGTGGCAGTGAAAGTGAGGCCAAATTTTTGCGCGGTGCGTGGCAGCCAAAATAATCTTAACACCCGCAGCAATTTTAAAGATAAAATTTGATCCATGCACGGCGACAAAAATAATCTTAACACCCGTGGAAATTTTAAGGATATAATATGTGTCATATGCGGTGGGCGGCAGCAATTATAATCCTAACACCCGCTACAATTTTAAGGATAAAATCTGCGTCATGCACGGTGCGCAACAGCAATTTTAAGGATAAAATCGGCATCATGCGCTGTGCGCAACAGCAGTTATAATCTTAACACCCACGACAATTTTAAGGATAAAATCTGTGTCATGCGCAGTGCGCGGTGGCAATTATAATCTTAACAATGGCAGCCATTTTTAGCCTTAACAATTGTGCCAAACAGGGAAAATTTATGATTGGACAAAGTTGTAAAAATGGGATTTTCCCACATACATGCAAATAATTTATAGCATTATAATGCAGCTAACAGTGGTGTTTATAAACACATTTTGCAGAATTATAGTCACATCAAGGCAGCATTCTAGATAAGTGCAATGGGAAGTTTTTGTCTTGGTTGGGCCAAGAATATCAACATCATGGACGATGCACAGGATCCTTATGAGCCTGAGACAGATGCCATGGGGGAAAATATACAAGTTGAGAATGTTGAAACAGAATCTAATGGGAGAAGAAATTGAGAGACTCCCCAAAATATTGCAACCACCATGAGGAGCCTAAGGGTGGAGTTGCAAAGCTATAGAGAAGATAATGAGAGGATGATTAAAGCTCAGGAAGAACAAAATCAATTGAATGCATCCATGCTATAGAGTTTGGCAGACATCCAAAAGAAAATAAACTCTGGGCATCAGACATCAAATCTAGAAGGGAGTCAGAGTAGTTCAAAGATAAATCCCCACAAGAGGTCCAATATCTCAAGAGGAGTTTCTAGAGACAGAACCTATACTCCAAAAATCTCTTCTAGCAGATCATCTGACTCTGAAGGATCCATTGAGGGTTCAAGCTCTTCATCTCGCAAGAATAAGAGGAAAAGGCATTACAAGAACAATTCACATGGGGAATTTAAGAAGGCAAAACCTCCTCCATTTTGATGGAGAGGTAAAGTCTGGTCAAGAAGCTGAAGCTTGGCTTCTTGGGATGAGAAAGTATTTCCAAGTCCAAGACTACTCTAGAAATATGAAGGCAAGGATCGCCATCTTCAACTTGAATGGAAGAGCATCTATATGGTGGGAACACATCAGGCAAGTGAAGAAGATCAATGAAAGAAAGATTATGTGGAAGCAGTTCAAGAAATTCTTCAAGCAGAAGTACCTCTCTGATAGGTACTATGATGACAAGATCAAGGAGTTCCATGAGCGTAGATTGGGACAATTGACCATGGAAGAATATGCAAACAAGTTCTTGGATCTGATGAGGTATGTCAAATATATTCGAGATGATAAGGTGAAAATTCAGCTTTTCCTAAGTGGGCTACCTCAGACATATAAAGATAGAATTGAATTTGATGAGCCCTGAACTCTATAACAGGCAATAAGGAAGGCCAAGTATTGCTATGATCAAAACAAAAGTAAACCTGATTTCCATAAGGCATGGAAGGACAAAAAGAATGAGAAGTTTGACCAAAGGAAGAAAGGTTTCAAAACTCCTCATATAAGAAATCAGCAAAGGAAACCATCACTGGTTGTGACAAAGCCAACTAGGATGATAGGAGACAAGCCAAGAGACCCAAAGGAGCCAAGAGAACCACTTCAATGTTGGGGTTGTGGAGGAGACCACATGCTTAGGAACTATCCACATCGGAATGGGAATGCAAATCAAGTTCACAACATCCAAGGAGCTGAAACTATAGGTCAAGTGGTGAGGACAATCCCTAGGATCTATGCAGCACTAGATGACTGCCAGGCAGATCATCAATCAACTGTTGTTGAAGTTGAACGTAATATTGCTAAGCAATCTGTTTCTATTTTGATTGATCCTAGATCTACTCACAGTAATATCACTCCTAAAATTGTTGAGATTTGTGCTTTTAAGAAGTCAAAGAATAGTAAATCATGGTTAGTTCAACTAGCTACTGGAACCAAGAGAAAAGTCAGTGAAATTGTAGAGAAGTGTCCCTTATAGATGGACAGGCTATTCACTTATGCAAATCTAAATATTTTGCCACTTGGTTCCTATGATATTCTCATTAGGATGGATTGGTTAGAGGCACACAGGTTTAAACTTGACTGCTACAATAAAACGTTTGAATGCATGGACGAATAAGGAAACCCAAGGGTTGTAAAAGGAATTCCAAAGGTGAGTTCTGTTAGGCAGGTTTCAGCCATGCAGCTGAAGAAGTTCTGTAGAAAGGGTTGTCAATTGTATGCAACCCATGTTTTGGAGGCAACGGAAAATGAAACTCCTATGTTACAGGACTATCATGTATTACAGGAATTCAGGGATGTTTTTCATGATGAGATTCTAGGACTTCCTCCAAAGAGAGACATTGATTTTACAATTGAACTTGTGCCAGGAGTAGCACCAGTGTCTAAAACACCCTACAGGATGAGTACACCAAAATTGCTAGAATTGAAAATGTAACTACAAGAGTTGCTGAAAAGGAAATATATCAGGCCAACTGTGTCCCCATGGGGAGCATCTATTCTATTTGTGAAAATGAAAGATGGAACACTCAGGTTATGTATTGACTATAGGAAGTTGAACAAAGTTACTGTGAAGAAAAAATACACATTGCCCCGAATTGATGACCTTTTTGATCAAATGCGAGGGGCAAAGGTATTTTCAAAGATCGACTTGAGGTCTAGTTACCATTAGGTAATAATCAAAGAGGAAGATATTCATAAGACAGCCTTTAGAACAAGGTATGGACACTATGAGTTTATGGTGGTACCATTTGGTGTCACTAAAGCACCATCTACATTCATGTGTCTCATGAATAGTGTTTTTAGCAAGTATTTGGACAAGTTTGTCCTTGTTTTTGTAGACGACATTGCATGAAGAACATTTGAGAATGACATTGCAATTGCTAAGGGAGCATAGGTTGTATGCAAAGTTGAGAAAATGTGACTTTTATATAGATAAAGTTCATTATTTGGGTCACATTATCTCAAACGAAGGAATATCGGTGGACACTGAGACGATTGAAGCCATTGTGAATTGTCCAACTCCAAGGAATGTGACAGATGTGAGATCTTTTATGGGCCTTGCTGGTTACTACAGGAGGTTTATTGAAGGATTCTCCAAGGTCGCAAACCTGATCACTTATTTGCAAAAGAAGGGGATAAAGTTTGAATGGTCACCAAGATATGAGGAAAGTTTCCACCGGTTGAAGAATCTTCTTATGAGTACACAAATTTTGAAAATTGCAGACCCAGAAAAAGACTTTGTGGTATGTACCAATGCATTCAACCAAGAACTTGGAGGAGTTCTTATGCAAGACAACCACGTGGTATGCTATGAGTCAAGGAAGTTGAAGGAGCATGAGAAGAACTATGCTACTCATGATTTAGAACTTGCAGCCATAGTACATGCTTTAAAGATTTGGAGGAATTACTTAATGGGCAGGAGATTTGAGTTAAGGACGGACCATTGTGGTCTGAAATACTTGTTTGATCAACCAACTTTAAATGCTAGGCAAGCTAGATGGTCGGAATTTTTGTGTGAATTTGAGTTTGAAATCAAACACATAAAAGGGAAAGAAAATAAGGTAGCAAATGCACTTAGTATGAAAGTACATGAAATGCATGTGACATCGCTTAGTACTTGCCAACAAGATTTGAGACAGCAGATTGTTAACCATATTGTTGAGGATGAAGTGTATGTGCAGATAAAGGACAAATTGCAGCAGCAAAACCTTGAAAAGAAGTATGAAGGCTATCATTTGGAAGAAGACGGACTTCTTACCTATAAGAATAGAGCCTATATTCCAAATGTGGCATATTTGAGGAGGATTGTTATGGATGAAATCCATAAAGCTCCATACTTCGGTCACCCCGGATATCAAAAGACTATTGCTACAGCAAGAAAATATTATTACTAGCCAAGGATGAAGAAGGATGTCGCTGAATACATTTCTAAGTGCATGACATGTCAGCAGGTGAAAGTTGAACACCAACACCCAGCAGGTTTATTGCACCCAGTTCCAATTCCATAATGGAAATGGCAAGTAATTTCCATGGATTTTATTACAGGATTGCCAATGACTGTGAGACAACATGATTCCATCATGGTTGGGGTGGACAAGTTAACAAAAGCAACACATATCATACCGGTTAAGTCCATGCACAAAGCTGATGCCATTGAAAATATTTTCATGAAGAAAATTTTCAGATTACATGGGTTTCCTAAGGCAATAATTTCTGACAGGGATACCAAGTTCACTTCAAATTTTTGGAAAAGTCTCTTTGCATATTTGCGTACACAGTTGAACTTTAGTACCACATACCATCCTCAAATAGATGGAAAAACAGAAAGAGTAAATCAGGTGCTTGAAGACATGCTCCGTATGTATGTAATGGACAAACCATCCAAGTGGGAGGGTTATCTACACCTAGTAGAGTTGTCATATAACAATGGGCAGCAAGAGTCATTGGGAATGAGTCCATATGAGGTTCTATACAGAAGAAGGTGTAGGAAACAAGTGACTTGGGACAATCCAGTGAACAGAATTGTACTTGGGCCAGAATTGCTGAAGGAAATCGAGCAAGAGGTTGCAAAGATCAAGTAGAATTTAAAAACATCCTAGGATAGACACAAAAGCTATGCAGATAAGCATAGAGTGCATAGGGAATTCAGTGTCAGGGATCATGTGTATCTTAGAGTGAGGCCAAGGAAGGGTTCCTTGAATCTTGGGAGTTGTGCCAAGCTATAACCTAGATATTGTGGGCCATTTGAAGTGCTTGAAAGAATAGGGCCAGTTGCATATAGACTTGCATTTCCTGCTAGCACTAGAGCTCATAATGTTTTTCATGTCTCTTTGATTAAGAAATATGTACATGATCCTAACCATGTGATTAATTGGGATGTGATCCAGGTGGAGCCTGAGGGAGAGTTTCAAACTAATCCATTGCACATCCTAGACAAGAGGGTAACATTGCTTCGGAACCAAACCATCAGACAGGTAAAGGTGCAATGGAAGAACTACGGTCTTGATGAGGCTACATTGGAGCTGGAGGATGCCATGAGAATGGCATATCCATTTTTGTTCAATTTTGATGAGCACTGAGGACATTGCTAATGTAATGGGAGGGGAATGTCACTTCCCCATTTTGACCCGTTGGCATTAACATTGTAAATGATGTAAATATCGTTATTAAATCATGGTGAGGAGCTCAAGGCCAAGGCCCCTCCATTGATTTATCATTTTATGTATCAGCAATTAAAAACGGTGCATATAGTTCTTGTGCTAGATAGGCACAATGTAAATTAAGACATCATGTAAATACGAATTTTAATGAAATACCCACAACTAGATATGCAATGCAACAAAGAGATGGGGGCATGATTTTTATAAGGAATAGGGAGGAAAATTATTCAAACCCTTGAGCCAATGGTGTTAATCCATGTGTCAATGAGAAAACCCATAAACCACAAACTACCCATTTTGGGTTATGCACCCAATCATTTAATTCTTCCAAGAGTTGGTTGAGGCATTTAATGCCTTGGGAATGGAGAGGTATGGAAGCCAATTTCATGCATGGGAAAGCCATCAACCTAGGAATTCATATTTTTGCTTCTTGGGCAAGAAAACACCCACGAAATGGTGCCCAAAGCCATCTTTCACCCATGGCCCTTGCCCTCTCACACAGTCTGAGCTAACTAGGCTTTCCCCATCATGTTTTTCACATTTTTCCTGCATTTTCCATGCCCAGGAACTCATTTTTGTTTTGCACAATGGATGGGGGAGGAGAACCACGATTTGGGACTGTTATGGAGGTCGTTTTTGCCCCAGAATGTCCATAAACATTTTTCTAAAAACTATTTTCTTTCGCAGGGTTGTTTTCCCCTTCTCCCATTTTTTTTTTGGTTGCCCACGATTTTCTGAAATTGGTAGAAACCCCATTTGTGTGCATCTCACTATAAAAACGTTTCTTCATGCCCAGCACTTATACTTTTGTTGTTATGTGCATCCCTGTTTTGGGTTTGAACTTGTGAGCAAGAAATATGGAGTGGTAGTGGACAGAATTGGCTTGATAAACCTAGTGAAGGGAGTAACCTCTCATAAAGATCAAGAGGGATTTGGCTACTTTTCTATGCACACCCTGAGTGCACTAGAAGTGAAGGTATGGCTTGAGGGACTGTGTAGCAGTGAAGAGAATACTTCCTTGTGTTGGGTGTGTAGGTATTGTGGGTGCCAAGTTAGATAGATCTTGTAGAGGTATCCATGGCTCTGTGCTTGAGCTCACTAGCTTAGCAATTCTTCCTTTTCCATCTCCTAGCAGCCTGATAAACCCAACTGTTGATTGCCTTCGCTGATTTTGGTGTATTATGGCTGTGTGAGTATGTTGTTCTCTTGTTCCTTGTAGAAATCATGCCCAGCTCAGGGGTGGCAGTTGTATCAAGAGATTGATAAGCACAACTGGCCTGTGGTTGGGTGGAACATTGCAGTTGCATAGTTGGTTGCTCGGGACTACTTTGTTGAAGATAAGTACTCTCATGTGTTTAAATTCTGAATGGTTTTAATTGATGAATGACATGAATATCTTGAATGTATGATGGATGCGTAATAGAATTTAAATATGTTGTGTTTTCAAATATTTATGCATTTGCATATGCCCATCTTCATTTTATATGAATCTTGGTTTACTAAGTATTAGGCTAGATTCCCAAAATCAAAGTCATGTTCTCTCCCATGCTGGTATGATGGGTGGGTATGTGACACTAAGTGTCATAGCCAAGAAAGGGAAAGTCAAGCATTCACATTGAAGTGAAAGAGGCTGAGGAGCATGAAACCACAGTGGTAGTGTGGCTCTGGATTGGAACAAGACTAAGAGGGGGAAACTCTTACTCTTATCTTTCCTTTTTGATTGATGCATTTCAGAAACAGAGGATTATTGAGTGCATGTCATGACTGAAAATAGATTGTGTTTAATTGCTTGAAATGAATTGTGAATGCTGAAATAGTTATTTCCCTATGAAAGGATGAACATGAATGAGTTCATGTATATGTTGGGAAAGCATGAAAAGTGTGGAAGTCTCATGAGAAGGGAATGGACTTTCCATGTTAGTCGAGAAAATAATTGACTAATTTTAATATTGTGTTATGCTTGTCCTAACAGGAATTTCCATGATGAGTCTCACAGGTGAGAAATTGAAAGTAGTTGTTACCAGCCAAGTGTTGCTAGTGAGAGCCAGTTGTGCACATTGATCATGGCAGCATGCCAAAAGCTATTTTGTTTGACTGAAAATATTCCTCAAATAGTTTCCAAGACAACAAGAAAGATGGCAGCCATGAAATTCCAGACTTGTAGATCAGCTGGAAGGTAAATAAAAGGAATGGATTGTTGTGGAGCAATTCCCACCTGCAAATCTAGAAGCTCAAAGCCAGCAGTAGCAGCTTGTGGAAGCTAGAGGAGTTGGTCCTGAAAGTTCAAAGTAAAAGGATGAAGTGCAGGACAGACCTGCAACATTTTGCGAAGTTTGGGACATGTGTAAAGTGGGTATATAATCCTAAGTGTTGGAACACCGAGGATGATGTTATTCCAAGGGGGAGGGGATTGTAATATCCCAGTTTTGACCCCATTACATTATAATGTAAATGATGTAATATTGTTATAAAATCATGTTGAGGAGCTCAAGGCCAAGGCCCTGCCATCAATTTAGTGTTGCATATGGTTTACATGCTAGCTAGGCACAATGGAATTTCAAATATCATCTAAATATGGATTTTAATAAAATACCCAAAACTAGCTATGCAATGCAACAAGAGATGGGGGCATGATTTTACAAGGAATTGGGAGGGAAACATTCAAACCCTTGAGCCAATCAATTCAATCCAAGTGTCAATGAGAGAACCCTTAAAACCCTCAACTACCCATGTTGACTTTTGTCCCAGTCATTCATTTACCCCAAGAGTCGGGTGAAGTATTTAATGCCTTGGGAATGGAGAGGTATGGATGTCCAAATTCAGGTATGGGAAAGCCACTCTTCATCGAAAATCATGTTTTGCTTCTTGGGCAAGAAAAGAGCCATGAATTGCTCCCCAAGCCATTACCCATGAACAAGTTTGGCCCTCTCACAAGTTGGGAGCTTGCTGGGCATTTTTCCCCATCGAATGTTTTTGTTCTCCTTCATTCTCAGCTGGGAGAAGGGCGTTTTTGTGTTATATACCAGTGGGGAAGAAGTGGAATCGAAACAGGGTTCCATTAGAGACTGTTTTGGCTGTTGAATGCTTAGATATTTGGGGGAGAAATTGTTTTCCTCCCTGTGATTGTTTTTCCCCATCCCACAATCCGTTTTTGGATGGAAATGTTTTGGGGAAAACCCATGGCCATCTTGTTTGTAAATCTCATTGTTAAAAATGTGTATCCATGCCAATGTTTGTGCTTGTTATGTGAGAAAAGAGTATATTGGGGTATGGGTTATGGGTATCCATTGCTTTGGCTTGAGCTGGGGTGTAAGCATCCATAAATGAGGGTTCAAATTTAGCCTGATAAACCCAGTCGTGGATTGGTTTTGCTTAGATGCATTGATTATTTGGCTGAGTATGAGCTTGAATGTCCCCTTTTCCTTGTAGAAATCATGCTTAGCTCGGGGGTGGTCTCTGAGTGCTGAAATAATACAGGTTGGGTAGAGACCTACGGTTGGGTGGAACGTTGCAGCAACCTAGCTAGTTTCTTGGGACAATTGCATAATGAAGATAAGTATTCTCTACGTATATTTACTTTTGCAATGTTTAATTTGATGATTATTTTGTTATGCTGGATGAGCATGAAATGTGTGTGGATGATGTTTTATTCCGTTGTGCATATTTGCTTGATTTGCATCTGCACACTTTTGTTTTTTTTTATTTGTATGAATCTAATGAATGGGTTGAGTTTATGTAAAAGCCCAAAAATTGATCTCATGTTCCCTTCCTCGAATTGGTTCCATGGGAGGGGACGTGACACAGGATATCAAAAGAAAATAACAACAAGAAGAAAACAATACTTTTGGAATGGGATGAAAAAGGATGTGGTAGAACACATTTCCCGATATAAAAAATGCCAACAAGTCAAGGTAGCGCATCAACATCCAGCATGATTGTTGTAGCCTTTTCTCATTCCAGAATGTAAGTGGGAAGTAATTTCTATGGATTTTATAACAGGTTTTCCAATGACCACAAGGCAACATGATTCAATCATGGTTTTGGTGGACAAGCTGTCAAAAGAAGATCATTTTATTCCAGTCAAGTCCACTCATAAAACAAGTGACATAACTAATATATTCATGAAAGAGATATTCATATTGCATGGGTTACCCAAGGAAATAAAATCATATCGAGATACAAAGTTCACATCCAATTTTTGGAAAGGTTTATTTCAGGAATTGGGAACTCAGATAAATTTTAGTACAATTTATCATCCTCAAACAGATGGTCAAACCACGATGGTGAATCAAGTTCTTGAGGATATGTTGAGGATGTACGTGATGAATAATCCATCCAAGTGGGATTTTTACCTACACTTGTTAGAGTTTGCATACAATAATGGACATCAACAATCTTTGGGAATGGATCCATTTGAGGCATTGTATGGAAAAGAATGCAAAACTCTAGTGAGTTAGGACAATCCCTTAAATAGAGTAGTAATTGGGCCAGAAATGCTCAAGGAAATGGAGCAAGAAATTGTTAAGATCAGGAAGAATTTAAAGGAATCCCAGGATAGTCAGAAGAGATACGTAGATTTGAAAAGAGTGCACAAGGAATTTAAAGTTGGGGATCATGTCTATTTGAGAGTAAAGCCAAAGAAAATTTCCCTAAAGTTGAGAAGTTGTGCCAAGTTGGCACCAAGATATTGTGGGCCATTGGAATTCCTTGAAAGGATAGGACCAGTTGCATATAGGATTGCATTACCTACTAACATGAGAGCTCATAATGTATTTCATGTTTTTTTGCTTAAGAAGTATGTACATGATCAGGTGGATCCCAAGGGAGAGTTCCAAGTGGAACCTATGTGCATCCTCAATAAGAAGGTAGCATTGCTCTAGAACCGATCCATCAAATATGTAAAGGTGCAATGGAGTCACCTTGGTCGCGATGAGTCTACCTGATGGGAGCTAAAAATTCAATGAGAGAGGCATACCCATTTTTGTTCAATTTTGGGGACACCGAGGATGGTGTTATTTTAAGGGGGAGGGGAATGTAATATCCCCATTTTGACCCTTGGAATTATTGGCTTAATATGTAAATATTGTAAATATGCGGTCTATGATTCCTAGCGTGGAGCTCAAGGCCAAGGCCCCACTAGTGAATGCTCAACTTGTAAAATAAAGTATTTTATATTTTGCATACATGTGCTAGTTGGCCATAGAAAAATGTAATAGCATGTAAATATTTATAATACAAATAAAATTTCCAAGACTTGGATATGGAAGCAAAAACAATTAGGGGGATATGTTTATCCACTAGGGAGAGGTGAGGGGTGTGTGGGATCCAATCCTTTGTTTCCAAGTGTCATCCTGAGAACCCATGGGACATAAATGATAAGAAACTACCCAAGTGAACTTCCATGCTGATATTTATTTATGTTTTAAGAAGGAAACTGAGAAATCAGCTCATGAATTTAATCAAGCACGGGCATAAGCTAGATGGTTGAGTATGGGCATAGTTTTTGGTACCTAGAAGACAACCTCCCTTATGGGAATTCATTTCCTATCACTCCCATTCCATTTTTTTTTCTGCGAGACACCAATTCTGAGTATGTTATGCATTCCCAACAAGAGAAAATGCAGAAATCACAACCTGATAAGAAGCCATGTTTCAAAGTGTAAAAAATGCCCAGAAACTCATGTTGTTCATGAAATCGAGTGGGTGATCCATAGAACTGAACCTTGGAGTGAATTTGAGAGTTCCAGAAGCTCGAAAATCCATTAGAGAACCTAGATATAAAATCCCAAAAATAGAATTTTGTGGCTACAAATTAGTGTTCCTGGGAATCAAAAAAATCCAAGAGACCATTGAAGCATGAGAGAGATGAGAGGTTGGAATGGCTTGATAAACCCGGTTAAGGAAAGAGATATTTGAAGGTTTAGCAGCTTGGACATTTCTATGCCCACCCTAAAAACCACTGGAGGGAAGGGGTTCCTGAGGGACTATGTAGCAGAGAAGGGGACCTTGTGTTGGGTGTGGTAGGTATTGTGGGTGTCAAGGCTGGCTGAGACCAACTGAGATGCAGGTAGATCTGTGGTTAAGCTCACTAGCTTAGCATTCACCTCTTTCATCTCCTTGCATGCTCTTTAAACCCAGTTATGTGTTGGCTTAGCATGAGAATGTGTTCCTATGGATGCGATAGAGCCTGTGTAGTTCCTCCTTAGTGGATACATAGCCTAGCTTGGGGGTGGCCTCTCAGCAGAGAGATAAAGTGTTGGAAAGAGTGTGTATTTTATGTACTAGGTTTGGGTATCAAGGCCTTAACCATGGTCAACAAATGAACCAAAAAACTTCGTAGGATTGAAATTAAACTTATAGGTCTCATTATCATTAATAACACTTTGAACCTCTAAAGAAATACCCTAGATGGAATCTTTGGCCTCTGAATGTGATATGGGCACTATTAGAAATTTTTAGGCACAATGGATGGGTTTCAATACCTTAACCATGGTTATGGCAGAAAATAAATGATATTAGAACCTAAAACAAAATTAAAGGTTCATGAACCATGAATGAGTCCTTGAACCATTACAAAGGCCTTCTAAAGGGTATGTTTAGCCTTCAATTGGGATATGGGTGCCATAAGAAGGCTTTGTGCACCAAGAATGAATCTCAAGGTATTGACCACGCTAAGAGGAGTAAATAAAGGACCTCAAGTCCTATATAAAAAAATTTATGATCTTATTTATGAACACAACCTCAAAGAACCACATAGGCCCTCTAAAAGGGATCTTTGACCACTTAGAGGGATATGAATACCTATAGGAGGTTTTATGTGGTAGGGGTGATCATATGATCATGACTACCTTTGAGTAAGGACAAAAAGGTCCCTTCGATGACCTAAATGAAGCTTTAAGGGCTCACTAAAAGGAGGTATTGAACCATTAAACATGCCATTTGGAAGGGATATCCATCCGCCAAGTGAGATACATATGCCATTAAGATATTTTGTTCAACAAGGCTACTTTTCAAAGCCATGACTAGTGTCATATGGGCACAATTACAAGGTTTTCCACACTAGATGGTTCTCGAGTCACTATTCATGGTCTAAGGATTAAAAAATTATCTTAGGGACTAAAATATGATTTTATGATTGATGGACCACGCATAGGGTCTAAAACCACCACACAATACTTATAGATGGAATATTTTCCCCACGAATATAATATGGATTCCATTAAGAGGTTTGGCACGGAAGGATTGGTGTCAGGGCCATGATCATGGTTGAAACAAACCCACTACGGCCTAGAAGGTATTTTTAGGGCTCATGGTCATATGTCCCACCTTTGAATTTCACATTATCACTCCAAGTGATGACAACATTGTTAGCTTCCAAGGCACTCATAATTATGAATGCCTTATTTGTAGAAATATTCACCTTCTCCTTAAATAGCACATAACTATATTAAGTGGTGAAAGTACTTTTGATTTGAATTGTAAAATCCTCCCATCTTGGCATACTTTAACCCTTTAATAATTATATTATATAAACTATTAAGAAAATGTTATGTGAATGTCCTAAGATACTAGTGAATGTGCTTTGACTATGGTTAGGAACCCTCATACCAATATCTAGCATGGAAAACCTTGTAATAAAATCATTTTTTAGTCCCTAACACATTAAAATAATTTTTTAGTCCCTAACACGTCGACTTTTATAATCCGTGGACCTTGGGAAGTGTCTCGAGAGCCATGTTTTGTAGAAAACCTTGTAATGGTTCTGTAATATCCACAGTTTGACCCTTTTAATGCATTTCATCGAATTATGAAAATGACGTAAATATGCTAGTACAGATTCCTAGTGCGGAGCTCTAGGCCAAGGCCATACTAGTGAATGGCCAGGCATGTATGATGTATATATTTTATTTGGATTGTTTGGTTGGAATTTATGCTGATTTAGAATGTACGTAAACATTATGTACATAAATAATAAATGGTCCAACAATGGTTTTGTAAAGAGCACCAAAGGGGCTATGATTCCACTAGAGGGGAAGAGGAAAGGGGGTCCATGGGTAACTAAATCCTTGCTGCCAAGTGTCCACCTTAGAACTCACCCAAAATTCTATCATGTGATGAGAATCAGCCAATTATCTCCTTTTTTACTATTTTGCAATCATTGAATGCATGTGTCAGGTTAGTGGGAAAAGTCACCTCATGCAGTTATTGAAGCATGAGGTTGACTACACTTTTGTGACAGTTATGTCATGACATAATTTAGTCTGTAAATTCCAGGAGTCCCTTCTTCTACTGTCAGAAGTTATGTCAATTTTTTTTAAACCATTTTATCATATCCCTTAAATTCAACCCTCATTCTCTCATTCTTTCATGTAGATCAACACTAGGTAGAGCTCTCCATTGTTTTCCATGAACTTACCATGTTGTTTTTAACCCAGAAATTCGAATTCGGAGATCCTGCTGCAAATTTGGAAGTGATTATTGATGGTTGTAGTTGAACAGGGAGGTTTGGAAATCTAGGAACCCTTACCCATTGAGTTTTGTTTCTATTAGGTGCTTGAGAAGCCACGAATTGAAGCTATAGGTGGTTCTATAGAAGCATATATCATTTTGGAACACTAGAAGCACCAAGGAAGATGGATCGTCCAAGAGAGTCATGGATCGGTGAAGGGGATGCCTAATCCAAGAAGGGTTTTGTGTGGGGAAGGTATTGTGGAATCCAAGGCTGTGAGGGATGAGTGAGACCCCTGTAGCACTTTGTATGAGCATTTAGGTAAGCATAGGGAGCATAATGGGTTTTGGTCTTAGATATAGAAGCATGTAGGTGTTTCCTTTGCCTTGGTGACCTCATAGCCTAGCTTGTGGGTGGCATCTCAGCATAAAGAGTAAATGCTGGAAAGAGAGCCTATGGTTGGATGGAAAATCACTCTTACACGGCCAATTGTTTGGATCTGCATTGGATAAAGATAAGTATTCTCATGCATTTGAATATGAAATGTTTTTATTTGCATGATAGATGTGTGTGGATAGGTTTTAATTCCATTGTGCATGTCTATTTATGTTTCTTCACAATTTGTATATGTTGAAATTCATTTTATGGCTTTGGGGCGAAATTTGAGAGCCCAAAATTTAGCTAGCGTCCCCTCTCGATGGTTGGATTGGGTGAGGGGGATGTTACAGGATCCCATATGACCATGAATAAGGCCTTGAAACCCATCCATGGTGAATTTTTTTTCTAATGGAATGTGTATCCCATTTGGTGGCTAAAGATCTGCTCTAAAGGGAATGTGTAGTGGTTCAAGACCTCCTTTTGTCCCCTAAGCCCTAAGATCTTCATTTAGGTTGCATTGTCCTTTTTTTCCCCACTTAACCATGGTCAATACCCAAAGATCCTTCCCTAGTATGAAAAATTTCCGATATGCACCCATATCACACTCAAAGATCAAAGATACATTTTAGAGTGCCTATGTGATGCTGTGAGGCCATGTTCAAAAACCATATCCTTAAAATATTTATATACATATTGAATCCCTTCATTTCTACTACTTACCATGGTCAAGACCAAAAGTCTCATGCTTAGTGAGAAAAAACTCTTAAATTCTAATGGAACACATATTCCATTTGGAGACAAATATTCCCTCTAAAGGGCCTCTATAGTGGTTCAAGTATTCCTTCATGGATCGTTAGCCTTAAAATCCTCATTTAGGTCCTAAGACACTTTATTTTCTCCCATGAACACAACCAAGTTTTCAAACATATGCCAATGATTCAGGTTTGTATGGTGGGTTGAGGCATAATTTAGGGACCAAGGCCCTACAAGATTAATTTTGATCCAAATGCATGAGTGTCACCTCTTGTATACAAAACCTTTTAATGGTAACCATATATGACTCAAGAACAAAGATATTTTCTAGAGTTTTTTTGTGGTGGTTTAAGGAATCTTTCATGTCCCATAAGACCTATAAGATTAAATTAAGGTAGAAGGGCCTTATTCCCCCCCCCGCCAATCATGGTTAAGGTCATGATACACATCCCTCCTGCACAAAAAATCCTAATGACACTCCTATCCCATTCATATGCAAAATATCCATTTTAGAGGGCTTGTGTTGTAAATCAAGACCTTGATTATGGCCCATTAGCCCAGGAATATTTTTTTAGGGTCTAATTCCCTTTATTTATCTCCCAACCATGGTTAATTCCTTGAGATGTATCCATGATGCATAAAACATCACAATGGTACCATATCTCACTCGAAGGACAATGACTCCCTATATAGCACATGCTATGAGATTTATAGCATTGTTTATTGCCATTGATCCTTAAAGCTTCATTAATGACACAATGGCCTTATTTTCTTCCCTTGACCATGAAAAATTCCTAAAGACACCCATTCATATTGCACAAGTCTTCATAATGGTATCCATATTCCACTCGGAATTAAAATATCACATCTAAAGGACCTATGTTGTGGTTTGAGGTCATGTCGATGACTAATGAGATTAAGGATCTATTTATGGTGTAAGTTCATTGTTTTCATCCCTTTATTAAGGTCAATTCCCTGAGAACCATCCCTATGCAAAAAATCTCGATTGTACCCAAATCCCACATGTATACCAAATATCCAATTTAAGGAGTTTATGTTGTGAAGAGGGTACTTGATCATGGCCCATTATCTCAAGAACCTTAATTTAGGTCCCAATTCCTTCAATTTCTCCCCCAAGAATGGATGATACCTATCTCTAGTGGAAAAACCTCATATTGATGTCCATATGTCACTCTTAAGATTAATGATCCCATATATACAACATGTTTTGTGGTTTGTGGCCTTGTTCATGGACCTTGGTCCCTTGAAGACTCATTTGGAGCTTAAGGGACTTATCTTCCTCCCACTCCCTTTGGAAATGCTTTGAGACCAATCCCCGCCTTCCAAGGATTTATAAGAGTAACCATATTCCACTTGGAATTCAAATATTTCCTTGGGAGGGTCTGTTTGGTGGGTTGAAGCCTTGTAAATGACACATGAGCCCTAGAAGCTTTATTTATAGTCTAATTCCCACGTTTTCTTCCAGTTACAAAGTTGAAGTCCTGAAAACCCATCATCATGTGAAACACCTCCTAAGAGCACCCATTTTACCATTGGAAGCCAAATATCCCCATAAGAGGGACTATGTAGTAGTTTTGAAGGTACCACTCATGGCCTATACATTCATTTCTATTATTTTGAAGGAAAAAAAAATTATGGAGAAACATAAAACAATCATAAGATAAATATGGAGATATCTTCATTGCCTTTCCAAGAGCTAAAGAACTCAAGAAATGAATGTTGTGGTAGAAAGTTATAGCATAATTACTAAATCAAAATTTTTATGTTAAAAATAAGGAACAAGCATTTTGGAACACATGTGTGTTATTGGCACATGTACATTTCTAAAGCATTCACACGCTCTTTTGCATGCTTATTTGGCAAAGTTGTAATAGTTCATAAGGAATCAATACTATTGTAAAATGAATAGTTGCATGAGCACCTTCCTTAATTCCCCATTGTCACTTTTTTGACCATCTTGAAAAAAAATTAGCTCATATATGCCATTTCAAATATGTATTGTTTGGAGTAGTTTAAATGTTAGATGATTTGAAAATTTCTTTACTATCATCACTTGAATTGGTTATATAATCTTTGGTCAAATAACCATTTTTCATTGTAAAAAATTTTAAATGCCTAAATAACTCTATTGCACATGGATTGTTCAATCTCAATAACTCACATTTGTGAATTCAACAATTCCTCTCAATTTATAATCAGATATTGGACAGAAATGATAGGAAAAGTGTGACAAAAATCCTTTGGTTGAAAGGATCTCTCATATTTGTGAGATTATAAACATTGAGGATGAAAAACACTTCCTCTTAGATATTTCATTGGGTAAACATTTAAAATAATGTATATAAATCAAATCATTCCATATTCCATTCTTTCCACTATTACTAATATATTTTTTAAACTTTTTTTTGTTTGCTAGAATATTCCTGACTTGCGAGAGTGGCCTTTGGTTTAAGAAACCACGACCGAGGGGTATCTAAGCCATCAAAATCATATGAGGATCACACCCAGCCTGGTCCACACCAACCATCAATGGGTTGGATTTTGGGTGTCTCCTCCCAACTAGCTCACCCCTAAGGGGAATTGAACCTAGGTCGCCCTGCTTACGAGACCCACACATTAACTGAATGAGCTAGTGGGAATTGATGTTTTTTAAACCATTATTAATTTATGTTCAACTTCTTTTTAAATTCTATTAAATTTGATTAGTAGAAATTTCTATTAGTCATTGTTTTTAGATCTCCATATTCATAACTTCTTTTAATCATTTTCATTTTAAGTTTCATGCAAAATTTTGATTTAAATTTCATGAGAAATTTTGATATGGAATCTAAATATTAATCATTTTAGAATTTTCCCATTATCATTATACAAAAATGAAATCCTGCCATGTTTAGAGTACTCTCTTTAATATACTTATTTCTTTTAATAAAATTTTATACTTAAAGAGATATTTTATATACATCATTGCCTTTATCATCTCAAATACAATCTATTATATATCATATTTCACATTAAAATAAAAACCATTCATAATAAATGTAATCTATGCATATGCATACTCCGGTTTAATAAATTACACGTTATATTTCACATTAAAATAAAAACCATTAATAATATTTTGATATTATGGATTTTATATATTTTTTCAACAGGAAAAAACACATACTTTTGCTATTCATTGTCAATCAAAAAGTACATCATCCAGACCAATCATTCAAAAAATTGATGATCATCTAATAAATCCAGCACACATAAACCAAATCACCCAATCCAATATTACATCATGACATTCTTTACTAGAAGACAACAAACTATAAGTCATATGACAAACATATACAAAAAATTGTTAATTTTTTAGCATTAATTCACAATACTCTAGGATCTTTACTAAGAGAATAACATATATAGTATATCAATGCATATCAATCATAACAGGCATGTCAATCATCACAAGAAGCAAAAGCATGAGAGACAATAGACACACAAAGTTTCCGTGGGGAAAACCCTAAGGTGAAAAACCCCACAACTTCCTCAGAGATAGATAGAGCAATAGCACAACCAAAGTACAATAGATAGAATCCTCTTAGCAGCTGATCCTCCTCCTCACATGTGGGCCACTTTCCGAATGAAGGAAGTGTGAGTTCTGAAGTGATCCAAATAGAGATATCCCGATATCTATTTATACTTGTCCTATTTTCCCAATAACCTTATGGATCCGACTTGTCTAGCTAGGTACAATAAGTTCATATTACATTATATCGGGCCGACCCCTTACAAGGTGGTCTAATAACCCATCGGCAAGTTAACAGACTTGCAACACTTGTCAATACAAATGAAGACACTTATGTATAGAGGAATAATACATCTCTATAGGAGTACAATAAATATATAAGTGAAATACATTCCGAATTTACATATACATCAACACTCCCTCTTAACTAGGAAGGTATTTCTCGACACAGATTTGCTAGCACAAGTCTTCTTCTCTATATCATCGTCATCGATGCATCATCCTCGAATCATCATCATCGTCACTGCTGCTTCTATCTCAACCAATATCTGAATCTACTTGTCATAGGAGTTCTACAGAGCCAGTCCTTTTCATACTGGATGTGGACCCACTACCTGTAGGTATTCATCATCTGTGCGAATGGTCTGATAGAGGTGGTCTCTCAGGACTAATTTTATGTGTTGATGCAATACCTGACAAGAGAATCCTAGGAACATTTATGTGCCTAAGCACGACCTGCAAGATCTCCCAGGACTGATTACATGCATCCCCTTCACAATACCTTTAAAGAGCATCCTAGGAACATTTATGTGCCGCAACATGACCATCAAGATCTCTAAAGAGCATCCCAGGACTTATTATGAGCACACAATGCAACCTCTCGGATCTCCAGGACTGATTACATGTGAATAGACAATACCTTTAAAGAGCATCCCAGGAACATTTATGTGCTGCAGCATGACCGACAAGATCTCTAAAGAGCATCCCAAGACTTATTACGAGCACACAGCTCAACCTATCGGATCTCCAGGACTGATTACATGTCTCCGTAGTAATACCTCATCCCAGGACTGATTACAAGCACACAGCTCAACCTATCAAATCTCTGAGTACTGATTACATACTACATAGCAATACCTCATCCCAGGACTGATTACAAGCACACAGCTCAACCTATCGGATTTCTCAAGATTGATTACATGCTATTTGCACAACCTGCCACATATAATCTCTGACCTCCAAGTATCAACCTGATACTCATGATCTAACTGATCATCATCGCACGAAGCATCATCATGATGCTCATGATCATATTGATCATCATCACTGTACCGTCCTGATACATATCATCTGGAGAAACATCCTGAAGCTCGTCATCATGATCATCTTGATCATACAATGCATCCACCTGATGCATACCAAGTATCTATCTGATACATATCACCATACATGATCCACCTGATCATACAATGTATCCACCTGATACATACATAGATACATGATCCACACAATGTATCCACCTGATACATACATAGATAAATGATCCACACAATGTATTCACCTGATACATATACAGATACATGGTCCAAGCATCCAACATGATGCATATACAAATACATATAAATGATCGAACTGATCATATCCAACATCCAACATGATGCATACATACATATACATATAAATGATCCAACTGATCATATCCAGCATCCAACATGATGCATAAATACATATACATATAAATGATCCAACTAATCATATCCAACATCCAACATGTTGCATATACAGAGTAGTAACTAGAACATCGTCCTGATGCTCATCATCCGGCGCTTACATCCATAGCCATGTGAAGGATCCTCCTTCCAAGATGCTTGGAATGGCTTTAGAAAATGTGTCCATCACTTCTTCCTCGAAGTGTCATCGATCTGAAGAGCACCAAGCCTCTCTCTGAAGTACTTGAACTTCACTCTGGCTAGTGGCTTCGTCAGCACATCTGCAATATGCTCATCCATCACAACATACAGGAGCTTCATTGCTCCTCTCTGCACAATATCCTTGATATAGTGATATTTGATCTCAATGTGTTTCGACCTGTCGTGGAACACCATGTTCTCAAACAACTTCACACAACTCTGGTTATCACAGAAGATACCAATAGCATCCAACGGGAGATCAAATAACTCAGACAGTGGCTTCCAAAGCCATACTGCCTCACAACTAGCCAAATAGGCTACAACATACTCTGCCTCGGCTGTACTCAGTGCTATGCAGGATTGCTTCCTGCTAAACCAGGATATCACACATGATCCCATACTGAAGCAGCACCCAGATGTGCTCTTCCTATCTGCAGCACTACCTTCCCAATCTGAATCAACATAACCATGTAGGTTAAACTTTTGATTCCCATCATACTTGAGCCCATAATCAATTGTACCCTTTAGGTACCTCAGAATATGCTTTACAACAACCAGGTGAACACTCCTCGGATCCGTCAGGAACTGGCTCAATGTGTTCACTGCAAATAAAATATTTGGTCTCGTTTTCATCAAGTACATCAAGGACCCAATCATCTGACGATACATAGAGACATCAACTGGCTCAGATGAAGCATCACACAAAAGCTTCAGGTTTGATGCCATATGTGTGGCCATGGCCTTGTAGTCCATCATCCTGAACCTCTTTAGGATATCTACTGCATACTTCCCTTGTCCAAAGAAGATCCCATCTACACTCTGCCACACCTCCATACCTAGGAAATATTGCATCATCCCCAAGTCCTTCATATTGAACTCGGCAGCAAGCTTCCTCTTTGTATTGTCAATCAATCTGTCATCTCTTGTTACAAATAGGTCATCCACATATAGGAGTAGTATCACAATATTTCCTTCCTCAACCTTGTAGTAAAGGTTGGAATCCACTTTACTCTTGGTAAAGCCCAAACTAGATACGAAATTGTCCATCCTACCATACCAAGTCCTAGGAGCTTGCTTCAAGCCATACAAGGCTTTCTTCCATCTACACACATATGACTCCCTTTCATGTGTTTCAAAACCGAGTGGCTACTCCACATACACTTCCTCTTCAACTACACCATTCAAGAAGGAAGTCTTGACATCCATCTGATGTATCTTCTATTTCATCGCTGTAGCCAGGGCAAGTACTGATCTGATGGAAGTGTACCTAGATACAGGAGCAAAAGTTTCTTCATAATCTATTCCCTCTTTCTGAGAGAAGCCACGAGCTACGAATCTTGCCTTGTATTTCTCTATGCTGCCATCTGCGGCATGCTTGATCTTGTAGATCCATTTGGAAGTCACAACAGACTTCCGTTCAGGTCTTGGGACAACATCCCAAACATCATTCTTCATTATTGATTGGTATTCTTCGACCATGGCATCCTTCCATTCTTTCTTTTCCGCTGCTTCTTCATAACTGGAAGGTTCTTTGTTCATGATATCACAGAGTAAAGCAACATAGCTGGTATGTGATCTGGTTCTCTTCTTTGCTCTTTGTTCTTCTTCTGGAATTCCATATCTTTCTGCATCTTGAATGAGCTCTCTAGCCCATGCAGGTTTCCTCTTATGAGAGTTGTTCTCACGAGGTGGATCTATAGGTTGTTGCGGATCTTCAATTTCACGATCAACATTTGGAATTGCTTCAGTCATGGTAGTGTCTTGAAATCTAGTTTCCTTAGGTTCTTCGTAAACTTCAATAGGTGTCTTCCTTGATTTGATGAATGCTAAGTTTTCATCAAATGTTACATCCCTGTTGACATCAATATTCTTGAACCCTGGAAAGTATATTCTGTAAGCCTTCTACCTTTCATTGTAACCCACAAAGATACCCTTCTTTCCTGAAGGATCTAGCTTAGTCCTCTTTTCCTTTGGGATATGAGTATATACGAGACAACCAAATATTCTAAGATGGCTGACTTCAGGTTTCTTACCAGAGAAGACCTCTTCTGGTGTCTTGTTCTCCAATATCTTGTAAGGTGTTATGTTCTGCACATATACAGCTATCCTAGCTGCTTCTTCCCATAGATGCATAGGTAGATCCTGGTCATGCATAATTTCTCATGCTGCTTCCATGATTGTTCTATTCTTTCTTTATGCAACTCCATTTTGTTGTGGATTGTAAGGAGTAGTCAACTCCCTCTTAATCCCTGAATCACTACATAGTTTCTTGAAGTCACTTGAAGTGAATTCTCCACCATTGTCGGATCTGAAAGTCTCGATCTTCTTATCAGTTTGGTTCTCCATCAAGGTTTTGAATTCCTTGAACTTATCAAACACTTCATCTTTGTTCTTCAAGAAGTAAACCCAAGTCTTCCTGGAGAAGTCATCAATCAAAGAGACATAGTAAACATACCCACTCAGAGAATTGGATGACATCGGACCACATACATCGGAGTGGATAATTTTCAAGATACTTTTTGCCTTGTTTTCACTGCTTGAAAATGCCTTCTTTACATTCTTTCCTTTTTCACATCCTTTGCAAACACCTTCATGCTTGGTCTTGATTTCAGGAAGACCTTCTAAATCTTTACTTGCAATTGGTAATTCTCTGTAGTGCATATGTGCAAGTCTTCTATGCCAAAGTTCACTTGGCTCCATGGAATCATGCACCACAGCATGTTTAGGTTGACCCTTCAATTTGTACAATCCTCCCTCTTGCTCTCCAATCACCACTGCATCATCTATGGTCTTTCCCTTGGCCACATTAGAACTTGGCCATCCACAAATGCAACCCTCATACCTTTTGCATCCAATGCGAATATGGAGAGTAGGTTTTTCTTGAGCCTAGGTACATAAAGAACAACTTTCATCTTCCCAAGTTTCACTTTATGGGGTGATTCATGTTCAGATAGATTTACAAAAGTTTCTTTAAACCCATTCATGTGTTTGGAAGCACCACTGTCAATAAGCCAATCATTACAACCATGAGATATAGTACCTGTGAGAGCAGAGATTAGAACATACTCTTCTTCACTTGATGAGTCATCATCACTTTTTGTTCTAGATTTCTTCCTGGGAGGTTCATCATCCTCAGCAGCATGAGCATGATATATTCTTTTGTTGTTCTTCTTCTTCTTGTTGAAGTTGTTGGTATCTTCTTTTCTTTTATTGGGACATTCTGAAGAAAAATGTCCTTTCTCGTTACAATTGAAGCACCTCAGATCTTTCTTTTCTTTGTGATATGGATGAGAAGATTTCTTCTTGTGATGGGATGGCTCCCTCTTGAACTTGCCTTTCTTGGTGTGTGCCGTGAGAGCTTGATCTTCATTCCCCGTCTTTTCTTCTCATGCCACAAGCCTTGCTTCTTCTTGAGAACATTCCTCCCACAGTCTACTGAAGGAGATCAGTTTCTTTCTTGCATAGATCCCTTGGATAAAGGAGTCCCATGACCTAGGTAGGCCATTCAAAGTGGTCATAACAATTTCACCATTCTCCACCACTTCATATACAGCTTCAAGTTGTTCCTTGATCTGAAAGACTTTGGAGAAATAAGATTGAATGGTCTCTCCATTCGACATCTTGACCCCTTTCAATTGATTCCACAGAGTCATCTTCCGATTTATGTTCTTCCCTTCAAATAGCTTGGTCAGGAAATCAAACATAGCCTTGGGTGTCTTTAGGGATGACACATGTGGAATAAGATGGTCCTTAATTGAATCAGCAATGATTCTCTTTGCCTTGACCAAGTTCTTCTTATGCAATATCTTAGCCTCTTCATCCTCTGGGGTAGGGACCTCTTCTTTTATGTATGAGACCAACTCATTCTCTTCCAGGATTAACCCAATCCTATACTTCCAAGCTTGGAAGTTATCAGCCACTTCAAGCTTATCCTCAAGCTTGGTGTGCTGAGACATCTTAAAGAGTACTTCAAATGGAAATAGAAAAGATTTAGGTATTACCACTTGATTTGTTGAAAACTGAATCTGGTCTCAGATTAGGGTTTGTCAGAGAAACCCTAAAAATTCAAAATGTGAATTTCAACTTTCTGAAAGGATAGAAAGATGCGCCTTGATGAGCTAAGCAACCTGGTGTGTTCAAAATTTGAGATCTGCAAAGCTTCACCCTTCAGAAATGCCTTTTAGTATTCTCGGGTTCACTAGGGAGCACCCTGAATTAGGGTTTGAGTTTCTCGAAGATTTATCTAGCCAAAAGTCTCGATCCAAAGCTCTAAACTTTGATCCAGCTATGCCTTCCGATTTCAGAAATTCCTATTTTTTAGGAAACCCTAATTTGTAGGGACAAAACTGAAAGTGCTCAGAACTGAATTCTGATTGGACAAATAGATTCTCCTTGATGAGTAGAATCAATCTACTATACTTATTTTCCAAAATCTGTGGAGAGAAACCCAATAAACAAGAAACCCTAGTTTTCGTCACTGCACAATGTCTTCTTCTCAGGTTAGCTCTAATACCATGTTAATTTTTTAGCATTAATTCACAATACTATAGGATCTTTACTGAGAGAATAACATATACAGTATATCAGTGCATATCAATCATAAGAAGCATGTCAATCATCACAAGAAGCAAAAGCATGAGAGACAATAGACACACTGAGTTTCCATGGGGAAAACCCTAAGGCAAAAAACCCCACAACTTCCTCAGAGATAGATAGAGCAATAGCACAACCAAAGTACAAGAGATAGACTCCTCTTAGCAGCTGATCCTCCTCCTCACATGTGCACCACTTTCCGAGTGAAGGAAGTGTGAGTTTTGAAGTGATTCAAATAGAGATCTCCCGATCTCTATTTATACTTGTCATGTTTTCCCAATAACCTTATGGGGCCGACTTGTCTAGCTAGGTACAATAAGTTCATATTACATTATATCGGGCCGACCCCTTACAAGGTGGTCTAATAAACCATCAACAAGTTAACACACTCGCGACACTTGTCAATACAAATGACGACACTTCCGTATAGAGGAATAATACATCTCTATAGGAGTACAATAAATATATAAGTGAAATACATTCCGAAGTTACATATACATCAACAAAAATCATCACAAAAAGGAAGTAATCATGTGAGGATAATACCATCCACTTACAACAAAAAAATATTTAAAGAACCTCTATTATCCAAGGATTTTTCACATATCCCTCTGAGCATGAGACACCCTCTGCCCCTTCTAAAGCCTGTTTTGATATCAAGTCAACTTCCATATTATGTTCATGGTATAATGAGAAATGTCAACAGAGACAAGAAGATAAGATTTCTTTAGTTATCCAACACCAATTACGGACTGCAATCACTTATAGATTAAATTGATCATTTTTCCATTTTAAAATCACCATAGAATACCCATATATTTTTAAGGAATCAATCTCAAAATTCAAATCCACCCTGCATAAACACCACAAAGCCAACAACTCAACATTAGTGTTGGATCCATGTCAACTAGTCAGTTTGAATTTTAAAAAGTGATCTTTGTTAAGCGTGAGGATAACCCCAGCAACACATAAACCACCCTGAGCAACTCCATCGAAGAAACCTATTGCTTCCTGAGAAAAACAAATATTCACCACTTTTCAAACTTTGGAAACATTATCACCTGTTACAAAATATTCTTTGTATAGATTTAAAATCATCAAACATATTTCATCAATTATAAGTTTCTTATCTTCAATAATGAGAGAATTTATGGCCTTCCATATACCCTAGGTAATGAAGGTAGGTAAAGTATTATTCTCAGTACATATTTTATACCAATGGTAGAAATTTTGTTCAAATGTTTGAGTTCCCCAGGACTATGAAGTATTAAGGGAATAAAAAATGTACTTCCAGATTTGTTTTGAAAACTAACGGTTGACAAAAATATGATCAAAATATTCCATTTATTCCCTACATAAAGCACACATGTTTGGCCCAATCCAATCTCTATGTGTTAGATTATCCCGAGTATTTAGATAGTTTTCAAAAGTGACCCATAGAAAACATTTTATTTTCAATGGAATATGCCAACTCCATAATTTTTGGTACCACCATCTTGGATCAATAAAAGTATGTTCTTGAGCAATCACTATATATGTAGTCTTAGCTGAAACAGTACCTATAGTAGCATTAGAATACCAGATAAAGGAGTCTTCACCCGAATTAAATCTAATGCCTATTGAATTCAGATGAAAAATATATTTGTCCCATTCCACATCCCATTATCTCCCCGATCCAATATCTTAATAAGATAACCAGTAAGACTTAGAAGAATATAGCTAGCTTGCTTTTTTGATACATGTCAATGTGAAAAAACCCAGTTCTTCCATATATTCCGTTAAGCCCTCAATGATGGCACATTACCCCATATAGAGTGGCACATTACCCCCTATATTGTGGTGCATTACATATTATTGATTTCATCTTGGGTCTATTAGTTTTTATTGTACACCTTTGTCTCCTATTTATAGGAAGGATATATTTTCATTTTATTCATCATTGTATCTTGTCTAGTCTTATGTACTTAGTACATTGTGTAAGGAGGTTTCCACCTAGAAAACGCTTGATAGTCATCTTTGTTATTCATTATTAAGGTTTGGATTACTTTATTCTGGTCTATTAATACTCTTTCTATGCTATTTCTAGGACTTGGTTGCATAACATTTGGTATCAGAGCTCTTTCCTCGAGACTGGTTTCTTCAAAACGAGTCATCTTGGAATTTTCGCTGTAATTTTTTTATTCTTCAAGGAATCGGGAAAGAAAGATTAAAAACCCATCTCTGATAAATTCCAAGCTATGTGTGGGAGAAGTTTCATATTCAGATACATTACAAGTGTAGAGATATTTTCCTTGGAAGATAGGTTTTTTGACTAGTCCAAAAACTATTCTCAAGGGGATGGCCAATAAAGAAGATGTTTAAGAATTGAAGGAATTGATGAATGATATAAAACATAGTTTTATTCCTCATTCATATAATCAAGAAGAGGATAAGGAGGAAAAGGGGGACTTATCCTAGTCACATATTGTGGAAATTGAAAAAAAAATGGAGAACAAGAAGTTTGAGACCAAAAAATTGATGATTCATTACATCATGGGTTCAACTCAAGTCCAAAGAACTACTCTATTTCCAAAATTGACATGATAAAGTTTGATGGAAATGATCCAATAACTTGGATATTCTAGATGGAGCAATTCTTTGATCTACACCAGGTGCCAACTTTGCAAAAGGTAACTATTGCATCCTTATATTTAGAGCCTGATCAATTTGTATGGTACCAATGGTTGTGTGAACGTGAAAAGGACTCTATCATATCCTGGTATATATTAACATAAGAATTGATTGGACATTATGGGGATATAAATATCAACATATTCTTTATCCAATTGGTAAATCTCAAGCAAAAAGGTCCAGTTATAGAGCACATCAAGTAATTTCAAAAGCTAAGTCTCATAGTGAAGAATATTTCAGAAGATGATTTGTTGGATCTATTTACTAGAAATTTGAAGGATAACATCCAACATGAGGTTCTCTTTTGGTAACCTAAGTCCTTGGAGAATGCATTTAAGGTGGCAAGAAAATATGAAAACAAAATTATGGTGACAAGGAAGTCTACCACTTACAATTATAAGGAAATAAGTTTGGTATCGAGTCATCCATAACCTACAAGGTTGAAACAAAAAAAACTAGAGGAAAAAAGAGCAAAAGAGCTTTGTTACAGTTGTGATAGATAATACAGTAAGGGCCACAAGTGCATTGAGAAGAAACTATTTTACATAGCTTGTGAAGAAGAGGAAGAAAATGAGCAAGAATCATCAAAAGAAGAGGATTCACACCAAGAACCAACACCAAGATTGAAGCATAATAAATTCAACCCACCATATCTTGCAATGATTTGGCTGGAATTACCACCCCTCAAAATCTCAACATAGAAGGCTATATCAAGAAGAAAAGTGTAATAGTATTAACTGATTCGGGTAGTAATCACAATTTTATTCATTATAAGATAGCACGGGCTTTAAATTGCTTTATATATCCAGCACTAGAGTTTCAAGTGATGGTTGTGAATGGAGGAACTATAAATTGTTCAGTAAAATGTCATAAGATAGATCTCTCTATGGGATAGTATGTCCTAAATATTCCAATGATCTCCATTCCAATGGGAGGAGCTAATGTGGTCCTAGGGGTACAATAACTACAATCCATGGGAACAATAGATTTTAATTTTCGAGAGATTTTCTTGAATTTTTTTTAGGGAGGAAAACAATTTGTGTTAAGAGGTATCACAAGGAGTCCTAGTAAGATAATTAAATCTAATGGCATGACCAATATTTTTCGGAAGGAACAAAGGGGTGTAATTGCACATTTTTTCTCACTAGATGTTCAAACACCTAAATTGTCCATCTCTCTATATCCACATCAGGTCCTCTATAATCATTCCAAGCTATTTGATAATATTCCCATAGGTCTCCTACCTACTGAAGAACATGATCGTGCTATTCACTTGGTTCTAAGAAGTGTTCCACCCAATATCTGGCCTTACAGATACCCTATGCCTAGAAAAGTGAAATTGAGCATATGGTCGCAGAAATGTTAGAGGATGGAATAATTCAAACCAGCCAAAGTTGTTACTCTTCTCCAGTAATATTGGTGCACAAAAAGGATGGTTCATGGCGTATGTGTGTAGAATCTAGATTATAGAGAGCTCAACAAGCTCACTATTAAATATAAATTCCCAATTCTGATTATTGATGAATTGTTAGATGAATTACATGGGCAATTTGCTTCACCAAGTTGTATCTTCGCTCAGGCTATCATCATATCATAATGAAGAAAGAGGACATTCCAAAAATAGATTTCCAAACTCATGAAATCCATTATGATTTTTTGGTCATGCCTTTTGGCCTTACAAATGTGCCTTCCTGTTGTAGTCTACGGGATTGCATCAGTTACCAATAATACACTATACTAATATAGAGAAAGATTCACATGCATACAAACATCATAGAACCATATATAAGAGTAAATGGGACAACAACAACAAGATTTATGTTAATGGAACCAAAGCAGAGTACAATATCAATGCAGATATATCTTATGATGTTGTCTCTACAGCCTATTTATACAAGTTACATACATTTATTCCGTTACAACTACCAATCAGTCGACTAACCGACGAATGGCTTTGGTCCAACCATAGTCAACAGAGGACCTAGTCGACTCCTCGATAAAGCTCCTTATCATGTCCCCTCCCATGGAACCGATTCGAGAAGGGAACATGAGATCAATTTCTAGGATTTTACATAAACTCATCCCATTCATTAGATTCATACAAATAAAAAAACAATAGTGTGCAGATGGAAATCAAGTAAATATGCACAGCGAAATAAAACATCATCCACACACATTTCATGCTCATCCAGCATATCAAAATAATCATCAAATTAAACATTGCAGAAGTAAATACACATAGAGAATACTTATCTTCATTGTGCAATTGTCCCAAGCAACTAGCTATGTCACTGCAACGTTCCACCCAACCGTAGGTCTCTGCGCAGCCTGTATTATTTCAGCACTCAGATACCACCCCCAAGTTGGGCATGATTTCTACAAGGAAAAAGGGACATTCAAGATCATACACAGCCAAATACTCAATGCATCTAAGCCAAGCCAGTCCACAGCAAGGATAATTTTAGGGGAAAAATTTATCCCATGGGCAATTTTTCCATGTTTTTTTCCAAAAAAAGATTCGCCAATTTACATTTTTTGAAGCCCTATTTCGCCCAATTTTGATGGGGTAAACTTCTTTCACTCTAAAAATTGCCAAATTATTATATAAACTATATAAAATCCTTAAAAATTGAAATAATTTTAGAAAAATATCGCCAAATATTTTATAGTTGACATTTTAAGAATTGGTAAGATTCGCCAAGGTTTATACACTATTAAATAAGTATGGGTCCTTAAAATTATCCCTGGTCCACAGCTGGGTTTATCAGGCTAAATATGAACTCTCTTCATTTCCGGATGCTTACACCCTAGCTCAAGCCAAAGCAATGGATACCCATAACCCATACCCCAACATACTCTTTTCTCACACAACAAGCACAAACATTGGCATGGATACACATTTTTAGCAATGGGATTTACAAACAAGATGGCCATGGGTTTTCCCAAAAACGTTTCCATCCAAAAACGGATTGTGGGATGGGGAAAAACAATCACAAGCAGGAAAACGATTTATCCCCCAAATATCTGAGCATTCAACAGCCAAAACGGTCTCTATGGAACCCTAGTTCGATTCCCATTCTTCCCCAATGGTATATAACACAAAAACGCCCTTCTCCCAGTTGAGAATGAAGGAAAACACAAAATTTCGATGGGGAAAAATTCCTGGCAAGATCCCAACTCGTGAGAGGGCCAAACTTGTTCATGGGTAATGGCTTGGGGAGAAATTCATGGCTCTTTTCTTTCCTAAGAAACCAAACATGATTTTCCATGAAGGGTGGCTTTCCCATACCTAAATTTGGACAGCCATACCTCTCCATTCCCAATGAATTAAATACTTCACCCAACTCTTGGGAGAAATGAATGATTGGGTACAAAAGTCAACATGCGTAGTTGAGGGTTTTATGGGTTCTCTCATTGACACTTGGATGGACTTGATTATTTCAAGAGTTTGAATGTTTCCCTCCCAATTCCTTGTAAAATGATGCCCCCATCTCTTGTTGCATTGCATATCTAGTTGTGGGTATGTTATTAAAATGCAATATTTACATGATATTTGAAATTCCAATGTGCCTGGATAGCACATAAACCATATGCATCACTAAATCGATGGTGGGGCCTTGGCCTTGAGCTCCTCACCATGATTTTATAACAATATTACACCATTTACATTGTAATGTAATGGGGTCAAAACTGGGATATTACACTCCTCCAACATCTCCCCCACCGACAAAGCAATTCTTTGTCCCGAAGAGATAAAAAGCATAACTGAAGGATGAGTCAAAATTGATGGTCTTTGCTACTTATGGTTGTGAATTGGTGGACACAGTTAGTGGTGTTGAACTGACACAGAATTCTGCATTGGCTGGAGATGAGGAAACAAGACATTATTTGAATTCCTCCCATGTTTGAGCAGACATATGTATGTCTACACTTAGTGCAGTAAGGTCGGAAAGCTGGATGATCTTGTCAGGAATAGTCAAATGTTTAATGTTGCAAAGATCCAGTCCCAAAAGTACATGCTGCTAGTTGACCACCTGAAGGAGATGACCAATTTTTGGTCTAATTAATTCGATCTCTGTCTTGGCACTCTGAGTTTGAGTAGCCCATTGTTATTGGTTTTCTTGTAGTTTAGCTAGGCGACTTTGCTCCATTTGAATCTGTTGTTCAAAATTCTAGAGAGCGTTAGGGTCGGCGTTGGATTTTTGCTTAAATATCTATGCCAAAGTCGTTTGTATCCTTCCCATGTTGATGAAAATATGGCCATAGGAGCTATACCAATTAGTATGTATAGAAATAGATTGTTGTGCTTGGTTGTCATATTCCTTCAGCTACTCATGGAATTCAAGAAATAAGTGGTATTGATTTGCAAGCAGAGATCATGTTTGCTTGATGTCCTCGTAGTATTTTTGTTGAATAGCATCCTGATACAATGAGACCACGGACTTGACTAAATTGGTGATTTATTCTAATGTATTCTTGGTTGGGGGTCTGTGTAGAGTCAGTGCTACTTGAAATATCAAATTTTGATAGGTTAGTAAGATTGTGGTCTGTTCATTCTTCAACATGTCAAATTTCTTTTTATCTAATGCCCAGTGTTTCTTTTTTTCCAAGTTGATGACATCCAAGAGTCTATATAGCTCATGATATTTTGGGATGGTAGGGTCAAATTTAACTAGTGGTTCTTCAGGATCCTTGGTGAGATTTATTTTGACTTTGGACGGCTTCTTCTTATTCTTTTTATTTTTCTTTTTTTGTGAACCATCAACTGCGGTTGTGATACTAGGAGTCGCCATTATAGACGATGAGGGTGATGTAGGTACTTTTGGTGGAACATGTAACCTAGGTGAAGTGGTAGACACAAAAGGTGTCGTCGAATGAGGAATAACAGTTGATTGTGATGGAACAGTCGAGTCAAGAGGGGTGGTTAACTCAGGAGGAATGGTCGACTCAGGATGAGCAGTCCATTCAGCGAGCGTAGTCAACTCAGTTAGAATGGTCAACTTAGGATCCATCAACTCATTAAGAACAATTGATGCAGGAATAGAAAATTAAGGGACATCGTTTAACTTTTCCAGGGTAGGTTTTTCTATTTGTGGATCATAAGTAACATGTGATTCTGATGATTATGGACTGTCGATGAATTCAAAGCGAGTGGTAAAAGTGGGGAGGGGAAAAGAGTTCAATGGTGTAGCCAAGGATTACTCAGTTATGGTTACTCCAGGTGGGGGGCTATAGGAATATCAGGAAGTTCCGTAGCATCTAGGATAGTTCATGTGGAAACAATAGTTTTCCAGTTAGGAAAATTGTTGGGAAGATTGGCGACAAATTTTTGGAAGTCAAGTTCTTGCATATAGCTGGGTTGCGACTGGGAAACTTCATTAATAATAGTCGGATATAGGGGTGGTGAATTTTCGAGGACCTGAACAAGAACTTCAACTTGAACTAGTTTACTAATTTTAGGTTTCTTGATTTAGGTCTAATTTACCTGCATCAGAAGAGCACAACTGGAAAGAAAATGGTCAATCTGTTCATCGATTGAGATGCAGCGTACAGTTGCATTGTGGACGATCTGCTCAGCCTCATTTTGGAGTTCTCGGAGTTCATCTTCAGCTAGTGCATTGAATACCATTTTTTGTTTTGCTGACCCTTTTGATTTAAACATCTTCTTCTTATTAAATAAGGCTTTAGCTACAATATCAAGTTGTTATTTGGTTTTGTCCAGCTCAGACTATTGTTCCTCTAGAATATCATCATCAGTATTTTCCCCCAACGAATCATCACGTTCCTGCTGGGTGTTCTGTCTTATCTTATTACGTTTCTTAGGTAGGGGAATGATGGCAAGGGGATTTTCTTCTTCCTTCGAGAGCCCAAAAATTTGGAGGTATGACCCTGCCTCATAAAATTCTTCATGTTCTCCATCGGTGAAGGATTCTTGTAATTGGTTTGATACCTTCCATGCTGTCTCAGGAACTGGTTGCACAATGTTCGACTAAGCATTAATGTCTGCAAAAATATCTTGCACCGAGGGGTAATATTTTGTTGATGTATATGTAACTTCGGAATGTATTTCACATATATGTATATTGTATTCCTATAGAGATATTATTCTTCCTCTATACAGAAGTGTCATCATTTATATTGTAAGTGTCATAACTTATACTTGATGAGTTATTAGACCACCTTGTTGGGGTCGGCCCTGTATGAGTCATGTGGGTCAAAGGGTTATTAGACCACCCTATTGGGGGTCGGCCATGTGGGTCAAAGGGTTATTAGACCACCCTATTGGGGGTCGGCCTAGTCGGCATTATGTTATGTGGTTAAGTTAAGGCCGACCTGGTAAAGGTTATTAGGCAAGTCAAGTCAAGTATAAACAGACTACGGGAAGCACTCTATTTGATCATCATTCTATTCTCTCACACACTCTTTGGAGAGTGGCGCACTTGTGGAGGAGGAGGAGCTGCTGCTAGGAGACATCTATATCTTATCCTTGGGCTGTATCATTTCTCTATCTATCTCTGAGGAAGTTATTGGGGTTTTTCACCTTTATGGTTTTCCCCAACTAAACTCTATGTCTCTTGTGTGCTTGCATTATTGTGTCCATGATTGATATGCTGTAGATATGCAATACATGTTGTTCTATTAGATAAGATCCTAGATCATATTGAAGTAAATTCTGAAAAACTAACATGGTATCAGAGCTAGCCTGAAAGAAGTCATGGTATGGCATGTATGACACTTGTTGCACTTGCGATGCTAGGGCTTGATATAGCAAAAACCAGTCATCATAGCACTTTCGCTATAAATCCATTTTGGAGAAGCTTTCAGATCTGAAACTTTTACACATCGGATATAAGATCCCCATGTACCTTGTGTCCAAAGGAAAACTTCTAATTCATTGTACTTTGTGTTTTATGATGTGTACAATCTGGGGTTTCTCCCTCTTCCAAAACTGAGTCATAAACAGGTGACCTAGGAAAAAAGGTCATAACTTGGGCTAGGAAGCTCCAAATGAAACTTCGTAAAATGTGACAGGTAGTGCACAAGCTATACTTGCTCAAGTAACTTTTTCAAAGGTCAAAACTGAACCAGTGACACGCGGAACGCCATACACCTTCGCTCTCCTGTTTTATCCCATAAACAGGTCATGTTGCAACACTTGGCATAACTCTCTCTTAGAGAATGCAATTGAGGTCAAACATGTGGGGTTGGAAATATGATAGGTATGGATATCACAAGTAGAAGTTTTAGACCCTGTGGATTCATAATTTCAGAGTTACACCAGAAACAATTAGGTGCATATTTCTGTCAAAACAGAATTGGATTTTGAGCACCTTCATTCATGCCTCCGGGAATTAGGGTTTCGGAGAAAGTTTGAATTTTTGCAATCAGAGACCATGGCTGAATGTTACTCATCAAAATCAAAATTGAGAGACCAAGATCAGATTTTTTGGTTGGGAAGAAGGTCGGGCTTGATCGGACCCTAGTTTGGGACTTTGATCGAAAAAGTGGAAAATTAGGGCTTCTGCAAAAATGGGAATTTTTTAAATCTGTGACCATGGCTGGAAGCTCCTCAGAAAAATAGAATCTTAGAGCTTTGGATTGAACCTTTTGATTGGGCAGAAGGGTGGGCTTTATCAAACCCTAGTTGGGGGTCATGTCTAGTGAATCCGAAAGTTTCAAAGGCAAATTTGAGGGGTGAAACTTTGTAGTTTTCAAATTCTGAGTATACCAAGTTGATCAGCTCATCAAGGTGCATATTTCTATTCTTTCAGAAGTTTGAAATTCAAAGTTTGAATTTTTAGGGTTTCTCTGACAAACCCTAATCCACCTCCAGATCCAGTTCCTGCAAATGAAGTGGATTGGGTTAATCCTAGAAGAGAATGGATTGGTCACCTGCATAAGTGAAGAAGTTCCTGTTTCAGAGGGAGATGAGGCTAAGGCCTTACATAAGAAGATTACAAGCAATCTCAACAGGTATGAATTATCCAGGAATGTTTCGAGATTTATTCATGATTAAGTTTATGGTATGTTTGTCTTCATATTATTACGGTTAGTACAATCTTGATTAAATTTAGACTTGTCGTATCACCTTAATAAAATTATGAATGCATGATAGAAGATATTCATTGATTAGGGTGTTGACACTTATGATTGTACTAATGCATTATGGTGTTGTATGAGGTTTATGTTGTCTGCTAACATCAAAGGTACACCAAGAAAGACAAATCATGTTCTAGTTCAAGAACATATGATCATGGTGACATGAAGACAAAGATTCATCCATTGTCATGGATCACTTAGAAGATGTATTTATAAGGTGTGTATAACTTGGTTCTATAATGATTAACTTATGAGATATGCAGGTTACTAGCACTAGTCATTGAAGAGAACAAGAAGACATCATGTGGGTATGTTTGACATAACTAGCTAACATACTAATCCAGGTATGTTTTCCTATATCAAATTAGAATCCTACCTTGTGATAGGATCTCTTATATAAGTATACATGGCATGATTGATAATGACTATTCATAGGTTTGAATAATCATGGGTGTATGCATATTATGTTTCTTACCTTGATTGATGATATGACTAACCAGAAGAGTCATGAAAGTATAGGTTTGAGTAATCACGGGTTTAGGCATATTATGGTTCTTACTTTAATTTATGATATGACTAACCATAAGATTCCTTGAATACTAATGCTTATTATTTCTGTTTGAAATGATCATGACTATACATGCTTAATATTATTGTGTTTTGATAGTATTGAGAATATACTAATAAATGTATGATTATGTATGAGATCTCAAGGATATCACAATAATGATTATTGTAAGCATGCATAGTGATCGAGGATGGATATAAGTTCAAGGATAGGTAATGCAGGAAGCAAAGATCAAGAGGGAGCACACTCCAGTAGTTTCTGAAAGGATGCAGATATTCAGAGGGAGTCAACCACTTCTCACAATCCACATCATAATGGAGTTGCAAAGATTCATAGGGAGTCCACCCAACAACCAAACAAAGATAAGTATTTGAATTGTCATTTCTTATATATTTGTTTGTTTAAATAATGTTGTTCAATGATGTATATGCTTATGTTCCTAGACTTAGGTTGTGTATTATGCATATTAGAATAATTGCATTAATGAACAGTATACTACTAATATGCATGTGATGGGTAAGTGGCCTATGGCACTGTACAACATTACATTGCTACTTATCTAGAATGAAACCTCTTTGCTGACATGTTGGGAGTAGTGCAAACTCTTAACAATGTTCTGGTAGAGATTGGAAGGCATCTAGAAAGTTACAGGATATGGATGAATGTTGTATTGAAGCATTGGCTAAAATAATTGCATGACTGTATGACATATTTCTTTATGTGTAAGAATTTGTTCTGAAAACTATGAGAAGTTTCTAATCATGCAATTTAACTTGTTTTGTAGGAAAGACCGTATACGAGCTCCTACAAAAGAAGGACTACAACATTTGTTTCAGCAACAAAGTTATCTATTGAATATATTGAAGTTCCCAGGATTTGGGAAGAATGCCATGATCGAAGATTTCTAGCCAATCATGAAGAATAATGTTTGGGAAGCAGTCCCCATACCTGAAGGGAAGTCTGTTGTGACTTCCAAATGGATCTATAAGATTAAGCATGCTGCAGATGGTAGCATGGAGAAACACAAAGTGAGGTTTGTAGCTCGTGGCTTCTCCCAGAAGGAGGGATTGAGTATGAAGAGACTTCTACACCTATAGCCAGCCACACTTCCATCAAGTCAGTACTTTCTCTGGCTGCAGTGATGAAATGGAAGATACACCAGATGGATGTCAAGACAGCTTTCTTGAATGGTGTAGTTGAAGAGGAAGTGTATGTGGAGTAGCCACATGGTTTTGAGACACATGACGGGAAGTCATATGTGTGCAGATTGAAGAAAGCCTTGTATGGCTTGAAGCAAGCTCCTGGAGCTTGGTATGGTAGGATAGACAGCTTTCTATCCAGTTTGGGATTTACCAAGAGTAAAGCGGATTCCAACCTTTACTACAAGGTTGAGGAAGGCAATCCAGTGATACTACTTTTGTATGCAGATAACCTGTTTGTTACAGGTGAGGATAGATTGATTGCTGACACACAGCAGAAGCTTGCTGCCGAGTTTGAGATGAAGGACTTGGGGATGATGCACTATTTTATAGGCATGGGGTGTGGCAGAGTACAGATGGAATCTTCCTTGGACAAGGAAAGTATGCAGTAGAGATCTTGAAGAGGTTCGGGATGATGGACTGTAAGACCATGGCCACACCTATGGCATCAAACTTGAAGCTTCTGTGTGATGCTTCATCTGATCCGGTTGATGTCACCGTGTATCGTCAGATGATTGTGTCCTTGATGTACCTAATGAACACGAGAGCAAATTTTTTCTTTGCGGTGAACACATTGATCCAGTACTTGACAGATTCGAGACATGTGCAGCTGGTTGTTGTAAAGCATATTCTGAGGCACCTGAAGGGTACAATTGATTATGGGCTCAAGTATGATGCGAATCAAAAGTTTAACATGCAGGGTTATGTTGATTCAGATTGGGCAGGCAATGCTGCAGATAGGAAGAGCACTTATGGGTGCTGCTTCAGTATGGGATCAGGTGTCATCTCTTGGTTTAGTAGGGAGTACTCCTGCGTAGCACTGAGTATAGCTAAAACGAAGTATGTTGCAGCTTGTTTAACTAGTTGTGAGGCAATATGGCTTCGGAAGCTACTATCTGAGTTATTTGATCTCCCACTGGAGGCTACTGGTATCTTTTGTGACAACCAGAATTGTGTGAAGCTGTCTAAGAATCCGGTGTTCCACGACAGGTCAAAACACATTGAGATAAAATATCAGGATATCGGGGATATGGTGCAGAGAGGAGCAGTGAAGCTCCTGTACGTTGCGATGGATGAGCAGATTGCAGATGTACTGATGAAACCACTAGCCAAAGTGAAGTTCGAGTACTTCAGAGAGAGGCTTGGTGTTCTTCAGATTGATGACATTTCGAGGAAGAAGTGATGGACACATTTTCTGAAGCCATTCCAAGCATGTTGGAAGGAGGATCCTTCACATGGCTGTGGATGTAGGTGCTGGATGATGAGCATCAAGACGATGCTCCAGTTACTGCTCTATATATGTATGTATGCATCATGTTGGATGCTGGATATGATCAGTTGGATCATTTATATGTATATGTATGTACGCATCATGTTGGATGCTGGATATGATCAGTTGGATCATTTATATGTATATGTATGTACGCATCATGTTGGATGCTAGATATGATCAGTTGGATCATTTATATGTATTTGTATGTACACATCTTGTTGGATGTTGGATATGATGAGTTGGATCATGTGTATGTATCTGTAGATGTATTAGGTGGATACATTGTGTGATCAGGTAGATCATCTATGTTGATATGTATCAAGTATGATCAGGTGGATCATGTATTTGTATATGTGTCAGGTGGATACATTGTATGATCAGGTAGATCATGTATGTTGATATGTATCAGGAAGATACTATGTATGCATCAGGTGGATGCATTGTATGATCAGGATGATCATGGATGGCGAGCTTTAGGATCTTGCTCCAGATGACATTCATCAGGACAATGCAGTGATGAGGATCAAGATGATCATGTGCACATCAGGATGATGTATGTTGAGTATCAGGTTGATACTATGTGGCTGTGGAACAGGTTGTGTAGATAAAGCATATAATCCTAGCCCTGGGAGGTTTGCATATAGTCTTTCAAGGTTTTGCCTATGGCATGTAATACTAGCCCTGGGATATCTGGCAAATGCTCTTCCGAGGTTTTGCTTTGGAGGACATATAATCCTAGCCCTTGGAGGTTTGCAGATTCTCTTGCTAGGTTTTGCCGCTGGCATATAATAGCTCCCTGGGAGATCTGGCAAATGCTCTTTTGAGGTTTTGTCCTATGATATGTAATCCTAGCCCTGGGAGATCCGATAGGTTGAGCTATGTGCTCGTAATCAGTCCTAGGATGCTCTTTCGAGGTTTTACAATGACCACATGTAATAATTCATGGAGATCTAGACAGGATGAAAAAGGCCTCAGATGCTCTTTAGGTTTCTTGCTTGGAAAGACACTCTTTTAAGGTTTTGTGGTGGGGGTCACATGTAATAAGTCCTGGAGATCTGGATAGGATGAAAAAGGCCTTAGATTCTCTTAGGGTTCTTGCTAGTCAAGAGACTCTTTTAAGGTTTTGTGACAGTCACATATAGTACTAGCCCTAGGAGATTCAACAGGTAGAGTTGTGTGCTTGTAACAGCTTGGGATGCTCTTTCGAGGTTTTGTGACACACGTAATAAGTCCTGAGAATTCCACAGTATGGCCAGTGATGATGAAGACCTCCAGGTGGTGGGCCTACATCTAGTATGAAAAAGGACTAGCTATGTAGAACTTCCTATGATGAGTAGATTCAGAGATTGATTGAGATAGCAGCAGCAATGACGATGACGATGATTCGAAGACGATGATTTGCTGATGATGATCCAGAGAAGATAACTTGTGCTAGAAGACCTGTGTCAAGAAATAGCTTCCTAGTTAAGAGGGAGTGTTCATGTATATGTAACTTCGGAATGTATTTCACATATATGTCTATTATATTCCTATATAGATGTTATTATTCCTCTATACGGAAGTATCCTCATTTATATTGTAAGTGTCGTAACTTATACTAAATAGGTTATTAGACCACCTTGTTGGGGTTGTCCCTGTATAAGTCATGTGGGTGAAAGGGTTATTAGACCACCCTATTGGGGGTCGGCCCAGTTAGCTTTATGTTATGTGGTTAAGTTAAGGCCGACCTAGTAAAGGTTATTAGGCAAGTCAAGTCATGTATAAATAAAGTGCAGGAGGCACTCTATTTGAACATCATTCTATTCTCTCACACACTCTTTGGAGAGTGGCGCACTTGTGGAGGAGGAGAATCTGCTGCTAGGAGATGTTTATGGTTTTCCCCAAGTAAACTTTGTGTCTCTTGTGTGCTTGCATTATTGTGTCCATGATTGATATGCTGTAGCAATGCTATACATGTTTTTCTCTCAGTTAAGATCCTAGATCATATTGAAGTAAATTCTGAAAAAATAACATATTCTAACTCAGCTGCATTACCTGCAATGCCTTGCAAATACAAAAATTTAGTATAATCAAGTTCCAACTCAATATGGACAATCGGTGGTAGACTGTGGTCAAATTGATGTGGAACTCGCTATATGGAGCATGTTGTTTTAAGGACTTGAAACCAATTTTCAAGCCACATCTTAACCGTTGCAGATCCTTTGCTAAATTCATGAGGTTGGAAGACCCAGAAATTATGCATTGCTGCTGGGTATTCTGCAATAAAAGAAGTATCGCCGATGAGAGTGATTCTGTACATTGCAAGCCATATCAACAAGGAGGGCCAGCGAATCATAGACCTAGTTTCTTAACATTTTTCGTAGGTCAACTCGGCGATCCCTTCTAAATACTATACCCAATTAAATATTTTTCCTTCTAGCGTGATTGCTTTTACGGCTTCCAACATATCCAGTCAGATGTCGTATGGTCCCCATGTACTAGTTAGACAAATTGAAACTATAATTGCAGCAAACCTATAGTTATTATATTTAATTTTGCTAATGACAAGTCCTTTGGAATTCTTCCCTTGTGGTGACCATGTGAATTCCTCAACTAGCTTTAAGTTGACCCTGACTGGAACCTCAGGTCCTTTGCATGGAAGCCCTATGAACCTAGAAATGAGTTCATCATTAACCTCAATGGGTTGGTACAACCAAACTTTCCCATTATGTTATCGACTAACTACATACTGCGCCATTAAATATTTGAGGCCATTGAAATTGTCCAACAGTGGTGCTTGTAAGTAGTGTCAAATTTTGGTAGCAAACAATCTGTTAGCTGATTCAATCCATTTTTCATTTTGTAAACTCCACTTACGCATTTTCTTTCAGTAATGGATCCATTGATGTTCTTCAGTGCATTCTTTGTGGATTCTAAGGAAGTGGGATTTCAGTGGTGAAATTGAATTGTCCTCAATGTCAGGTAAATACTTCTCAGTGAGCTTCATCGATCTTGTTGTAGCAGTGGCTCTTTTTGGAACCATTGTATGTGTGGATTCAAGTGGAGAAGTCAGATTGCCGAGGGTGTCCAGAATTGGTGCTAAGTACACTTGCTTGATTTCTTTGCAAAAGTGTTCCCAATATTGGTCAAGTTCCATATTTATAGCAGGAAATTATGTGGTGCATTCAAGTCGGTTAGGTGAATGCATTATTTTTGGATTTTATGGGAGATAGCTTCTTGGTACGTGCGATGATCCTTCTTTATTATGCTTTGGTTGACTTTCTTCATGCGACCCTCATTGGGTTCAATCATACTAATGTCTATGATGAATTTGCCGACTCATTCTTGAGTGTTCTTTTGATCGATATTGAGTGCCTTCTATTCAGCGGTCAATAGTGGGTGTATGTTTATAGTTGACTTGCCATCGATGAATTGTCTCATGATCCTTATACCAATCTACCGTCATTATAATGTATTTGGTACATGTCGATCCTTCATGTTTTAATGCCTTTTTATACAATTTTTTCTTGGAGTGCAAGTTAGTTTTACGATAACTACCTCTATCCTAACAAATGTAATTAAGCTTGGAACAAAGAGTAACTAATTTGCAAACCTGGAACATGATGGTCGACCAAATTGGGAAGCAACCATTTAGTCGGCACCATGCTTGTAGTATGCTTTTATAAAGTTTTAATTCGGTATCTTTGATAACTTTGGTAGAATCTTTCGATTGTAGCTTTCCTAGTCGAATCGGTCCATTCTTATTTATTTCTTCAACTATAATGGTCAGTACAACTATGAATCATACTAAAATATCATTAGGTAAGTCATTATGAATATTCTCAGACTTTCCCTTGTTGTTACTTGTTCCAAATGGTCGGTTGTTGACTCATTATTTAGTCTTTTGAAATCAACACAAATTCTTGGCTTTGCTGGGTCATATTCTTGATGTGATAGACTAGAGCTTGACCTTGCGATATTCTAACTTGTGTAGTCAGCTTTGTGTTTGCAATTTTTTTTGTATAAGTAGGTGTGCCAGTCTAGTCACAATTTTGATGCATATCCCCTGGCCTTGGTGCGTGACTCATACTCTGTTTGTAAACTAGTGTCAGTAGGTGACCTTGATTATCAACATTTTTTTATACTTGTTCGATATGCTCAATCGGAGATTCGTGTTCTTTATGCTACAGGTTCGGGATGCTTGTCAGTTCCCTTTTGTTAAAAATAATAGTTGGGTGTGTTCTAATTTTCTCCTCGACGATTTTTGGAATGACCGATACAGTGAAGTAGTGATGCATCCTTTTTCTAGGAATGAGTTTAACAGACCAACAGTCGCGAGCTTGTGTTTCATAGTTTTCGAGTTTCCAATCATGTAATTATGAATCAGAGTTATACCCAATAGACAAGGGAGTCCCCAATTGTAGATCTCCATGATTGTTAGGTTTGACATAATCTTCATTGTTGTGGACAATTTAGTACAGACATCGAATGTCTTCATTGTGATCATCAAGTTCCACCTAGGGTTTTTCTTGAGATGGATTTATTAGTACAATTACTTTTTTCCCATATCCTTTAAGTTTGATCCGTTTTTTCTCTAGTGAAATGGAAGCTTTCATTTTGCGTCCCCATGGTTGTCTGACTAATGATGGAAAATATTTGGCTCCTTCTATTGGATCAATGATTTCGAAGTTGATAAAGGTGTTGATACCTATGATTGAAGTTTTAACATTTCTCCATACACAAATGGATTCAATCAGTCCTTGATCGGATAATTTGAGATATATCCTTGATTCTTCAAGTTTTTTTCGACCAATGCTTTCCCATGTTGATTTGGTAATGATGTTTTCTTGCGATACAAAGTCGAGGATGACTTGTGAAATTCAAAACTCGTCGACTTCCAAGTCAACAAGAGGATCCATATCGACTTTATCTTTGTGATTTAGACTGCATAGTGTTTTGTTAATTTTTTCATTTTGGACATTATTTCTGATAAGATGGATTACGTCAATTAAATTTATCACAACTTCTTCTTTTGTTAATAAATGAAGTAAGTCATGAAGCATTTTACTTTTATTTTATTCTTTACACTCATCAGATGCTACTTGAGAGAATATTTCTGAGGCATTTTTTAATATATATTTTTTCTTCATTGGGTTAGGATAATCTTCATGTGTATTGTGTAGTTGAGTGACATGAGGGTTATCCCCCCAGTCTTTGTGCCTTTCAGTGTAATTACATGCAGATTTTTAGTGCTACACGCTTCATTTTTAGAGACACATGATAAAATATTAACATTTTTTCTTTTATTAAGGGCGTCTAAAAAAATGGGGCACTCTTTAATATTGTGCTTCCTTACTCTACACTTTGTACAAAAATTTAAGTCAATCTTGTCCTTCCACAGACAGTCGGGACTTAAATGTTCTTCATTGAAACATACATAACAACGTGATCAAGTCCAACCTGGTGGTCAGTACACCCTATTATTGTAGTTTCTACCTCTACCATTGTATCCTCCTCATTGGTTATTTCCATAATTGCGATGGTCGGTATTGCGATTATCTCGTCCTTGTTGTTCGCCTATCTACGTCTTATAAACGGTGTGGTGATTTGCTTTAGCTTGTAGATTCTTTATGCACTCTGCAGTCGATTGTTGTGTCATCTGAAAAAATCCACACCACTTTGGATTGATGTTATCAGCATTGTATGGGAAATTTGTCATCGTGTGGGGATCAATCCTTTCACATATATCACAAAAATATGTTGTATGCATCGTTTGGACATTTTATTGCTTCCTTTATTCAGGAAAGATATTTTCTAGCATTCTCATTTCTCTTTTTTTATTGTTATAATTATTCTGATTGGTTCTTCCAACATTATAATTCTGGATATAGTTTACTACTTTCTTGTCCCACCACTCTCAGATTTCTCTCTTTGTTACATTTGTGCATATTTATCATTTCATAAGGATGTGTACTATTGGAAACAGAACCAATGTTGTAGTCTAGGGGTTTGTGTAGGTTACCAGTAATACACTATACTAATATAGAGAAAGAGTCACATGCATACATGTTAGTTTTTCATCATTTAATTCAATAGATCTAGGATATTAACTGAAAGAACAACATGTACAGCATATCAAGCATAAGAGACAAGAGACAAGAGACACAAAACATTTCACCGAGGAAAACCAATTAGGTGAAAAACCCCGCAACTTCCTCAAAAATAGAATAAGCACCAACAAAAGGATCCCAATGATCAAACCCAAGAGATAGATATCCTCAACAGCATACTCCTCCACTTGTGCACACTCCTCCTCTCTCTCACTAATGTGAAGTGAGTGAATGTGTAAAATGAGAGAGACAGACTCTCTATTTCCATAATTGCGATGGTCGGTATTGCGATTATCTCGTCCTTGTTGGTCGCCTATCTACGTCTTATAAACGGTGTGGTGATTTGCTTTAGCTTGTAGATTCTTTATGCACTCTGTAGTCGATTGTTGTGTCATCTGAAAAAATCCACACCACTTTGGATTGATATTATCAGCATTGTATGGGAAATTTGTCATCGTGTGGGGATCAAACCTTTCACATATATCACAAAAATATGTTGTATGCATCGTTTGGACATTTTATTGCTTCCTTTATTCAGGAAACATATTTTCTAGCATTCTCATTTCTCTTTTTTTAACGTTATAATTATTCTGATTGGTTCTTCCAATATTATAAGGACAATTATCCTTAGTATTCCCTTCATTTGAGCATTTAATGCACCATAGATCATTATGTCAGAGATTCAAATGTTGCATCGATTTCTCCATCCACTCAATTTTGTCTTGCAATTATCGGTCGATGGTGCAACTAGAATGATTTGATTTTGATTGAATTCACAATGCTTTCTTTAGGGAATATCATAGCCTATGTAGTCATGCATCAGTAGAGAAGTTCTAATTATTTCAACTAAACTATCAACAAAGAATTGAATGACTACAGTGGGGTCGATTTTGGAGGGCATTTGGCATAGGAGATATTTAAATCTTCTATCATATTATCGAACAAATTCTCCCACTCTTTGATTGATCTCCTTTAGGTGATGGCTTTCCAAATGCTTCGAATCGTCTACCTTGAAGTGGTCTAGAAAAGCATCTTTGATTTGGATTTTTGTTTTAGGACCTTCCTCCAAAAAATTCATGTACCATGTGAGTGCACAATTTTTTAGTCCTCCTCCAAACTGTGAAATTTGTTTATTTTCATCATTAATTAGTTTATATTTCCATAGGTCCTCATACACAAATCATTTCTTTTTAGGATCTCCATCTCCTTCAAAAATAGGAGTATTGAATGGAAGATGTACAACCATATTTCTACTTCTATGATATTTGGACAAACCGACTGATTATTGAAAGAACTTACTATTAATTGACTACTAATGAATTATGATGAATGAAGTTGTTTCCAAGACAAAAGTATCTCCTCTACAAACTCTTCTTTATTTGTTCGGTACTCTGACAAGTTATTAGGATCAATCAACAATGTTGCTGGGGAAGGGGTACCTTGATGTGTTCTGAGTAAAATAAATTGAATAATGTCTCCCAAACTCAGGAGTGAAGGTAATCCAATTAGATCGCTTTGGTTGCTAGATCATCAATCTATCTGCAATTCTACCACATTCGTCTCATCGGTTCCAAATACTAGTATCTCTTGGAAGTAATCCAATGTCGCACTGGATGAACTGTCTAATAGTTGGTCTATTCGTCATGATCATAGGTACAAAACTAACGGGAGTTGCGGCATAAAGAATTGGGATGCACATTTTATAGGTGGTCAAAACCATTGCGTTTGACCGATCTTTAGATGTCGATGCCTCACCTTCTTCTTAAATTCGTAGAATTTCTCTCGAATCGGATAGGACTTTTGGTCCTTCGACCATCTCTTATGACTTCTTCAAGCCTCTCTTATGATGTAATGGGTTGTAAATCTCCCTTAATTGCTCTCATTGTCTATATATTTTTCTCTCTCTAGTTTTTGGATATTTGATGCTTGCTTATGGACGACTAAACATTTATTTCGTCGCAGCGGACTTGACTTCTTATAGGACTTCATTCTTCTGTCGACTAACCTCCAACTTTTTTATTTATAACACATCTTCAGTTAACCCCCCCCATTTCCAACCCGAATCTTATTGACCGATGGATACGATATCAACAATGGTCATCATTTCTTCAAAAAATGTTCCCACTCTCATTCAGTCATGAACCATTCCCACTATTTTTGCTTGTTTTCCTAATGTGTCATCTTGTGCTCCTCTAAGGGAGGTCGAGGTTCAACGATGTGTCTCACGTCATTCTCGATCAAAAATTTATATACAAGGATGGGGACAAAGAAGAAAAAAAAATCATGGAGGTCAGTGTAAAAATTGCGTCATATTTTATCAATGGACACTCTGTCCTTGATGGCTTGTTCCTCAAAATATTCTTCACATGTTTTGTCAAACCATTCGAGCAAATTTGTTCTTCCATCATTAAGGATCTTTCACATCAGCAAATTTTCACTCTGGGAATCCAATATAGTCATGAACAACTATCAAGAATTTCTTTATTTCACCAAGGACAAACTCTAAAAATTTCTCAAGCACCTTGGTGAAGAACTTATGCCTTTCTTGTGCCAACATCATCTTGCTTCGTTGTCCATAATTCTGGATATAGTTTGCTACTTTCTTGTCCCACCACTCTCAGATTTATCTCTTTGTTACATTTGTGCATATTTATCATTTCATAAGGATGTGTACTATTGAAAACAGAACCAATGTTGTAGTCTAGGGGTTTGTGTAGGTTACCAGTAATACACTATACTAATATAGAGAAAGAGTCACATGCATACATGTTAGTTTTTCATCATTTAATTCAATAGATCTAGGATATTAACTGAAAGAACAACATGTACAGCATATCAAGCATAAGAGACAAGAGACAAGAGACACAAAACATTTCACCGGGGAAAACCAAGAAGGTGAAAAACCCCGCAACTTCCTCAGAAATAGAATAAGCACCAACAAAAGGATCCCAATGATCAAACCCAAGAGATAGATATCCTCAACAGCATACTCCTCCACTTGTGCACACTCCTCCTCTCTCTCACTAATGTGAAGTGAGTGAATGTGTAAAATGAGAGAGACAGACTCTCTATTTATACACTACTTCACTTGTCTTTTAACTTTAACTAGGTCGGCCCCAACTTAACCACATAACATAATGTTGACTAGGCCGAACCCCACTAGGGTGGTCTAATAACCCTTTAACCCACATGACTCATACAGGGCCGACCCCATCAAGGTGGTCTAATAACCCATCAAGCATAAGTTACGACACTTACAATATAACTTGCAACACTTGCAAGTACAACTGACGACACTTCCAATCAGAGGAATAATACATCTCCGTTGGGGATACAATAAAGTACAAATACAATATACAAGTGAATATCTTCTGAAGTTACAAATACATCAACACTCCCTCTTAACTAGGAAGGTATTCTCTTGACACAGGTCATCAATACATATAGGCACAAGTCTTCAAATCTGGAGTTGGATCATCATCACTGGATCACGGAGCATCATCATCATCACTGCTGTTGTACCCATCATCTCGATCACTGGGCTATCTCTCAATTCTTCTTGTCATAGGAAGTTCTATAGAGCTAGCCCTTTCTCATGCTAGGTGTAGGCCTAGCCTCCTGTAGGTCTTCATCAACTGTGCGAACGATCTGATAGAGGTGGAATCTCAGGACTAATTATGTGTTAATGCAATACCTGACCAGAGCATCCCAGGAACATTTATGTGCTGCAGCACGACCGGCAAGATCTCTAAAGAGCATCCCGGGACTTATTACGAGAACACAGCTCAACCTAACGGATCTCAAGGACTGATTACATGTGAATAGGCAAATCCTTTAAAGAGAATCTCAGGAACATTTATGTGTCGTAGCACGACCGGCAAGATCTCTAAAGAGAATCTCGGGACTTATTACGAGCACACAGCTCAACCTATCGGATCTCCAAGACTGATTACATGCCTCCCTAGCAAAACCTCGAAAGAGCATCCCAGGACTGATTACGAGCACACAGCTCAACCTATGGGATCTCCCAGGATCTTTTACATGCTACTACACAACCTGCCACATATCATCCATGACCTCAAAGTATCATCCTAATACTCATGATCCAACTGATCATCATCACATGGTGCATCAACCTGATGCACGCCATCATCACATGGTGCATCAACCTGATGCACGCCATCATCACATGATCATCCTGATCATCATCATAACATCATCCTGATGCATATCATCCAGAGTATCATCTTGATACTCATCACACATTATCATCCTGATCATCGTCATAGCATCGTCCTGATGCATGTCATCCAGAGTATCATCCTGATACTCATCACACATGATCATCCTGATCATCGTCATAGCATTTTCCTAATGTATGTCATCCAAAGTAGCATCCTGATACTCATCACACATGATCATCTTGATCATCATCGTAGCATCGTCCGAATGCATATCATCCTGATACTCATCACACATGATCATCCTGATCATCGTCATAACATCATCCTGATGTATGTCATATGAAGCATAGTCCTGATGCTCATCACACAATGCTTACATCCATAGCCATGGGAGGATCCTCCTACCACCATGCTTGGAATGGCGCCTGCAAATGTGTCCCATCACTTCTTCCTCGAAGTATCTTCTATCTAAAGAACACCAAGCCTCTCTCTGAAGTACTCAAACTTCACTCTTGCTAGTGGTTTTGTCAACACATCTGCAATCTACTCATCTGTCGCAACATACAGGAGATTCACTGCTCCTCTCTGCACCATATCCATGACATAGTGATATTTGATCTCGATGTGCTTTGAACTGTCATGGAACACCGGGTTCTCTAACAACTTCACACAACTCTGGTTGTCACAATAGATACAGGTAGGATCCAACGGGAGATCAAATAACTCAGGCAACAGTTTCCTAAGCCACACTTCCTCACAACTGGCCGAATAAGCTGCGACATACTCTGCTTCGACTGTACTCAGTGCTACGTAGGATTGCTTCCTTCTAAACCAGGATATCACACCTAATCCCATATTGAAGAAACACCCTAAAGTGCTCTTCCTATCTATAGCATTGCCTGCCCAATCTGAATCAACATAACCCTCCAGGTTAAACTTTTCATTCGCATCATACTTGAGCCCATAATCAACAGTACCCTTCACGTACCTCAGAATATGCTTTACAGCAACCAAGTGAACATGTCTAGGATCTATCAGGAACTGGCTCAATGTGTTCACCGTAAAGCAAATATATGGTCTCGTGTTCGTCAGGTATATTAAGGACCCAATCATTTGACGATACATCGTGGCATCAACCGATTATGAAGAAGCATCACACAATAGCTTCAGGTTCGATGCCATAGGTGTGGCCATGGCCTTGCATTCCATCATCTCGAACCGCTCAGGATCTCTACTGCATACTTCCCTTGTCCAAGGAAGATTCCATATGCACTTTGCCACACCTCCATGCCTAGAAAGTAATTCATCATGCCCAATTCCTTCATATCCAACTCGACAGCAAGCTTCCTCTTCATGTAGGTAATCAATCTATCTTCACCTGTCACAAACAGGTCATCCAAACACAGTAGTAATATCACAGGATTGTCTTCCTCAACCTTGTAGTAAGGGTTAGAATCCGCTTTACTCTTAGTAAAGCCCAAATTAGATAGGAAACTGTCTATCCTACCATACCAAGTCCTAGGAGCTTTCTTCAAGCCATACAAGGCTTTCTTCAACCTGCACACATATGATGCCCTATCATGTGTCTCAAAACTGAGTGGCTAATCCACATACACTTCCTCTTCGACTACACCATTCAAGAAAGTTGTCTTGACATCCATCTGGTATATCTTCCACTTCATCATTGCAGCCAGAGCAAGTATTGTTTTCATGGAAGTGTACCTGGCTATAGGAGCAAAAGTCTCTTCATAATCTATTCCCCCTTTATGGGAGAAGCCACGAGCTACAAACCTTGCCTTGTATTTCTCTATGCTACCATCTGTAGCATGCTTGATCTTATAGATCCACTTGGAAGTCACAAATAGACTTCCCTTTTGGTCTTTGGACCACATCCCAAACATCATTCTTTATGATCGACTGGTATTCCTTGATCATGGCATTCTTCCATTACTACATCCCAGATCCTGGGAACTTCAGATTATTTAATATCTTCAATAGATAGTTTTCTTCAAACTTCATTGTTGAAACAAATGTTGTAGTCCTTCTTTTGTAGGTGATGGTGCATGGTCTTTCCTACAAGACAAGTTCAATTGCATGATTAGAAACTTCTCATAGTTTTTCAAAAAACATATTCTTATACATAAAGACATATGTCATATAGTCATGCAATTATCTTAGCCAATGCTTCAATACAACATTTATCCATATCCCGTATTCACACGATAACTTTCTAGATGCCTTCCATATCTACCAGAACATTTGTTAAGAGTGTGCACAACTCCCAACATGTTAGCAAAGAGGTTTCATTCTAGATAAGTAGCAATGGAATGTTGTACAGTACCATATGCCACTTACCCATTACTTACATATTAGTAGTATCTTGTTCATTAATGCAACTTTTCTAATATGCATAATACATATCCTAAGTCTAGGAACATAAGTATGTACATGACTGGACAACATTAAATATATAATAAATGACAATTCAAATACTTATCTTTGTTTGGTTGTTGGGTGGACTCCCTCTCAATCTTTGCTTCTTTGCAGGAACTACTAGAGTGAGCTCCCTCTCAGTCTTTGCTTCCTTGCAGGAACTACTAGAATGAGATCCCTCTCAATCTTTACTTCCTAGATTATCTGTCTTTGAACTTATATCCATCCTGGACCACTATGCATGCTTAAGTGAGCACTATTGTCATGATTGTGTCATCCTCAAGATCTCATACATAGTCATATATTCTTTAGTATAATCTCAATACTATCAAAACATTATGATTCTAAATAATCTTAAATATGTATGGTCATGATCATTTCATACATAGGTAATAAGCATTAGTATTCAAGGTTTCAGGGAAGACTTCTTTTACTCAAGCATATTCTTATTTGACCATAGGACTCTTTTGGTTAGTCATATCATCAATCAAAGTAAGAAATATAATATGCATAAACCCTTGATTACTAAAACTTCTAACTTTCAAGAATAATTATTATCATTCATACAAAAGTATAAGATCCTAACACAAGGTAAAATTCTAACTTGATATAGGAAAAACATACTTGGTTATCATATTTGCTAGTTACGTCTAACATACCCAAACAATGTCTTCTTGTTCTCTTCAATGACTTGTGCTTAGTAACCTGCATAACTCATAAGTTAACCATTGTAGAACCAAATTATACATACCTCGTAAGTAGAGCTTCTATGGGATCCATGAGTCTTTGTCTTCATGTCACCATGGTCATATGTTCTTGATCTAGAACTTGATTTGTACCTTTCCTCTTAGCAGACAACATCATCCTAATACAATACCACAGTGCATCAGTACAATCATAAGTGTCATAACCCTAATCAATGAATGTCTTCTATCATTCACATGCATTCATACTTTTACTAAGGTGATAAGACAAGTCTAAAATTAATCAATATTGTACTAACCTCAATAATATGAAGACAAACATATCATAACCTTAATCATGAACATATTTCAAAAGCTTAGCTATATCTCCTCAAGTCATACCTATTGAGATTCCTTGTAGCATTCTTATGGAAGGCCTTAGCCTCATCTCCCTCTAGAACTGGAACTTCTTCACTTATGCAAGTGTCCAATTCATTCTCTTATAGGATTAACCCAATCCACTTTGATTTGTTGAGACAGGATCTGGAGCTGGATTAGGGTAGAGAAACCCTAAAAATTCAAACTTTGAATTTCAAATTTCTGATTGGATGAAAAGATGTGCCTTGCTGAGCTGATCAAGCTAGTATACTTCAATTTTGAAATCTCCAAAATTTGACCTCTCAAAATTGCCTTTGAAACTTACAGATCTTTTGGACAGGATCCTGAACTAGGGTTTGATAAATCCCGGTATTCTTCCCATCCAAAAGGTTCGATCTTGTGTTCTAAACTTCAATTTTTCTTAGGAGCTTCCAGCCGTGGTCACAGATTTCAAAAATTCCAACTTTTGCAGAAGCCCTAATTTTCCATCTTTTCGATCAAAATCCTGAACTAGGGTTTGATCCAGCCTAGCCTTCTTCCCAACCAAAAAATTCGATCTTGGTCTCTAAATTTTGATTTTGATGAGGAGCATTCAGCCGTGGTCTCCAGTTCAAAAAATTCCGACTTTCTTCGAAGCCCTAAATTCCCGCAGCAGTGACAAGCCAAGAATGAAGGTGCTCAGAATCCAATTTTGTTTTGACAGAAATATGCACCTTATTGTTTTTGGTGCATCTCTTAAATTTTGGATCCACAGGGTCTGAAACTTTGGCCTGTGGTAGCCTGACTTGTCTTCTTTCCAACCCCACAGGTTTGACCTCAATTGGATTCTCTAAGAGAGAGTTATGCCAAGTGTTGCAACATGACCTGTTTATGTGATGAAACAGGAGAGCGAACTTATATGGAGTGCCACGTGTCATTGTTTACAAAATTTTATTTGGAGCTTCCTAGCCCAAGTTGTGACCTTTTTTCCTAGGTCACCTATTTATGACTGCGATCTGGAAGAGGTAGAAACCCTAGATTGTACAGATCATAAAACAGAAAGTACAATGAATTAGATGATTTGCTTCGGACACAAGGTACATGGGGATGTTATCTATGACCTGTAAAAGTTTAAGATCCTGAACCTTCACCAAAATGGATTTATAGGAAAGTGCTACGATGACTAGTTTTTGCTATATCAAGCCCTAAACACATATTTCATTAAATTTGGAATTATGCAAGGGATCTAGAATTTAGAACTTCAACAAGATTGAGTTTTCGAAAAATGAAAAACCAAAAAATTACTTAATTCACTCATTTCAATCTTTATATTCACCATTTTTTTATAATATTATCAATATAAGCTATATAAAATCAAATTTATATAAAGTTGAAGCATATCTTCCGAATATTAATCTTAGATTCCTTACAATATATATAAAATCAATCTACATTATTATTACAATATTATCATTATCATTAATTTACCATTTTCAATCTATATATTCACCATTTTTTTTACAATATTATCATTATAAGCTATATAAAATCAAATTTATATTAATTTGAAGCATATCTTCCTATGCTTAAACTTAGATTCTTTACATTATTTTATTATTATAATTTGTAATTTGTATTAATATTTCTTTCCTATTAATTTATCTAATGGCATTATTTGTATGTTGAAAGTATTAACCATTTTATTTATAATTTGATAAAGCATATATTGTGCATGTGTTGAATTACCATATTAGTAAGAGATTGTCGCCATTTTAAAGTGACCTAGAAAGATATTTAATGACATAACAGTCAATGTGTTTGTTACTATAACAAATTTATGTATTGGCATAATAACTTAGTAATTCTCAATCTTGATAATGGATGGCTAGAACATGGGGGGTTTTGCTCAACTTCAAGAGACAACGAGAACTGTAAATGTCTAGGAATTAGGTGAAACCTCTAATACCATGAAGACGTATTAGCTCCTGTAGTCATTGTAATATTGTACTTGTGGATGATGACACTACCCCTAATAATCTTTAGAATATTGACTAGAAAAATAATCAATAACATATCTACGAGCAACAACATCGAAAATTAGGTCGTACTCTATTTTATTTTCTTCCCTTTATATGTATTGTCTATTGTATGCCTGAGGACATTTTTGTCAAGTATATAGCACAACAGATACTTAGGCACTTCACTTATTCCCTTCATTTTATGGGATTATTATGAGCCCACAAGTTTCTACATGTTTTGGACATTGTTAACTATCAATTATTACTTTGGATTATGTTGATTGGTTAAGCCTAGATTCCTTTTTATAATATAAATATAATCATCTAACATTTAAAGAAATATTCATTATTCAATACTACTATATATTATGATATGTGGTTGGCACTATTTTAGAGCCAACAAGAGAAAATATTGTATTGGATAAAGTCTAAGTATACCGATTAAGGTAAAAAAAAATTATTAATTAGAATATAAATTTTATGGTACAATTGGTTTTTTTTCAAATACATGAAGAAAGAGGGAAAACCCATTCTAGTTATTGCAAGTGTCCAGCGTTTATTTTTGAAATGTTTGAACATATTACATTGAAAAAACATTAACTAGCTACTCCCATAGTAAAGTTTTTATAGACAAAGTCTATAATATGTTGTATGTCCAGTATTTATTTTTGAAATGTCTGAACATATTACATTAAAAAACATTAATTAGCTATTCCCATAATAAAGTTTTTATGGACAGTCTATAATATGTTGCTTGTAAGTGCTTTACTGGACTACATTTGAAATCAATGAATTAGAATAGAAACATTGAAGTACATTTTTGTTTATTACAAATACAAAAGTGAAAACCCACTAAACTTATTAAAAGTCCATTTAACAATCAATTTTTTTTATAAGTATCTGTGTGTCATTTAACAATCAAAATCAAATTATTATGAATTTTTATTATGAATAACACTGCTGAATTCTGATTACTTGAAATTATTCTTGCTGCTTGAAACCCTAGGGACGACTCCTGCTCCTCGCGGCCTCCCGCTGGCTGCTCGGCCTCCTGGCTCCCTCCCGGCGTCCAAGATCCAGCGTACCCCTGATGGCGATCCCTTCGTGGTCCGTTTTGGGTGACGGCCCTGGTGCTGATTCGCTCACTCCTCCAGATTCAGGCGTCCATGCACCCTCTGCGTCAATCGTTTCCCCTTCGGTTCCCCCTTCAGCCGGCGTCCGTTCGGTTGGAGATGCCATGGCGGCCGGGCTTGGTTCAGCTCCTGCGCAGGCTTCCCACGCTCATCCTCCTCCTGGGGTTTCCTCCAGCGCCGCCCCTCTTCCTTCCTTCTCCAAGGTCGCGGCCTCTCTTCGGAGGGAAAGCCCTTCTTTCAAAGATGTGGCCTCTCGACGGGGGGAGCCCTCTGCCCTGCCTGATGCGATCCCGGAAGCCCCAGCGATCTCCATCCAGATGCCGAAGGACGTCCTGGAGTATGCTGTTGTGTTAAGCAATTCCGCCTTGGTGTGCAGGTTCAATGGCTTCTGGCCTACCCTCGCAGATCTCCGCTCCTGGATCTCCTCGTCTTGGTCCCCTCTGCTTGATGGTGAGGTTGTAGCTTGCCCTTGTGCCAAGGGTTTCTTCGTGGCTATTTTTGAATCCTCTGATGACAGAAGCAAGGTCGCTAGCTCAGAACCGTGGTTCTGGGGCAGAGCAGGACTTTCCATGAAACCATGGACCCCAGACTTTGACCCTTCCACGGCTTCCATCTCTTCCGCTCCGGTCTGGGTAAGGCTCCCGTCTCTCCCTCTGCATTTCTGGGGGGCCAAATCTCTGGAAGCTATAGGTAATGGACTCGGGAAATATCTCAGCATAGATCAGAGCTCAGACCGAACCACGTTTGCAAGGATCTGTGTAGAAATGGACTTCAAAAAGGGGTTCCCTGCAGAAATCTCTCTCTGCGGCAAAGGCTACTCTTGGACCCAGAGGATCGACTATGAGAATCTCTGCTTCAGATGCAGGATATGCTATGAAACAGGACATATTGCCGGGAATTGCGAGAAATCAGCCGAAAAAAGAAGACCGCGCTGAAGCCAAAGGCCCACCTGGTGGAAGGATGCACCTCCGGTGAAGCAAACTGAAGGGAAGATCCCGGCATCAGTCCCGGAAGAGGAAGCAGACTCTGACTCCAAGGAACTTAATCTAGAAACAGAACCAGCAGAAAGACCACCGACCACATCGCCAAAGACAACCCAGCGAGCCTCAAGCTGGGCGGATATAGCCGATGCTGAAGAATCTCGAGGTCAGCGGGAAACCCACGATCAAGACCAAAGTAGCGAATGGCAGACCGTTACCAAAAGGAAAAAAAAATCTACCCAGTCCCGGACGGATGTAATGACTCGCAGCCGAACAGGCTCGCTGAAATAGCTATCTCCAGGTAGCTTTTCATATTGAAGCAAGTTTGCTAGGAAACCAGTGGTTGACACGGTTTTTTAATTTCCTGCCTAGTTTTGGGCGAACACTGGAAGCTCGTTGTAACTGAGAACTCTTTGTACTAAGCATTCGGTTGCTCTATACCGGCACTAATACAATCTTCCCCTATGTTATTGTCAAAAAAAAAAAACACTGCTGAATTCTGCAGTCTTTGGCAAGGATTAAATATTGCGTGTGATCAAGGAATTAGCAATTTAACAGTCTTTGGGGACTCCAGGATTCTGATCAGAGCCCTCATAACCAAGAAGACCCCTCCGAATGTCAAACTGCGCCATATATTTCAAAGAATTCTTCAGGTGAGCAAACATTTCCAAAAAATCAGATTTTACCATGTGCTTCGGGTGCTGAATAAGCAAGCAGACATGGAAGCAAACAAAGGGGTCGAGCTGGCTCAAGGCATATTAAGCATAGATGGCTCGCGTCAGCGATGTGACATCCCATAGCTCCAGGGGATCCTGTATCTTCTCACAGCACGCTCTTTGGCTTCCCAAAACACGTTTTTCATGCGAATGCAGAGATTCCCTGCACCACAGCTCAGAGACAGGTCCTTGCGCCCTCGGGAGTCTCCCTGTATGCTCTTAAAGGAGCTCCTCCCCTGTCTCGAACTCATTCCTCTCTATCAGCGAGCTCTGCTAATAGGCTTAAGGTATCAAGCATTTCGAGTTCCCTCTGTCAAGTCCGAGCTCAGATCAAGGTTCGCGGTGTGCTCCTGAACTAGATGGCGTTGAACAACTCTTCGAGCTCCGGATTCACAGCGGAAGAACGGATTGGAGCCCTGGAAACTGCCCTGGGGCGTCTGAGGGCAAAGCACGATGAACAGAAAGCAAAGTTAGAGGCGCTCTCCAAGGCAGGAGAGCAAACCTGGGACCTGTTGAACAAAGAACTCATGCAACTCCGGGCAGACTTCTCTGAACAAATGGATGATATGAAAGATGAGACGCGAACTGGTTTCAAGGATGCTGCGAACACTCATGGCAACTTCGGCCATAGGATCGCAGCACTTGAAGCTGAAGTCACCACTCTGAAAGCTAAGCTGGAAAAATGAATATCGCTCCAGCAGTATAATACGCCTTTCTCCTCTGTTATAGCTAAATAATATCTGGCATTTGGGAGTAGTGGAGCCCTGCCAAGTTTTGGGCGATCTCTGTAAGCTCGCTGTACTTCTATGGAGGTGTACTGTATCTGGGAACTCTATGTAATTAGCATTCGGTTGCTCAATACCGGCACTAATACAATCTACCCCTATGTTACTGTCAAAAGAAAAAACAATCAAAATCAAATTATTATGAACTTTTATTGGTAATTTTTATTGGAAACATTTTACAGATGTCAAAAGAAAATATTTTATAAGTCAAGGCGTGTTTTTTAATGATCAAAATAAATAATTTTGTTATGAATTGGAATAGAAACAAACTAGTACAGTTTAATTTATTTTATTATAATATACATTCATGAAGTGTTTGAATGTATTATATTGAAAAGAATACGAATTAGCTAGCCCAACATTATCGTTTTAATAGATCGTATCTAGAAGATGATGCTTTTAAATGTATTATTGAACTTGATTATCCAAGTTTGATGGAGTGAGAAGTTATGTCGATCTAGACAAAGCATTGGAATTTGTAATTTCCATGTTAGATATTGTTTGGTGTTTGAACGTATTACATTGAAAACAATGCTAATTAACTCCAATATAGTTTTAATATGCCAAATTGACTCCAGTATAGTTTTAATAGGCCAAAACTAGAAGATATTGATTTTAAGTGCATTATTGGACTTGATTATCCAAGTTATGGGAGAAGTTATGTTAATATAAACAAATCATTGAAAGTTTAATATTTCATGGTGTCATGTAATTTGCATGATGTATCGTCACATGAATACATTGCAATTTAAACAAAATTTTCATATTTGTACCAAATAATATAAAACTCCCCAAATAAATTTGAAGAAAATATTCAATATACAAGAAAAATTGAAAAATGTTTCTTCATGTATTAATTGGTCCTCCAAAGAACATAATTACATCCATGAATCATCTCCACTTAATCTCATGTTATTCGTTCAAGTAGGTCAAGGACAGCATGTACACCATGTTTATTTATCTTGGCCTTCTTGCAATGTTCTTTCTTAGCCATCCATGCCCAAACTATGGTATCAATTGGAATAGATCCAAGCTCTATGTCATCAGGATTTGGTACCCAATATTCCTCTAATACTTTTCCATTGTATTTCCCTGAACCGGGCTTCCACCAATCAACTTTAACATGAAGAGTATCACTTTCATCATCTTGAAATATATTTGAGGTGGCTTTTTCCATCCAAATCATCTCCCCTTCTTCCTCGTTTCCTGATCTAACTAGCAACATCTTTCCTTTCTCAACATCATTAATAGGGTTGAATGTTGTCTTTGGCTTATTGCACTTGGGTCCAACATACACGGGTTCACCTGTCATAGTATCAAAATCCCCATCCATAATATTTGAGATTGCATGAAGCGCATTACGACCAACATCTGGAGTTTGCCTTGTCTTGGGCCAGAAATCCTCAGAAGATGAATCATGATCATTGTAATCTTCATATAAAGTATCAAGAACTCTTTCCCAATACTCTACCTTATTTTTCCATTCTGGTGTAACAATTGGCAATTCCTCACCACCCATTGTGTCTTTCCACATTTTTATGTATGATGTTATTCCTTCTTTTAGTTCTTTTAAATAGATTTCATTCTCTTTGGGATGTAAGAAAGATGGCTTCCCTATGGGCAGTTTAGATCGACCTTCATCGTCTGTATTCCATAACTCAACTCGTTCTGACCACTCAACATCTCTTATGGATTCTTTATATCTTAATACCGGAACATCATTGAGTACAAGAAATTGGAAGTACTGAACATTAAGATGTCCAACTAGTGCATTTTTTCCTTCCTTGATGTATCCATTAAGGAATCTTTTGAAGTCATACACCTTATCAATCAATTTAGGTGGAAACACTCTTTTTTCTTCAATTTTGCGATATGTATCCATCATCTCAGGTAGAGAATATATATCTTTACTTTTCAAGCTGGAAGACATTCTCCCATAGGTCCCGTCTATGTCTTCATGGGTGTGTCCCACGAGCAAGAACCCAACCTCAATAGTGATGAAGACACCAAGTGCAGTGAGAAGTGATAGAAACATGAAAAGATAACGGTTTTTATTATCACTTGCTGCATTATCCAATTGTAACAATAAATGTGGAGGAAGAGGTTTAAAATCGATATCTTGATTTTCTAATCTTCCATGAGATAAAAATTCATCCTTGTACACTCTACATTTTGAGTAAATAGAGGTGTCAAGTAATGCATTTGAAAGTGGGCTTCTTGAACTTCCACTCTCATAAAGAATATCACCATACATATCAAGATGTGGGTCTTCAAGGTCCCTAAAGCACTTAGCAAGTGATGTAATGGTAAATTGTGATCCCATATGTACAAATGGTAGGGAGAAATGACCAAAACCTCCTGTCTTATGCCCATGTGTTAGCATACCTGTCAATGACAAACCCAAGTTTATTCCTACAATAGATTTTGATTTGACGCGTAGCCTTGGAATTGAAGTCTTTGTTTTATCCATTTTATCATGGATAATACTCAAATACTCCTTTGGAAACCTCTCTGACATGATTCTGTGGGCATAGTAGCAATGTCTTCCGCACATAACGATCTTGTTATGTTTGTTCAATCTAGCGCGTGCCGTTTCTTCCAACTCTTTTGTAGTTGCTGACTTCATTTGTGCTTTCAACACAATACATTCACCACATTTACTGAAGTTGGTGTTCTTTGAGAATGCCACGTCTCGAAAATGAGTGTTCCAAATCTTGCTCATTGTTGGTTGTGATATTAATGGACAATTGAGCTTTTCCAAACCCACATTGATCTCTTTTAACAAAGAGCTTTGTGTGTAAGTCGAAGGCAACAATCTTAGAGGAGAAGAAGTTCCATCTGCTTCAACTTGACGTGTTTGGTTTGGCGAAAAATCTGAATTGTCCATTACAATTTTATGCAGTATTTCTATGGCCGCCACAGTTTGTGCACGTGCTTTACATCTATTGGTGTTACCATGAATGGATTCCATATGTCCTTGTTCAAAATTATGTTGGTAGCTATAAAAGGTGCTTTGAGGAATCTTATGTATCTTGTACCATGCTTTCTTACAAATAACATTACCATCAAATCTCATGTCCTTTACTTTTCTAGTAATAGGAGGTAGGCCATGGCCATGGCTCATTGACATGATAGTGTTTGAAACAAGTGAATTCAATACAAATTCCCTAATACCATTTTTCTCTTTGCATTCCATATCCCTTCTAGCATTTGCAATGGCATTCCTATCCACATGTTGAAGACAATCTTGTTTACAACATTCATCTGCAGCCAAAAGTCGGACTTCTTTCTCTTTATCTATCTTGGTTTGACGTTTTGCAACTTTTTCTCTTGTCATAGCTCGTTTAATCTTTTTATATGGCCTCGATGCATTAAGAACATTGACATCTTGATCTTTTTGATTATAAAGATCCCCATCCCATTGGTATAAAGGACTTGTATCCTCTATAACATCCCATATCAGCATTTCCATGGGTGTCTCTTTGTACTTTGTCTTGACCCTTAACATCTCACCTATGTTGTCCACCAATTTATGTATTGGCCATCTAACCAATCCATGTATAGACTTATCCCCAATCTTGCATCTTTCACAATACCCATGTATCTCTTCCACAAAAACACCAAAGTTATCTTCACCTAGTGTTTCACCCACAACCATGTCATCCTCATGGACATTAACAATCATTCCTTTGGCAATGCACATAATTGTTCCTATGCATCCATGTGTAAGAGAAACCCTTGTACATGTGAATGCAGCCCTATCTTGTGGAATATTTATGGGTTGATCTTCACAATGAGGTTTCAAATCTATTTCTGGCCAAATCTCATAAGATTCTATTGCACCCCCTAGTGTTTCCTAAAATCCAGTTGGATGTGGTAAAGGAGCATCATTTTTTAACACCTTCTCAATTCTAACCACTATGCATCCTTTCTTTACAATCTTTCCATGAACCTTATTCCCAAGCTCTGTATTTAATATGGATCCCTCACCCACCTTCACTCCATGTTGTAAAAGATCTACTTTGTCTGCAATAGAAAATGTTGAACAAACATTTGCACCTGTACACCAAACATAACAAACTTAGTATTTTCTCAAAAAAACATTCAATAAACTATGAATAATTCTTAACACATGCTTTGGTGTTTGATTTACCTATGGTGTGCCTCAAATCTGTAGTTCTCCATGGATGTGTATCCCCTTCATCAACATATTCCACAATCAAATGTGGTTGAGTGACATCAATTATCAAAACCATAACATAACCTGCAACAACCCTTCCTCCACCATAATAAGTTCCAACTTCTGTAGATTCAACCTTTCCTAGCCCAATAACTTGACCATTAGCCAGGAGGTCAACATAGTCCCCTTTTGTGAAAATTATACTTGCATCCCTATCTTGTGGAATATTTATGGGTTGATCTTCACAATGAGGTTTCAAATCTATTTCTGGCCAAATCTCATAAGATTCTATTGCACCCCCTAGTGTTTCCTCAAATCCAGTTGGATGTGGTAAAGGAGCATCATTTTTTAACACCATCTCAATTCTAACCACTATGCATACTTTCTTTACAATCTTTCCATGAACCTTATTCCCAAGCTCTGTATTGAATATGGAGCCCTCACCCACCTTCACTCCATGTTGTAAAAGATCTACTTTGTCTCCAATAGAAAATGTTGAACAAACATTTGCACCTGTACACCAAACATAACAAACTTAGTATTTTCTCAAAAAAACATTCAATAAAGTATGAATAATTCTTAACACATGCTTTGGTATTTGATTTACCTATGGTGTGCCTCAAATCTGTAGTTCTCCATGGATGTGTGTCCCCTTCATCAACATATTCCACAGTCAAATCTGGTTGAGTGACATCAATTATCAAAACCATAACATAACCTGCAACAACCCTTCCTCCACCATAATAAGTTCCAACTTCTGTAGATTCAACCTTTCCTAGCCCAATAACTTGACCATTAACCAGGAGGTCAACATAGTCCCCTGTTGTGAAAATTATACTTGCAGCCCTATCTTGTGGAATATTTATGGGTTGATCTTCACAATGAGGTTTCAAATCTATTTCTGGCCAAATCTCATAAGATTCTATTGCACCCCCTAGTGTTTCCTCAAATCCAGTTGGATGTGGTAAAGGAGCATCATTTTTTAACACCTTCTCAATTCTAACCACTATGCATCCTTTCTTTACAATCTTTCCATGAACCTTATTCCCAAGCTCTGTATTGAATATGGAGCCCTCACCCACCTTCACTCAATGTTGTAAAAGATCTACTTTGTCTCCAATAGAAAATGTTGAACAAACATTTGCACCTGTACACCAAACATAACAAACTTAGTATTTTCTCAAAAAAACATTCAATAAACTATGAATAATTCTTAACACATGCTTTGGTGTTTGATTTACCTATGGTGTGTGTTAGAACATTTTTCCACCTATGTACATTAATCATTTATTAATGATGATTAATTAGCCCAAGTGATTAATGATTACATCCCTAAGTTGATTAGCTACTAAATGGTCAATTATCATGAACTAGATAGCAAATGTGAACAAGTGCTGAGTCAAACCAGCTAAGTGGAGCGCTCCCCAGGGCAATTAATGCACTCAGCATGCCTAGAGCGCCCTCCTCAGGTCATTTAATGCACTCAGCATGCTTCTCTTCTACCTAGGGTGCATTTGCTCTCTTTGTGGACAATCTTGCCTTGTTTTGTCACATTTTTGACCAATTTTAGACTCCAAACCTCTAACCAACCAGTTTCTTCACATGTGTGAGGTCACATGGGCCTGTCCAGTCATTCCCAGCATTCACACTGCAGATTCGAACCAGTTTGGGATGGTTTGGGATATTTTGGTCAACTTAGGGGGGTTTGAGCTTTTTCTAAGCTAGATCAGTGTGAACACTCCAGATGGATTCGAATTCTTCCAGATTTGTATATATGGGTGTTCTTAACCTTTGTTAAGGTTGGACAGTTAATAATATTGACATTATTCACCAATTCATGAGTATTGTTCTTCATTCATTTAAATTTTTTATGCTAATTCTTGCAAATGTTGTGCAATCTTTCACCAGTGAGGAATCCACAGTAGCTAGATTCAACTGTGCTTGAGATTTTACATGGTATCAGAGCTCTTGGAGCTAGAATTCGAACCAGCAGACTGTTGTAGTGGATTGCCAGAAGCAGTGGAGAAACCACATAATTCCTGAGGCCATTGCCTTGAGCTTACTGGAGAAATCTAGTGGCTCCTCTCAGGTGTGATGCTCTCCCGAATGCACCCACTATCCATACAGGGTTCGAATCTGTCAGTGTAGATCCCTCCAGAGTGATTTGAGAGTTGTTTGCAGGTACTGAAGATCAGCATTGTCAGCAAGTACGAATTGCAGCAGAGAGAATGGAGCCATCTCACCCAAACGTGCTCACTCCCTTCAACTATTTCGATTGGAAGGCAGAAATGGTGATTTTGCTGAGATCCAAGGGTCTCTACAGAATCACGATGGGCACTGAGGTTGAGCCAAACTCAGCTGTGGAGAAATCCAAGTTTTTTAACAGAATGGATGAGGCATTTGGCCTCCTTTGTCTCAGCATTTCGAGAGACCTCCTGTTTCATGTAGAAAGTCTAGCAACTCCAAATGAAGTGTGGCTCAAGCTTGAGACACTGTTTGGAAAGACTGATGAGATGAGAGGCCACCAGCTCGAAAATGAGCTTATCTCACTGAGCCCAGGGAATTTCGATTCCATCCAGGACTTCTTCACCAAGTTCAAGAACTTGGTCTTGCAGATCAGACAATGTGGCATAGAGAAGAAAGAAGAACAGTTGGTGTTGTCCATTCTCTCCAAATTGGGTTCTGAATACTCAGTTTTTGTGTCTTCCTTCAACTCCACAAGGCTCACAGTTAGAGGATGGAAGATGCCATCTTTGGCTGACTTCATGGAGATGCTAACTCAAGAGCAAGACAAGCTGGTCTTGATAGGCTCCATCAAGCAAAAAGATCAAGTGCTTGCAGCTGGAGATTCGAAATGTGGAAGAGGCAAGCAAAAACCCAAGGGTTCGAAACCTCAAGAGAAGAAGAGAAAGGATGAGAGGCCCAAATCCTCTGAGGGGGTTTCGAATCCTGTCAAGAACAAGGGAAAGAAGGCTGAGAAGACAAAATGTAGCTACTGTCAAAGAGGTTTTCATCCAGAGAGCTCATGCATGAAGAAAACCATAGACACCATGACACATCTCCTACAGAAAAATAATATTCCTCTTCCTGAAAGTTCCAAGAAGAAGGAGTGCGTTTCTGAAGACAAGGAGAGCTGCCATGCTTTGGTGGCTAGCTCATCTCATTCACCTTTGTTTATCATTGATTCAGGTGCCTCAAGGCACATGGATTCCTCAAGAGACTCGTTTTCTGAACTTGCTCCCTACAGTGGTCTCTCAATTCGAATGGGAGATGACTCAGAAATCCCTGCTCATGGCATTGGGAAAATCTCTATGGAGAATGGCTTCTTCTCCAATGTGCTGTATGTGCCAAATCTTGCAGCAAACTTGCTCTCTGTGTATCAAATGACACATACTGGAGCAGCAAAGAAGGTGGTCTTCACTCAGGATGAAGTGGAGATATCAGAAGTTTCCACCGGGAAAATTGTTGCAAAGGGTGTTGCAGACCATGACATGAAGATGTACATGTTCTCCCACTTCCTCGAATTTTCTTCACCAAGTGTGCTGCTGTCACATGGGAATGAGACCAGCAAGCTATGGCATCAAAGGTATGGGCACCTAAACTACAGATATCTTCAAGTTTTAAGCAAAGAAAATATGGTAGAAGGGCTGCCCCAAATCAGATTTTCGAGTGGAACATGCAAGGGTTGCATGATTGGGAAACATCCTGAAAGGAAGTATGATAAAGGGAAGGCTAGGAGGGCTGATCAACCTATTGGGATAGTACATTCTGATCTCATAGGGCCACTCCCCACACCCTCCTATGGCTGCAGCAAATATGTGCTCACCTTCATCGATGACTACTCAAGGTACTGCTGGTTATTTTTCCTTAAGCAAAAATCTGAAGTCTTTGATTGTTTCAAGATTTTTAAGAGCATGGTTGAGAACTTCAGTGGGAAGGCCATGAAGATTTTGAGGACTGATAATGGTAGAGAGTATGTCAACAACAATTTGCAGCAGCTCTGTCAAGAGCATGGCATTCAGATGCAACACTCAGTGCCCTACACACCTCAGCAAAATGGTGTTGCAGAGCGCAAAAATAGAGCACTGAAAGAGATGGCAACTTGCATGTTGCAAGCAAGGGATTTGTCTCCTAAATTATGGGATGAAGCTATGAATTGTGCAGCATATGTTCAGAACAGGGCACCACACAAAGCATTGCAAGGAATCACTCCATTTGAAGCTTGGATGGGCCACAAGCCAAATGTCTCACATTTCAGAATTTTTGGCTCAAGGGCTTGGGCCAGAATTCCACCGGAGAAGAGAAAGGCATTGCAGCCCCAAAGCAAGGAGTCAATAATGGTTGGGTATGCAGAGGATTCCAAGGGCTACAAGCTCTTTGATCCATCCACTCACAAAACTTTCATTGAAAGAAGTGTCAAATTCGAAGAGGAAGAATTTTTGCAAGCTAGTGAACAAGGTGATGGGGAATGCTCATTCCCTCGTCTTGATGATGAAGTAAGTAGTGATTCATTCTCTGATATTTCTGATTCTGAGATTGCTGAAGATGATGTTGATATGGATTCTGAACATATCCCCCCTTCAAGGCCCAAGTGGGCAGAGAAAACAATTCAAAGTGCCGGAGAGCTAGTGGGAGATCCCCAAGATGCTAGGAAAACTAGATCTCAATTTCACAATTCCTTTGCATATAATAATTCTGATCTGAGTGAGGCATGTTATTTGATGGTTGGATCTGATCCAATGTCATATTCAGAAGCATGTACAGACCCAAGGTGGCAATCAGCCATGCAAGAGGAGATGAACTCACTCCATGAGAACAAAACTTGGGATTTGGTCCCTCTTCCTCCCAAGAGGAAACTAGTGCAATGCAAGTGGATTTATAGAACCAAAATTGGATCTGATTGCTCTGATCTGAAGTATAAGGCCAGGTTGGTAGCTAAGGGTTACTCTCAGGTCCAAGGAGTGGACTATACAGAGACATTTGCACCGGTGGCAAAGATGGACTCCATAAGACTAGTTTTGGCAATTGGGGCTTCCAAGCGATGGGAGATTCATCACATGGATGTAAAGAGTTCCTTTCTTCATGGGGATCTGAATGAGGAGATTTATATGCAGCAGCCTGAAGGTTTTATTTCTGATCATACACTTGTTTGCAGGTTGAACAAATCACTCTATGGGCTCAAGCAAGCTCCTAGAGCATGGTATGCAAAAATGGACAATTTTCTGCTATCTTTGGGGTTTGAGAGGTGTAAGTCTGATCCAAATGTGTATATGCAGCATGTTAGTGATCTGATATTGATTATTGTACTGTATGTTGATGATCTTTTGATCACTGGTAGCTGCACCAAAGAACTTGACTCAGTTAAGAGAGCATTGCACAGTGCATTCTCCATGACCGATCTAGGATTGCTAAAACAATTTCTGGGTTTGGAGATTGATCAATCTGTGAATGGAATTTCTGTATGTCAGTCAAGGTATGCTTCAGATTTGCTGTAGAAATTTAAGATGGCTGAATGTAAGTCTGCAAAATTTCCATTTCTTTCAGGAGTTAAGCTTACAGAATGGGGTTCTTCACCACTAGTTGACAGTTCGTTGTATAGGCAACTTGTTGGGAGTTTGCTATATCTTACTCATTCTAGACCAGATTTGTCATATGCTGTTGGGGCTGTTGCAAGGCACATGCAAGAGCCTCATGAGATCCATTGGAAGGCAGCCAAGAGGATCCTTCATTATGTTCAGGGTACTAAGTCTTTTGGTATCCATTATGCTGCTGGTTCATCCCTTGAACTAGTAGGATTTACAGATTCTGATTGGGCCGGTGATTGTATTGATCGGAAGTCAACTTCCGGTTATGTCTTTATGCTTGCACATGGACCTATATGCTGGTCAAGCAAGAAACAAAGCACTATTTCCTTATCTTCAGCTGAGGCCGAGTACAGGGGAGCAGTCAATGCAGCCACACAATGTGTTTGGTTGCAAGGTATTCTTGCAGAGTTCGGGATTGTCTTTGATTCACCCACTATTCTTTGGTGTGATAATCAAAGTACAATCAAGATTTCTACCGATCCAGTACAGAGACAGAGGACCAAGCACATAGAGATACACATGCATTACATTCGGGGTTTGGTGCATGACCGGATCATAGCATTGCAGTATTGCCCATCCAGTGAGCAAACTGCTGATATCTTCACCAAGTGTTTTACCGAGAAGACCTTCACTCACCTTAGATCTTTGCTTGGGGTGAGTGATGCATGGTGATGATTGGTGTATTTTGATATATGCCACATGTCCATTTTAGAGGGGAGGTTTTATTTCCCATGTGGTTTTCCTCCTTACCTTGGTTACATGGACAAATAAATTTTATGATGTAAAAGGTGACTTGAGCCTAGTTGCCAAGGCCTTAATTTTTGATATTTCACTAAGTCTAGCTTAAGGGGGGGTGTTAGAACATTTTTCCACCTATGTACATTAATCATTTATTAATGATGATTAATTAGCCCAAGTGATTAATGATTACATCCCTAAGTTGATTAGCTACTAAATGGTCAATTATCATGAACTAGATAGCAAATGTGAACAAGTGCTGAGTCAAACCAGCTAAGTGGAGCGCTCCCCAGGGCAATTAATGCACTCAGCATGCCTAGAGCGCCCTCCTCAGGTCATTTAATGCACTCAGCATGCTTCTCTTCTACCTAGGGTGCATTTGCTCTCTTTGTGGACAATCTTGCCTTGTTTTGTCACATTTTTGACCAATTTTAGACTCCAAACCTCTAACCAACCAGTTTCTTCACATGTGTGAGGTCACATGGGCCTGTCCAGTCATTCCCAGCATTCACACTGCAGATTCGAACCAGTTTGGGATGGTTTGGGATATTTTGGTCAACTTAGGGGGGTTTGAGCTTTTTCTAAGCTAGATCAGTGTGAACACTCCAGATGGATTCGAATTCTTCCAGATTTGTATATATGGGTGTTCTTAACCTTTGTTAAGGTTGGACAGTTAATAATATTGACATTATTCACCAATTCATGAGTATTGTTCTTCATTCATTTAAATTTTTTATGCTAATTCTTGCAAATGTTGTGCAATCTTTCACCAGTGAGGAATCCACAGTAGCTAGATTCAACTGTGCTTGAGATTTTACAGTGTGCCTCAAATCTGTAGTTCTCCATGGATGTGTGTCCCCTTCATCAACATATTCCACAATCAAATGTGGTTGAGTGACATCAATTATCAAAACCATAACATAACCTGCAACAACCCTTCCTCCACCATAATAAGTTCCAACTTCTGTAGATTCAACCTTTCCTAGCCCAATAACTTGACCATTAACCAGGAGGTCAACATAGTCCCCTTTTGTGAAAATTATACTTGCAGCCCTATCTTGTGGAATATTTATGGGTTGATCTTCACAATGAGGTTTCAAATCTATTTCTGGCCAAATCTCATAAGATTCTATTGCACCCCCTAGTGTTTCCTCAAATCCAGTTGGATGTGGTAAAGGAGCATCATTTTTTAACACCACCTCAATTCTAACCACTATGCATCCTTTCTTTACAATCTTTCCATGAACCTTATTCCCAAGCTCTGTATTGAATATGGAGCCCTCACCCACCTTCACTCCATGTTGTAAAAGATCTACTTTGTCTGCAATAGAAAATGTTGAACAAATATTTGCACCTGTACACCAAACATAACAAACTTAGTATTTTCTCAAAAAAACATTCAATAAAGTATGAATAATTCTTAACACATGCTTTGGTATTTGATTTACCTATGGTGTGCCTCAAATCTGTAGTTCTCCATGGATGTGTGTCCCCTTCATCAACATATTCCACAGTCAAATGTGGTTGAGTGACATCAATTATCAAAACCATAACATAACCTGCAACAACCCTTCCTCCACCATAATAAGTTCCAACTTCTGTAGATTCAACCTTTTCTAGCCCAATAACTTGACCATTAACCAGGAGGTCAACATAGTCCCCTGTTGTGAAAATTATACTTGCAGCCCTATCTTGTGGAATATTTATGGGTTGATCTTCACAATGAGGTTTCAAATCTATTTCTGGCCAAATCTCATAAGATTCTATTGCACCCCCTAGTGTTTCCTCAAATCCAGTTGGATGTGGTAAAGGAGCATCATTTTTTAACACCTTCTCAATTCTAACCACTATGCATCCTTTCTTTACAATCTTTCCATGAACCTTATTCCCAAGCTCTGTATTGAATATGGAGCCCTCACCCACCTTCACTCCATGTTGTAAAAGATCTACTTTGTCTCCAATAGAAAATGTTGAACAAACATTTGCACCTGTACACCAAACATAACAAACTTAGTATTTTCTCAAAAAAACATTCAATAAACTATGAATAATTCTTAACACATGCTTTGGTATTTGATTTACCTATGGTGTGACTCAAATCTGTAGTCCTCCATGGATGTGTGTCCCCTTCAACATATTCCACAATCAAATGTGGTTGAGTGACATCAATTATCAAAACCATAACATAACCTGCAACAACCCTTCCTCCACCATAATAAGTTCCAACTTCTGTAGATTCAACCTTTCCTAGCCCAATAACTTGACCATTAAGCAGGAGGTCAACATAGTCCCCTTTTGTGAAAATTATACTTGCAGCCCTATCTTGTGGAATATTTATGGGTTGATCTTCACAATGAGGTTTCAAATCTATTTCTGGCCAAATCTCATAAGATTCTATTGCACCCCCTAGTGTTTCCTCAAATCCAGTTGGATGTGGTAAAGGAGCATCATTTTCTAACACCTTCTCAATTCTAACCACTATGCATCCTTTCTTTACAATCTTTCCATGAACCTTATTCCCAAGCTCTGTATTGAATATGGAGCCCTCACCCACCTTCACTCCATGTTGTAAAAGATCTACTTTGTCTCCAATATAAAATGTTGAACAAACATTTGCACCTGTACACCAAACATAACAAACTTAGTATTTTCTCAAAAAAACATTCAATAAACTATGAATAATTCTTAACACATGCTTTGGTGTTTGATTTACCTATGGTGTGCCTCAAATCTGTAGTCCTCCATGGATGTGTCTCCCCTTCATCAACATATTCCACAATCAAATGTGGTTGAGTGACATCAATTATCAAAACCATAACATAACCTGCAACAACCCTTCCTCCACCATAATAAGTTCCAACTTCTGTAGATTCAACCTTTCCTAGCCCAATAACTTGACCATTAACCAGGACGTCAACATAGTCCCCTTTTGTGAAAATTATACTTTCCATTGTCGCTCCTACAAATTCTGTAACACACAATTGAATTATAATTTGTAGTTAAGGTTAAACCATGTAAAGTGTGCTCTTATATTTTAGGCAAAACACAATCTACAAAAAAATAATGTACTTGTAATAGCTAAAAAGGGTATGGCATCATTTTGTTGTGCAAATTAAACCTTGTTCCCCACCATTTAGTCCCCGCCGCCAAAAGGGACTTTACATATAAATTATGATGGAGCTACATATAAATTATGATGGAGCTACAAGATTGGTTATCAATGTATATAATCTTAATACAAACACAAAACTATTCTTAGAAAAACTTGTAAAAATGTCTAAAAATTTTCCATACTTAAGAACTTGTAATAGTATTGAAGGTAGTTATTAAGTAGGTTGGAATCCAGCCATGATCGATCATGCAAGTTTGTATAATCATGGAACTTGTAATAGTATTGAAGGTAGTTATTAAGTAGGTTGGAATCCAACCATGATTGATCATGCAAGTTTGTATAATCATGTCTCACTGAGATTTATTTTTTGTATCAATTGTTCAAAGTAAATTCAAATATCCTTGATTGGAGTCATCCCTATTTTAAGTACTCCCGAAAATAGTTATTTGGTGTCATCTAAACCTATATTGTAGATTAGTGAAGAATAACATCTATATGGAACTAGAGTCCTACAAAATCCCAAGCCACTATTAGTATACTAATACATAATAGAAGTTTTTTGAATTATAAGCGACTCCTAGCTTAGCGACTACTAGCTTTCCTTCTAGCATAAGAATTTCCTTCTAGCAGCACAATTTCCTTCTAGCATAAGCACACATGCTTATGCTAGAAGAAAAGCTAGCACTCATTAGCTTTCCAGAAGAAAAACCCTAGGCATGGTGATTGGTGGTTGCTAAGTTATACCTTGGTCTTCTGCCATGTACTCTATTTTGAAATAAGCACATGGCACAAAATCAAGAAATGATAGAGACTACTAGCGTTCGTTCTAGCCTAAGCATTTCCTTATAGCATAAGCACACACATTTATGCTAAAATGAAAGCTAGTAGTCGCTAGCTTTCTAATAGATAAACCCTGGGCATGGTGATTGGTGGTTGCTAGCTTATACCTTGAGCTTTTCTTCTTGCATAAGCATGTGTTTATGATAGAAGGAAATTCTTATGCTACAAGGAAAGCTAGCAGTCGCCAGCTTTCTTTGATATGTTGCCATGTTCTTATTTCAAAATAGAGCACATGACATGTGTGGTTATGCCAGAAGGAAATGCTTATGCTATCTTTCCTTGATCTTGTTTCGTGTTCTTCTTTCAAAATAGAGCACATGGCACAAGATAAAGGAAAGCTAGCGACTGCTAGCTTTCTTTCTAGCATAAGCATTTCCTTCTAGCATAAGCACACATGCTTAGAAGGAAAGATAACAATTGCTAGCTTTCTAATAGAAAAACTCTAGCCATGAAGGACAGCTAGCAGTCGTTAGCTTTCCAATTGATAACATTGTCCGTGGTGATTGGTGGTTGCTAGCTTATACCTTCAGTTTGCGCCATCTGCTCTATTTTGAAATAAATACATGGCACAAGATCAAGGAAAGCTAGCGACTGCTAGCTTTCGTCCTAGCATAAGCATTTCCTTCTAGGATAATAACACATACTTATGCTAGAAGGAAAGCTAGCAGTCGCTAGCTTTCCAATACAAAAATCCTGTCCATGGTGATTGGTGGTTGCTAGATTATACTTTGAGCTTGTGTCATGTGCTCTATTTTGAAATAAGAACATGGCAACAGATCAAAGAAAGCTGGCGACTGCTAGCTTTCCTTGTAGCATAAGAATTTCCTTCTATCATAAACACACATGCTTATGCAGGAAGGAAAGCTAACAGTCGCTAGCTTTCCAATACAAAAACCCTGTCCATGGTGATTGGTGGTTGTTAGCTTATACCTTGAGCTTGTGCCATGTACTCTATTTTTAACGAATGCTACCTTTCCTTCTAGCAAATGCATTTCCTTTTAGCATGACACACATGCTTATGTTAGAAGGAAAGCTAGCAGTCGCTAGCTTTCCAATAGAAAAACCCTGGGCTTGGTGATTGGTGGTTGCTAGCTTATACTTTGAACTTGTATCATGTACTCTATTTTCAAATAAGCACATGGCACAAGATCAAGGAAAGCTAGCGACTGCTAGCTTTCCTTCTAGCATAAGCATTTCCTTCTAGGATAATAACACATACTTATGCTAGAAAGAAAGCAAGCAAGCAGTCACTAGCTTTCCAATAGAAAAATCTTGTCCATGGCGATTGGTGGTTGCTAGCTTATACCTTGAGCTTGTGCCATGCACTCTATTTTCAAATAAGCACATGGCACAAGATCAAGGAAAGCTAGCGACTGCTAGCTTTCCTTCTAGCATAAGCATTTTCTTCTAGGATAAGAACACATATTTACGCTAGAAGGAAAGCTAACAGTCCAATAGAAAAATAATAAGAATCTCTTTAAGTTCACATTTCCTAAAGATTCATAATAGCCTATCCCATAGAGACCATCATTTAACTCGTTAGATGAATAACTTTTGGACATGTCAACATGAGAATAAGGTTCATGGAAATATTGTAAAGAAAGGCTGACGCTGAGGCAAACAGGGCCGTGCTATCTCAAGTCCAAGAATTTTGTAACTTCAGATAGCGATAACTATGTAACCAAGCACCCGGTGGCTGTTTCACCGGTTATCAATTAAAACTACCCTATGTTTCAGTCTAAAAAAAAGAAAGGATGCATAGTGGTTAGAATTTAAAGCTTGTCATTTATAAACACTTATAAACACTATGCTTTGTATTGAACATGGAGCCCTCACCCACCTTCACTCCATGTTGTAAAAGATCTACTTTTTCTCCAATAGAAAATGTTGAACAAACATTTGCACCTGTACAAACATAACAAACTTAGTATTTTCTCAAAAAAACATTCAATAAACTATGAATAATTCTTAACACATGCTTTGGTGTTTGATTTACCTATGGTGTGCCTCAAATCTGTAGTCCTCCATGGATGTGTGTCCCCTTCATCAACATATTCCACAATCAAATGTGGTTGAGTGACATCAATTATCAAAACCATAACATAACCTGCAACAACCCTTCCTCCACCATAATAAGTTCCAACTTTTCTCCATTGTCAACTTTGGAGAAAATAGTGAATATTTAAATGATATAAAACGAGGCATAACCAGTATGAATCTCGAATTATTTCAGACATTCATTTAAATATAGAATAAAAACATAATGGAAGATATAACAAAGGAAGTGAACATGCACATATAAAGATAAAGAAAAAACGGACTGTAAAGCTGATCAACACATGAATCTCTGGTCTCAAAAGATGGGTATTTTCACTGTACTGCTTTTATTTATCAAAAAATAGATCTCCAAACATACACTGTCTCTCAAAAAATTTCCAACCCCCTCAACAATGACTCTCATTGTTCTTATACAAAATTTGGAAGAAGCTTGACATTACTGCTTCTTTTAACTAATAACTGAAAATATTTTAACTTAAAAGATAACTGTCTTTGAGCAATAGATAACTGTCTCCAAATAATATTACAAATTTAAAATAAAAGTATCTTTTTGCCACTTGGCAAAAATTTTGAATATCATCTTTTCGCCACTTGGTGAGAGTTTTGAAAGCCTCTATGAATGGACAGAATATCTTGTCCTTCCATATTTTTCCACATAAGTCCACTGGTCGGCCGCGGGTAAGTCATAGTTGGTCATTTCCTTCACCAAGACTCGCATTTCAACATGACCTGCATAAGAAACAGGAAGAAGGTTTCCACAGGTTGAGATTACCATATTTAAAATTTCAAAATCCTCTGATATTTTCTCCATTAAAATTTTCCCTGTAAGCATATGATCAAGTTGGTGGAACTTTCTGTGATCCATCCTTATATCAAACAGCAATCTCTTATAATCATTCGGAGGAATTAATTCATTTTTTTCATTCCAAAAAGTAGGGAACCCTTTGTTTACTAATTTTTCAAATTGCTTTTTGAACTTTACTACTTCTTCCCGTATTTCTCCAGCTTTAGCTTCAACATTCTCAACATGCGAGTATTTACCCAAGATCCTTCTGGCCCATGTGATGACTGAAATTCTGTTCGTTATATTCATGGCTGTCAGGTCTGCTTCAGTTAGACTGTTTAAAAATGTTATTTCTTTCTGGGCTACGTCTTTTGGCTTTTTATTTAAGCTTTCCCTAACGGCTCTGCAACTTTCGAAGGCATCTTTGACCACCTTTTCTTTGACTCTTATGTAATCCAGATATGGTCTTAGTTTCTCAACTTCTTTTATAATTTGGTCCCACACCAGGTGTTTACAACCTTGCATAGCAGCTTGCCCTGTCACATGAGCTGCTAATCCTTTATTATTATTACTTAATTCCTGATTCTTTGTTTGCAAGGTTTTTATTTCTTTATTTTTGATTTCATTCTCTTCTGTCAGCTTCTGTATTTCAACCTTCAATTCTTTGATTTCATTTTCCCTTAAGCTTACCTGGGACATAGCCTGTAAAATATCATCTACTCCCGTTTTATCTTCCTGTGTGTCTGTTTGTACTTGTTGCGGACCACTTCCTGCTAATCTTTTCCTCGCTTCTGCCAACTGTTCTTCTAAAATGATTTTCTCTTTTTCCCACCGATCTTTTTCATCAGAAAGCTTTAACATTTTAGCAGTAACATCATTGACTTCATTATATAATTCTTCTTTTTCTTTTTCCAATATTGTCAATTCTGCTCCTTGGATGAGTACAGTGTCTGGAATTTTTAATTTTCGTCTCAACATCTGGATCGTATCGTCTTTCTCTTTGAGCAATTTGGTTGCTGCATCTCCTTCTTTATTTATCAAATCTGCTTGCAATTTTTTAATCTGTTGCTGTCGAGACTTATTCTCTGCCTTCTCTTGTCTCAATTGATTGTTCAATTTATCCACTGAACTTTTCAACTTGTCTGCTCTTAATATGGCTCCCAAATAGTCTGAATATATGACTTCTCCAGTTTGTCTATGCAATAAAATTTTATCCAGGGCATTTATTTTAGACATATCTAAATTCATTTCTGAAATCTTATTTTTTGTGACAACTGAAAATTTCAAGGTATTTTCCCTGATATTTCTGCTAGTAAATAAGCTTACATCAGTCCCAGATATACTTCTAACCTTCGGAAACAATTGACTGGTTTGTTTCGCGGACTCCTGTTTATTTCGACTATGCTCATCAAACACATCCATGATATTCTGGGGTCTATTTACATCACCCTCTACAGGGGTTTCTTCAATGTTGTACTCTTTAACTGTAACCTCTGGTATTTCTTTTTCAGCTGTTTTAGCCTCTTCTGAAATTGTTGTTAACTCTTGTGGTTCATTCATTTTCAATCTTTTACCTCTTTCTGTTTCTTCATCTTCAATGATCATTATGTCCTGTATGGGTCTTTTAGATCCAACCAATGCACTATCTATTTCGCTTTCTGTCCCTGTTGTTGTGTCAATCAATGCCATTTCTTTGTCGGATGCATCCGGAATGATTTCTTCATTATATTCTAGCCAATTGGCTATGTCCGACATTCCTTCAACAATCTGATGGTTCAGGGCCTTGATACGATGCTCCGTTCTTCGTTTTGATATGATGTTTAACGGGTCATACTCCATAGCCGTATCTGACTCAAAATTCATATCCGTCAACAACTTCTCTATATACACTACAGCATTCTTATTCTTTACTGTGAACGGACCAAATGTGAATGGGTATTTAATGTCTGTAGCTTGTATGTGAACCAAAAAATTGTTATCTTCCACAATCAACTTTTGCCTTAAGAATTCCAAGGCAAAAACCCTTAAAGTAAGAAAAGCTGGTAACACATAGGGTTTATGTCTGAACCCATATAATCTGATTACTGTACTGTCTTTCGACAAAAACCAGTCTCCTGTTGCATATTCTGTACTCAATTGCATGGATGCCTGCATTTCCGGTAGTACTCTAGGCAGATTTTTTCCAAAAATCATTCTATAAATCTCTGAAAGCATGTAATTGGTGTAATTGAACATGTTATTTTCTAGTAAAGACGTGAAAATGATTTCTGGGAACTGCAACTCGTCTTGACTGGCTGTCATAATCATTTTCATCAAAAAGGCCTGAAACCTGAAATGTCTGAGAGTAGGAAAATTGACCATCTGGTCGTGAATCTTTTCTGTTAAAAATGCTTCAAAATTAAGTCGAGGGATTTGATTTTCACCAATCCCTGACTGGACTGTACTCATTTTGTACAATAAACTCAATTGAAACTCGGTTACATACAAATCCATATCCAAACCTAGAACTACGGCCAATAATGTCAAAACTAACTGGCTATTTTCATTAAAAAGATTGATATCTATAGGGTATGGGACCTCCGAAATGCTGGTCTCTGGATTGAGACACGATGAAAAAAACATTTCCCTATCATTTTGAGAAACATGATGATAATTTTCAATAACGGAGACTTCAGAGAAAACCTCAGGGTCAAGGGTTTGGGAACAATCTACTTCTAGGGCTTTAATTAACTCTGCTGGCTTTAATTCGCAAATGACTTGGGTCTTTTGGCTGTTTAGAACGACTTTCTCTTCCCGGGAGTAATTTTCGACACACCATGATACGAATTCTGGGAAAGAAGGGATTTGGTCGGGGCAAAAGGCTATCAAAGACGACTGGTGAACTCTGTGGGGGTCTGTCCCTTCCTTTAACAATTCACACAACCTAATTTTTATATCAGATATTGGAAACCTAATTAGGGTATCGTAGACGTCTTCGTCTCTATCCTCTAGGGCTTCTTTTGATTTAAAAACGTCTATATCGTGCACAGTCTCCATTTAAACGTTTCTTTAAACAAAATTCTGTTTAAAAAAGTAGGACAGGTAACCCGACCCTACCTGTATGTACCTGCCTTTCGCCTTCTGTCGCAATCGCAGATCTCCACCAGTCTTCAGAGCTCTTCTGGATAGTGACACATGCAGAATGCCATTATGTGGAGCCTATTTTGTTTTATATGACTTTTGAATTAACTTCCCTGCACCTTTATGAATGCGGTTCATATCTGACCATTGATCTCGAGACTTTGTTTTGGACCGTCAGATCTCGCCTCCCTTTATTCCATCTGGTGGTATCCGCGATCAAAACGCTGTTTTCTTTTTGGGTTTATTCTCTGCGCGGATCAGCCACCTGCTGACACCTGTTCGAGTGGTTTATTCTCCACGACCGCTCTTCCTCATATCCAGTGTGCACCTTCCTAGATGCGGATGAAACAATGGCCGTTGATTTGACTAAGGTTTATATCGGCCCTCCGATTGCTACAAAGTATACGCCATGTGATATGACCCCGCCACGCTTGCTCTATCTGCCACGTATCAGGTCCCACCCTGCCACGTGTACTGACCCCACCGCGCTTCCATATTTGGTGGTTCCGCCCGGCGCTATGGTAGTTTCCTTTACCGCTATATTACATATGCGGAAGGATGAGGTTTGGACACGTGTCCCGGCGGTATTGAGTCCGCTACCGCCCACATCTATTTGCCGCCAATCACTTTGGCGATGCGGGAAGCAATATCGGCCGTTGATCGGGATTGTTGACATCTCCGCCACCGAAACTTGATCGGGGTTTAATCTTTTCACAAATTTGCTTTCGGACTTTGCATAAGTGGGTTTTTTCCTCTTGTTTTTGAATTGTCAACCTTTTCTTCAACCTCCTTTGTGATAATTTCTTCCTTTTTTGGACATTTTAGCAAACTTTTTGGATTTAGTCATTCTCAAACCTTAGTGTCAACACATAGAATGCCAATCTTTTCTCTTTACATGAGAATTAGCACCCATCTGCATTTCATAGTTCAATACATCTTCCATCCTCTCAAATTCCTGGTGTATTTTCTCTATATCTAAAAAAATTGGATTTCTCTTTTATGATGGTCTACCTCTATACCAAGCCGGTAGATGTTGCAAGTTTGTTGAATTGTAGCAACAAGGGAATGCAAATTGTAATTAATCTATACCTTAGTCTAATTAATTTTTGTCCAATAATTATGCTTTGATCATTACACCACTCTCAACTTTTGTACCTATTTTTGGCATTTCAAACTCCAAGCATTCCAATCTCCAACTAAGTATGACATGTCAGTTTCCTCGGTATGCACTTGTCACATTGTCGTAAATGTTGGTGAATTAAAATTGGCATCTTGCCTCTCCCTGTTCATTCTTCCGTTGTGGAAGCCCATCCCCTGCATTTGCTTCTCAACCAAACATCTCACCCTTCTGCAGCGAGACCCCTGCATCTGCTGCTCGAGCAGGTTCTATTCTACTCCATGTTCTGTTCTACTTTTGTTTTATAGTTGCATAACATTTCCAATGCAAGGCAAACAACTACAAGTTACACACCAAATTGGCGATCAATCCTAAATCTCTCTATAAACTTAATAGGTAGGACTAAACTATTATGACCCGACACTAAACTTTTCCATCTAGTTTGATTGATCCATAATGTAACGTCCGGAGGGATCTCATGGTCAGTGAACCATAGATTTTAAATGGCTAATGTCCCATATATTTTAAACGGTTAATGCCGCATAAGTTTTATATGGGATTTCCATGAGAGGAAATAAAAATATTCTACTCTAAATGCCATCTTTTTGCAACTTATAATGTGTTAAACCATATCTTTATGGTTAATGCCTCATAGATTTAAAATCATATCTCAATAGATATCAGTGATTTAGCTAATTTGGTGCACATGGATCCTTTCACTCATGATTCATACAAAGAGGAAAGAACATAAGATTACAATTTCATGAAGATATTTCATGGATACAAGGCCAAAGTCATGAAGAATCAATTAAAGTGACAGCAAGATTTAGTATCATCTCCAAGATGCATTTCTCAACAAGATATATAAGTGTTATACACCTATATAGGTGAGAGGAAAAAACTAATAACAGAGGCCCATAACTCTGATGTTGGAGGCCATTTTGGTTTTGAGAAAACAAATAATAACTTGTAGATATGTGTCTTGTGCCAAATTCAGGAAGATGTAGATTGGTTCATTAGAGGATGCATACGCCATTGCTCTAGTAAGACCAACAATGGGAAGGAAGGCTTATATCAACATATACATATAAGTACTAGACCATGGGAGAACAATGCATTTTGTGGGAGGTTTTTCAAGAAGCATGTTACGGATTTTGTAAATAAAATAGCTTAATAAAATAGTGTATAAACCAATGTACACCAAATATGAGAGTGAAACATAAATCCTAAAGTTATAATAGAGATGAATTAAATAATAAATCCTTATATTTATTCTCCATTATTTCTGGATTCATTGTGTTAAGGAGGGGTTTATCGATGTTTCATACCTACGATACGCAATCCATATTCTTACCTATCATGAAGATGGACTACATATCATAGGTCCGAAACATCAATAAACCCCTCCTTAACACAATGAATCCAAAAATCATGGAGAATAAACAAGCACACTGTGAAATCCTGAGAGAGAAAAATCATTATATTCATTAAGAGAATCCTTAATTATAATGATTGTAACTACACCTCTCTATATAATATTCCCTATCTCTCCATATCCCCAATTGTACTTGTGGGTCCCCTATTAGGGTTATCCCTATTAAATATTCATGTAACCACATTACCTATATATTCAACCCCATATATACATCCCATGGAGTTATAACATATCACCCCATAAAAAGGATTTGTCATCAAATGTTTGTAGCTAAGGCTTTTATATGTGATGAAACCTAATAATAATAATGGTTATTTATATTTGTTCTCTCTTGCTACTACTATTGATTATCCATCCATCTATATTTAATTTTTTTTTGTCAATTCTTCATGGCTTCCTTTCCTTTGATTGCATGTGCATTATTATAGCTTCTCCAATTTGTTATAGTTTTTGTTCTTTGATAACATCACATTAAATAATGGTCCCTTTTTGCCTCATTATATGAACCATTGATTATTTCATTTTCATCCTTTGTAATGTTGACACTTATTGTATTTTTTCCGATATTTCATTGTAAAGAGGTATCAATATGGTTCCACCATTAATGGTGCTTCGTAAATTTTGATGCCCTTATCACCCCCTCTCCTTTTTGGTACAATGACATGCTCCAACTATTATAATTATTGACCTTCAATTGCTTCTACTTTTGAGATAATAAGATCATATTTTTCCTTCATATTCTGAAGATGATGTTCAAATTCAACAATTATTTTATGGTGACCTTCTTATACCTTCTCATCCTTCTCCTTTTGTACTAAAATTATGGTTGATGTTATCCATCATTCTATCCTTCTTCGATTATAAATTGAACTTTTAATTTGACATATATTCAAAATTTAGGGTTTCTTCAACGTTCTTGCCAACATAATATTCAAGTGTTTAGGTAGTTTATTCATCTATAATCTTTCAAAATACTAACTAATGACATAGACCATATCCTTAGTCATATTATATGATTCCTAAGAGTGATCTCCCCGCAAAGTGATATTCTTAGCACGTACTATAGCAATGTAAGATAATCGAAGAGTTTATGGAAGCATGGGTATATGCGAAAATAAGGGACTTCCTATATACCCAAAGGCACATGGAAGATTAAATCTCTAAGCATATTTTATGTAATGTGGTACTAATTGCTAGATACCAACATAGGTTCACTAGGGAGCCCAACCAAGTGACTCAAATTTCCTACATGTATGTTTCCTAGTACTGTTTTTTTCCTAGTAAATATCATATATTTGTGTTTAAAGATGCTTGAACATGTTTCTAGCTTTAAAAAAATATGTAAAAATTGGACATGTGCTAGCATTGGAAATGTAACAACCCAAACAAAAGGAATGCAGAAATTTTAAAACTTTTATTTCCTTTTCTTCAACAGGAGTTTGGCATAGGAGACAAGGGTGACAACTAAACCCTTAAAGTACATATGGACTCTAAGATTCAACAAGAAAATGTGAGAGGCAGGCGTCGAGCAGAAAAGAATTGTCACATAAATGAGGGATCGCTCAAGGGAGTTAACCAAACTGTTTTTCTTCGCTAGGGTCAACCTTCAAATATTATCAAAATTATTATGAAGATTCTACCACAAGATCTACGATCGAGAACCGAGGGGGTATTAATTCCCAACTATATCGCACCATCACCATAATAGACTGATTGTTTTCTGCCCAAAACACATCACTCAACTACTGCATCACAACCCAAAAATAATGGGCGGATCTCACAAGGAAGAACATGGAAACGCCGAGTTGACAAGTAGGGAAACATTCCAAAAAGTTATTGAGGGTTCTTGTCTTTCACTTAACAGTAAGTTCACGAAATTTAACAGTTATTTGCAGACCATGACCATCTGCACATCGCATGCACTCCACAAACGTATTACACAGGCCTTAATACCACAATTCACTTGGTACTTAACACACAATCACTTCAAATATATAAAATAATCGACTTAACCCTCCAACCTTTAAATCGAGGTCCCTGACACATTTCACAATCTTTTGATAGATCGGTCTAGGGCTCGCTTCCTGCATTTCACATACTTACTTAGGCGAATGAAAGGATTGAACACATATAACAATTCTTGATTGTAACCATATCCGAGAGCATTAACATGATCATACACAAAGAATTACACTGAATAATAAAATTTGAATGAATTCATGTGCTAGCTAGAGTTAATATATAAGGGAAAGCAGGATGGCAAAGTGCGCAGGTATTTCCCATGAGATGTTGCAGTTGTTTCTATGAACATTCCACGCACTAAACCCGACTAGACCAGAAATTGGATAGTATTTGGTTTAGGGAATGAAATTTTGTTAAGAAAATGCCAGAGAATTTGATGAGACAAGAATGCCTTGTAGCACTAGGAGATAGGATGACATGGCAGAGAGATGTACCTGGAACTAATGTGGTGCTGTCAGGATGATTCATGGAGATGGATGAAACACCGAATGAAATGCTGCTGGCCACCCACGCTCGTGAAGGTTAGTTATTTCGGCCTGCCAACTCCTGTAAAAAATTCATTACACATATCTTGAGAGCTGGAGATACCAAGAGAAGCAATTTATGGAAATAACAACAAATAATGCATACGCTGAGGCTATTTAGTTTATATACCAGTTGGTGCAAGGAGGAAATGTTCCCTAAGCAGGCATAGACTGGATCTCGTAGTTGAGCATGTGCCTTGTAGGATGTGTGACAACTGTTTGGCAGCGCTAGATTATGAGAATATATAGCAAATATTTCCAGACAATGCTCGCCCCAAAAATCTTATGAACTGTTGCAAAATGCTCACCGCCTTCATCATAGCCTTAGTATGGAGAGAACAGCATCCTTTCACCCATTTCCTTCTAGGAAACTTGCAAGCCCTGAAGGCGCTCCTCCAATGCACAAGATTTGAACTACCGAGTCCCGACGGTGAGTTTTCTGAGGTATCCTTGATGGATCTTCTGCCATGGCGAAGAATGGAGGAAATTGGTGAGGAACCGTCCTTTGGTAACTTTCGTGGAGCGCGGGCATTTGAGTTTTGAAATTCAAATTCGCTTTTTTGAACACCGTGTCTGAACATTGAAGGGACAGGATATATATATTATGCATTATATGCATGGACTTGGTATATGACATACATTAGATTCTTAATAAATTTGTGGTCAAAATAGGTTATTTTGATATAAGATTATTTTATTTTTTATATATTTATTTCTTCTTCGAATATAGGATCAAAATAAGATTGAGTTACAAATTTTTTAATTGAACTAGCTCAGACTTTAGAGTGCTAACAATATATTAAATGAACTAAATCTGTGAAGTTGGTTATTATTACAGCAAACTAAAGAGTTGATGGGCATAATTCTATGAAATCATATTTATGCAGACTAAGTACAATGCTTCGAAAGATATAAGTTGAAAATAGAAAAGCACTACAAACATAAAAGTTGAAACAATTTTAGAGGGCATACAAAACCAAATTATAATAAGGGAATTTCTCTACTCATTTTCATTACTCAAACATAACAATATATATACACATTTACAACATTTGCCTTACCACTATGTTTGAGGTCCATGGTAGACTCTCTCAATTGCCATGTCTCAAGACCATCTAGCTAACACCTCTCAAATGACTACTCGTGGTGCAGCTTCCCCTACGCTTCATCCATCTTCAACTACTCTTTAACTTCCATATGACTACTTCAGCACATATTTGTCGCTTCAACTTCCACATTGATATTTCATCTTCCCTTAGTGCACTTCATATGTCATGCACAGTTACCCCATGCTCATCATGTGCACTCATTGTCATGCACATATTTGCTCACATGCACTTGACTCATAGTTGGAATAACTAAATTGCATCCTCCTTGGATGCACATTCCACTTGAGCACACCCCTCAAAGTATCGCATGTTTTTTTTTGTTAATCCATGATCGACATTATGTTATTTTCTCTTGCCGTACCACATTATATCTTCTATGTTTTCTTTTGTATCAAACTTGCTTGTGTAACACTAGCATGTACCAAGTACTGGTACATGCTAAGTACTGTACTTCCTTGAAGCCTGTACCAAGTCGCTTAAGTAGTCCTAGTCCCCTTGTTGTTACAACTATGTTTGAAATTCATGCAGGCAAGCATTCTTTGACATTGGTGTTCGTGGAAACAAAAAAGGGATCTGATTCATTGGAATACTGGTTGTGTTCCAATAGGTTTCCACTGTTCCAGCAACCAGTATTCATGGAGACAGAAGCCAAAGGAGCGTGAGAAAACGACTTCAAGCATACAGCTATTGACTCATCAACCGTGCGAGCTCCATCGACCATTCAACCAATGTTACATAATGATGTGCGAGCTCCATCGACCATTCAACCAATGTTACATAACAATGTGCGGGCTCCATCGACCATAACAATGTGCAAGCTCGACTCTTTGGATGGTTTAGGGGTGAAACAAACTGAGGGTTTTCATCAAGTGGAATTTAAGCTTATGGAATCAGGGATAGTTTTCTCACTCATATTTTGTCAAACTTTTCAAGGATGAATTGCTTGTACAGAAAGAATAAGCAGTAAGGGTGGGGGGGGTTTACTATATCCAAGTGTATGGCATGATAATAAAAAAACCTGTAAAGGAGAAATATTGGACATGGTATGATAAAACATACCTTATAAGGACTCCGTCCAAATTGTAGTTGTATAGACATCATTAAAGAGTAACAACACTTGGATCAGTGGCCTTTAGCTCAAAATTTCAGGTGGGGCCCCACATCACATAACTTGGGGAGTTGTTGAGGGATCAATAGATTATTACATACACCAAAGGAGAAGCTCGAACTAGGCATAAAATTACTTGTGGAAGGTATTCCAAGACTAGGAAAACGTAGGGTTGGAATGTGTTTGCTAATAGATGGCATTAAGAATGAAGAGACATTGGAAACATGTGGCATATGGGTAGAAGAAATGATTTTGATAACTAAATATACATAAGAAGCATTCATGTTTCCTCAAAAGACACTAGGTGTAGTGGAAGTACATCCCATGCTTGTTAGATTAACCATAATTTGGTTCTAGACATATTATGTTGTACATTTTGAACAAATTTAAAGGGATCTATGGGAAAAGGTACATCTAGTTGTATCAAGACATGATCGTCAGGTTGGGTCAAGGGAGGATTATAATGGGTCAGTGTCTAAATGTCAATAACTTCAATTTTAGGTGTCCCTAAATATTCGGTTAAGTTTGTATTAATTTTGTATCAGGTGGATACACAGTATGATCAGGTGGATCATGTATGATGATATGTATCAGGTAGATACTTGGTATGCATCAGGTAGATGCATTGTATGAATTGTGAAGTATGTTGAACTTGTGATATTCATTGACATTGATTGGTATATTGAATTACGCCTTTTATATTACTTATTTGTCTTTATTATCCATTGTTGACTCCATGCAAGGCACTAATATTATCCATAATGATTGTAGAATGGTATTTCCAGGTGTGTTGGTGCTTACAGGTGTTATTCCTCCATTAGGGACTCTCCCATGGGTTTAGGACTTAACCAAAGAAGATGAGGAGTTAGGTTATGGTGACATTGGACCTATGTCCTCCCCACTTATTGTAACTAGCCCCTTGGTCCACACAGCCTAGGTGTTCTAGGGATGATAGTTTGTATAATAACAGGGAGGAGGAGAGGGGTTAAAGAGAGAGAGGGAGAGAGTGTGGGAGTTATAAAGGAGGGGGGTTAAAGATAATCGGAGAGAGAGATGGGGTTAGAGAGAGAGTGGGGGGGGTGGGGTAGAGAGGTGGTTTGTTATGGAAAAGGGGATAGAAAGGGGGATGAGAGGGAGGGAGGTAGCATGGGAGGCATAGATTAGCAAAGGGATAGATCTAATGAGTATGGTGGGAAGTATGGAGGAGGGGATTTTTGGAGGGATCGTGAGGTTAAACCGGGCATCTAGCCCCCATATCCATTCATTAAATAAGCATTCAAATTAAAATGAAAATATATATATACAAGTATATGTTTATACAATGGAAACACAACGGAAGTTAACTAAATGCTGTTGATATCTATCATACATTCAAGACTCTATAACAGCCAATTAAAGACCTTTGCAGATTTATAAAAGATCATATGGAATTGCATAAACTCGTAAAAACACAGCGGAAGTAAAATTATTCATTTACACCATCACCCTACATTCAGATATCCATCAATTAAATCTTTGCAAGAATATACAGGAGAATACTTATCTCAATAAGGCAGTCCCAAGCAACTGGCTATGCAACTGCAACGTTCCACCCAACCATAGGCCAGTGTGCTCCTCAATCTCTCAACACGACTGCCACCCATGAGCTGGGCATGATCTCTACAAGGAACCAAGGAACAGCAGACTCACACATAGCCAAGCATACACCAAGATGAGCCAAGCCAATCTGCAATTGGGTTTATCAGGCTGCTAGGACATGGGAGGGAAGATTTGCTAAGCTAGTGAGCTCCAGCACAGAGCCATGGATAACCTTGCAAGATCTATCTAGCTTGGCACCCACAATACCTACACACCCAGCACAAGGAAGTATTCTCTTCACTGTTGTACAGTCCCTCAAGCCATACGCAGTAGATCGATGATGTGATAATTTGCCATAACATTCTCCAATGATTGTTTATGTTTAGATATATGCAAATGCCTAAAGTACTCAAATGCATTTCTAAGTAATGCTCTAGGTGCAAACTTATATGTTTTTATGCAGTTAAGTTTAATAAGCATTTTCACTAGGAGCAAGCGGATCAGTGCTTATCTGCTCAAGCGTGGTATTCCGTCAGAAGTCGACATCGTCGTCGCTCTCCCTGTGTGTGATTTACCCGTACTCTACGACCCTTCATATTCCTTTGTGTGTCCGTCGGTGAACCGTTTCACCTGTCGCTACACACATTTCTCACAAACGTAAATCATAGGGTTATTTTATTAATGTTTCAAACAGTGAGGTCACTCAACAGGTGCCCTCAATGTCTACAGTAGTCTAGGGGCACTACATACACCCCCTCTTAAATAGAACTTCATCCTGAAGTTAATTTTTGTTCTTGTACTTTCGACACTAAACTTTATCTTAATTTCCTATTATCATCTTCTTTCCATTCCCTTCTATTTTTCTCCAACAATCATGGCCATATTAAGCACAAGTGGTTCTAATCATTATTATTATTATTATTATTTCCAACATGGTTCCAATACATTCTCAGGAACTCAATCATAATTGTGTATAATATCAATTCGATAGTACATTCAATAACTGTCGGTCCCAACTAGATTTTCGATAACACTTATTCTTGTCATTAGTATCATCATGTTCAGCTCCATGAGCTTATAATGTATTTCCCTTATCTCTTCGTTTATGTTATCATAAGACCACTTCGACAGATTCATCAAGTCGCACAAAGTGTCTTCTTAACCCCATCAAGTTCCATCTCGAGGGCTAGTTGTCATTTTATCATGTTTGATTATGACCTAAGGTTAGCTTCATTGCATTCTATTTATTATGCTAATCGTCTCCATACTTCGTTTTACGAAACATTGCCTTCATTTGACCATTTCGATACCATGGTTAAATTTCAAGTTCGTAGTCATGAGTTTTCATAAATGGTTTTGTCGTAATGCAAAATGCATGTCGTTGAGTTCAGCTCATCATACCAATCACATTGATATCTCGTTTTCAAATTTTAAGTTGGTTTCTCTTCCTCGACAATCCGTCAAAGTCTCGTCAATCTGAGCATCTTGGTGTCTTATCATTTAAAATTGATCAATTTTTCGTCATTCAGCAAATCCACCGATTATATCCGTCCACTTGTTTTCTCATCATGGCTATGTAGAAAAAGGTTTAAAATATCGTTGGTCTTTGTTCCAATGTAATACCCCAATTTTGACCCTTAGGAAATATTGGCTTTCATGTAAATATTGTATACATGTAATGTATGTTTTCCTAGCGTGGAGCTCAAGGCCAAGGCCCCGCTAGTATATGTTCGGATTTTATTTAAAATGGGCAAGTATTTGATATGTTATTACCCATGTGCTATTAAGCCATGGGATATTGTGAATTGATGTAAATACTTGATATTGCAATAAAATACCAAAACTGGCTATGGGAGAAACGAATGAGAAGGGGCCATGTGTATCCACTAGGGAGTGGTGAGGGGGTTGTGGGGATGAATCATATGCTGCCAAATGTCATTGTGAGAACCCATTTGACTTTCCTTGCTGACATTTAATTTTGCTGTAAGGCAGGTATGAGCTCTATTTTTCTTGTACCACAAGTCACTCTACCTCATGGGAGTTGCTTCTTCCTCATCCCCATTCCATTGTGAAAGTTACCAGCACCATTTTCCATCCAAAAACAAATGCCCAGCAGTGAGAAAAACCAGAAATCGCGACTTTGCAGGAACCCACGTTTTGAAGAGCCATCAACACCCAAAATTGGTATTTGACAGTGAAATCCGATGGGGGATCCATAGATACGAACCTTGGGGCAAAATTGAGAGCATTAGCTACCCCGACATCCATTGGAAAACCCAGTTTTTTACAGCCTGGAAATGAAGTGACAGGAATTGAGTTATTGAATAACAGAACTGTGAGAAATCCAAGTGTGAATGACTGAGCAGAGGTTGGGTTTTCTTGATAAATGCAGTGAAGGCTAGGATCTCAAGGATTAGCAGCTGGACCTTTCTATGCCCATCCTGAAGAGCACTAGAGGGAAGAGTTGCCTAAGGGACTGTGTAGCAGAGAAGGGGATCTTCCTTGTGTTGGATGTGGTAGGTAATGTGGGTGCCTGACTGTTGAGTTCACTTGAGATTCCTGTAGCTCTGTGGTTGAGCTCACTGGCTTAGCGTTACCCTCCTCTATCTTCTTGAATGCTTGATAAACCCAACGGTGTGTTGGCTTAGCATAGATGATGACCGAAACCATGGCTGTGAGTGAGCCCAACTAGTTACAGCCCAACTAGTTACTCCTTAGTGGATACATAACCCAGCTCGGGGGTGATCTCTCAGCTAAAAGAATACAAGCTGGACAGACATCTATGGTTGGGTGGAACATTGCTCTCACATAGCTAGTTGTTTGGACAGCTTCATCTTCAATATAAGTGTTCTATGTATTATAAATTATTTGCATTTTGTGTTCTGCAATATGTTAAATTGTCCATGTTTAAGGAAATGAATTGATTATCCTAATTTGGAATCTATGCATGGCATTGGAACGAGATTGAGTCTCTATATGCTGAATCATCCTCTGCTATGATATATATATATATATATATATATATATGTTAGGCATTACTGTTTGTGTGCTTGCTAGTATGTTATTCCACTGTGTTTATTTGAAGTATGAATCTGCACACAAGAAGTTTTAATAATCCATGCTTTTCTTAGCAATAAATGAGGCTAAGTTTGTCAATACGCCCGGTATTTGGTTAACGTTTCCTTCCTGGCACGAAATTGATGGAAGGGGACATTACATCCAAGTTTCTCCGAGTAGATTTTTCTTAAAATACAATTTTACGTTATTGATACCATCTCTATTCGACAATTTAATGCTCGTAGTTAGTGAATGATTTTTTTTTTTTCTTCTTCTTCTTCTTTTTGTTTTTTTTATACTATAAGTGTCTACTCCTAAGTTATAGTTCTTTGGCTTTCCAAAGCATTTGTTCTGGAACAATTATTCCATATGTGAATTGGCAAGGATCTCTATCATAGTTGAAATATATCTTAAATAAGTAACACTTGCAAACGGAAACCCTAAGGGTACAATTTGACAAAAAGGAAGGCTATGTCTTTAATCTTACAACCTACAATCCCCTAAGTGAACTATGAAATATAGGCATGTGTTAACTTTTCATCTAGTTCATTTTATAACATCAAGAAAAATATCATACCAGTATCTTATCTTTCAACCAGTTCATATTATCATATAAACGTAGTATAAATATAATAATACATTAGCCTTTCATAGTATCCCATAAAATAATTATGAACTATAAACAAGGCATTAACCTTTCCTTTACATCTTGCTATCCCATTAACGAAATATGAAATATGGTGATGCATTATCCTAAATTTACCTAATTCATTTCATCACATAAACGTAATATAAAATATAATATAATAATACATTTAACTTTTCAAATTACATAAGAAAGTACAAAATATAGACAAAATATTAATCTTTCTTCTACTTCCAATTATCCCCAAAAAAAAATGTAATATCACACTACTTTATACTATCATGCATAAATAAAAAATATTACAATATCTTTCAACTAAATCTTATAATTATATCAAGGTATTATAAAATATAATAATACATTAACTTTTCATCCATGCCATAAAGAAATATGAAATAAGAACATGCCATAAAGGAATATGAAATAAGAACATACCATACATTATCATCCATTTCATGTCATTGCATAAATGAGAAATATTGCAATATCATTCAACTAGTTTTTATAATTATAATAATGTATTATAATTATTGACGTAGTACCACACGAAGCGCCATACAGTCCCATCGAAAACGTACAGCTTGATCATGAGCCAGCTGCAGCCATATCCTGGAGATCTCATCGTACACAGTCTCGCTCCCGCCATATTCTCAAGGTTCAACGCCCACCTACCTGCATTCAACGCCCATCTACCTGCATTCAAGGCAGTGCAGTCCATTGCAAAATGCCAAGAGACCTGGTCCTCATTCTCGTCCTGCAAATTCCTATAGCTGGAGCTGCTGAAACATTGTTCTTGTCCTCTGCAAATTAGAACCTGAATCCTATTGCGAGCAGCTGGAGCGGCTGAATCGTCCTCCTGTAAATTAGAACTTCAGGTACTCCTCGTCCTACAAATTCCTATCATTCTCATCCATTTAGTTTAGTATCTGGATTTTGTACAAGGCCCATGGGGTATGGGTATTTTTGTGCCTTCTTCAAGTTATAAGAGGTTGCATATTTCAGTTACTGGAGATATCTGCGAGTCTGTTGTATGCTTGAAAATCTTGATCTGAACATTCCCATATAAATTTCGTAGCAACGTTTAAATTTGTAGTTTGTATGTTCTTATTTCAAACTTTCTCAGTTTTTAGAGGTTTGTACTGGACCGTTCTTATACTTTGTAGTGCAACTTATAACGTAGCATGGATTTATATTTAGTGTACCTGACTATTGCTCAAGGGACGCTCCCTCCAGTCACTCATCCTAGTACTTTTGTTTAAAGCACTTCCCAGCACAGTCTTTGCAAGGTCGGAAAGCCCCCCTGGAACAGATGGAAAAACATTTTGAAGGTCTAATTTAGGCGCTTCACAGTAGCGAAAACACTCCAGCTCTCCATAAGAATCAGAAAGACGCTTCAGGTCAGAGTGCAAAGCATACCCTAACTTCAAAATGCTAGTTCAATGATATTTAAGGCACAAGTCCAGTGCACCATCTCAAATATAAAAACCTTTTTTGCAGTAGCAATCTCTGATATTGAAACCTACAGAATTGAAGGTAATTCAAGGTTCCAAAAAAATAAAAGACAAATCATCCTTGGTTAATCGAGACGATGGAAGGGATGATTTTCCATAACTTGATTGCAATTATCTTTTTGAGGATCTTGTATTAAACGTTGTAGAGGGAGATGGGCCTAAATCTATCTACAGATGTCTATATTAACGTCGTTTTCCATGAAACCGTTTTCCTGTATCGCCCATTTGAATTTTGAATTTTGAAATTTTTTGTTCCGCCTTACTACCAGATACAAGTGACATTGCCGCTTCCCTCCCTCGTTTGAGTTCGAACATATTCATAGATAGGAGCACACGATATTTTTTTGTCACTGGCCTGGTGAATCTTTACCGCCAACCTTTACAGGTTTTGTAAATGGGAGTAAAATGGTACTAGTGTAGTGTTCTTCCGTAAAAATATATTAAGAAAGGGTTCACTCAGGTGTAGAACTATAGACTTTTGATTATTCTGCCAACTCAATGCAAGTTTTGGTTACAACTCTTTTGACATTAACATGGTTGGAAACTTTTAATGTCAAAAATAGAAATGTCTTTTATTTTTAGATAATTTATTTTTTATTTATCAAATTTAAAAAATGTAGATGTTATAAATAATTGTGAAAACTTCAATTTTATAATACCATGAATCTGGGTTTTTGACAAATGGTACTGACATGATAACCTGATAGTAATTTCACAATTGCATTTAATATAGGCCGTTATTAGGTTTTCTTAATATAGGCCATTATATATGATAACCTCTTCTCAATTGAAATATATACTTATTGTTGTGCTCCAAACTAACTTTATATGAGTCGATTGAATTGTAAAAGTTTGTAACTTCATATGAGTAGGCTGATTTGTAAAAGAAATATATACTCATTCTTGTGTTCCAAACTAACGGCATATGACTGGGTTGAATTGTAAAAGTTTGTAACTCCATATGAGTAGGCTGAATTGTAAAATGAAAATGCAATTTCAACGATCATGAAATGCAATGAACCAAGAATTGAAAAATTAAAGATATTGTAATTTTTTTTATGAGAAATTGTAATTTGACCATCCAAAAATTATTATATAATTACACCTACATATTTTTTGAATTTAATTTTATGTAGGATGTTAAATATAATAAATACTAAGACAATTTGATTAAATACATAGATTTATAAAACCCTGGATCTTCACCAAACCACTTAAACCACTCTTTATTATTTATTTATTTATTTCTTTTCCAAAATTTTAAATATTTATATATATTAAATTTAAATATTTTAAATTTCTCCCTTAAATATAAATTATAATTTAAATTTTATCTATGCTAATTTAAATATAACTTCACCAACCACTTCAACCTTACTATAATTGACCTTAAAACTTTAAATCTATGAAGAACTTTTAAATTGAAAGTTCGTGAGTAGCTTTATATTTTTAAATATTAACTTTTAATTTTTTAAAAAACCTAGGTTATAACATTATATGGAATCTAATTAAATTTAAATAAAATAATACTAGCGCTATATAATTATACACGAAATTTAAATAAAAATATATACGAAATTTAATTAAATATAAATAAAATAACACTAGCATTATATAATTATATAAGAAATTTTGCCGAAACCCCTTTTATTTTGACATGGTATTTTTTTTTTTTTTAAATTCTTATTAACAACTAAATTAAATTAAATTAAATAGTAATTAATAAAATTAAATAAAAAAATTAAATTAAATTGAATTAATTAAAAAAAAATTAAATTGAATTAATTAAATTAAATTAATTAATTAAATGACATTAAATTAAATTAATTAATTAAATGACATTAAATTAAATTAATTAAATCAAATTAAATTAAAAGTCATTAAATTAAATTAATTAAATTAAATTAAACGAATTAAATGAAATTTTGCCGAAACCCCTTTTATTTTGACATGGTATTTTTTTTTTTTTTTTAAATTCTTATCAACAACTAAATTAAATTAAATTAAATAGTAATTAATAAAATTAAATTAAATTAAATTAAATTAAATTGAATTAATTAAAAAAAATTAAATTGAATTAATTAAATTAAATTAATTAATTAAATGACATTAAATTAAATCAAATTAAATTAAAAGTCATTAAATTAAATTAATTAAATTAAATTAAACGAATTAAATTAAATAAATGTTAAGAGACACTACATTAAATTAATAAAATAAAATTAATATTTAAAAAACATTAATTTAAAATAATAATAAAAAAAATTAAAACAATATAAAACGCAAAAAAAACCCTTTTCTTTTACATGGTATTTTTTTTTTTTTTTAATTCTTATCAACAACTAAATTAAATTAAATTAAATAATAATTAATAAAACAAAATAAAAAAAATTAAATTAAATTGAATTAATTAAAAAAATTTAAATTGAATTAATTAAATTAAATTAATTAATTAAATGACATTAAGTTAAATTAATTAAATCAAATTAAATTAAAAGTCATTAAATTAATTTAATTAAATTAAATTAAACGAATTAAATTAAATGAATGTTTTTTAAATATTAAATTAATAAAATTAAATTAATATTTAAAAAACATTCATTTAAAATACTAATAAAAAAAATTAAATAAAAAAAAATTAAAACAATATAAAACGAAAAAAAAAACCTTTTCTTTTTCACATGGGGATTGACGCCAAGGCAGGATTGACGGCTCTCCTTATTCCGCGTCAGCAACATGCACGCATGGTAAGGGTGGTTGGTGGTCGCGGAAAGGAAACCACCATCCCACGTGTTCATTCCTTACTCGACCGCATTCCAATAAAGCGGTATAGTAAACCGCTCATGGGCAACGCGGAAACCGTCTCACGTGCTGTCAAAAGTATGCCTATTTAAGGAGGAAATAAGGTTTTATTTGGCATTGTAGGGTGGCAGATTCAAGACCCGAGGGTTGGGGCTTGTAATTTCACTGCAATTTTCAACTTTGGAGACTCGAATTATGACATAGGCGGCCTTGTGGCAGGAGTGAGGCTGCATTGTCTCGTTCCCAGCCAGGAAAAATTAATTAAATTAAATTAAACGAATTAAATTAAATGAATGTTTTTTAAATATTAAATTAATAAAATTAAATTAATATTTAAAAAACATTCATTTAAAATAATAATAAAAAAAATTAAAACAATATAAAACGAAAAAAAAAAACCTTTTCTTTTTCGCATGGGGATTGACGCTAAGGCAGGATCGACGGCTCTCCTTATTCCGCGTCAGCAACATGCACGCATGGTAAGGGTGGTTGGTGGTCGCGGAAAGGAAACCACCATCCCACGTGTTCATTCCTTACTCGTCCGCATTCCAATAAAGCGGTATAGTAAACCGCTCATGGGCACCGCGGAAACCGTCTCACGTGCTGTCAAAAGTATGCCTATTTAAGGAGGAAATAAGGTTTTATTTGGCATTGTAGGGTGGCAGATTCGAGACCCGAGGGCTGGGGCTTGTAATTTCACTGCAATTTTCAACTTTGGACACTCGAATTATGACATAGGCGGCCTTGTGGCAGGAGTGAGGCTGCATTCTCTCCTTCCCAGCCAGGAAAAACACACTTGGAGATACTACGAATCTGGGGAGAGCTTGGTTATCGATTATTTTTTTATGTACCTGGACGTTTTATATCTTGTTGGGTAATTTCTTGATGTAAAGATTTGAAAGTCTAGACTGACTGTTTGTTAATGAATGAATTACAGACGAGGCAATGAATCCAACATTACTGAGCTAGTATTTGAAATTGGTGGGATCTAACGCGGAAACCGTCTCACGTGCTGTCAAAAGTATGCCTATTTAAGGAGGAAATAAGGTTTTATTTGGCATTGTAGGGTGGCAGATTCAAGACCCGAGGGCTGGGGCTTGTAATTTCACTGCAATTTTCAACTTTGGACACTCGAATTATGACATAGGCGGCCTTGTGGCAGGAGTGAGGCTGCATTCTCTCCTTCCCAGCCAGGAAAAACACACTTGGAGATACTACGAATCTGGGGAGAGCTTGGTTATCGATTATTTTTTTATGTACCTGGACGTTTTATATCTTGCTGGGTAATTTCTTGATGTAAAGATTTGAAAGTCTAGACTGACTATTTGTTAATGAATGAATTACGGACGAGGCAATGAATCCAACATTACTGAGCTAGTATTTGAAATTGGTGGGATCTAACTTTAAACATGGATCAAACTTTGCATGCGTTGCTTCTACCATTAATCCAATCGCCACCACTTTCCCTTTGTTTGTTGAAGTAAATCATTTTAATAGATTCAAAGCTGAGGCTATGGATATATTTTCCCAAGGTAAATTTTTCATTTCTATTGTCATTTTTCATCAGCATAGGTTTATCTATTTGACTGGTTTTTTAGTCTCTCATTTAACACAGTTAGTGTAGTTAGTATGGGGAATTAATCAAGCCCTCAAATTAAACTAATTTTTTGGAAATCTATATCTAAAAAATGGATAAGTTTTGTAAAAAGAAAATTGCATCTAAACTGCAAAATTGTCTTAATTGAACATAAATATATTTCTATTTCCTTTAAATTATTAAATTCGGAATCTTACTTTCAATATATTTTAATTTTTTATGAAAATTACAATTTTATTTAGAGTCTAAACTGTAAATGTTGGTTAAGAGGTTACCTTATTTTTGATAGGCCCAGCCATCGGCTATTGTCAACCTCCCACAGCCGAATGTATTTGACAAGGACCTTTACTCCATGGACATGAGCTAGAACGATATCTCACACTCCTTCAGTTCCAATATCAGAGAGAACCAAATAAATACCCTGGCCATTCCCCATATTATTAACAAATTAACATCTTAACTTAAGGTTACTACGGTTTTCTTCGCCAATGGAATCTTATTTTCTTCGCCAATGGAATCTTATAATTATAGCTTTAGCTAATGGACATTTGTAATGTTACTATTTTGCAAAATTGGTACCAGCAAGGGGGTTGAAGTTTCATGGTTCACAATACGGTACCTACCTCTGAGAAGGATGTTTTCCCCAAGAGCCCAAACCCTTGCATTCGCAAGGATTTATTGGAACTTGATGCGGATGCCTATGGGCTGTAGCGAGAGTCTCCCTTAAGCATAAAGTGCAATCAGCCGGAGTACCTGATCCGAAATCCTTGATGGTCCAATTTGGTTCCAGAAGCTCTGGTCCCCCGGGGCATGGTTGTTTCAGTGCAAATGATGTTTGACTGCCATAGCTTATTGGATAGCTCAATACCCTGGAGATAAAGTCTGCCAAAATTTTAATCTGCAACTGGAAAATGTGTGCCCGATGCCATGAATCACGATGGAAGAAGCCGGGAAATGGCATTGGCAACACATTAATTATGGTGTTCATTCAAAATTTATTATCTGTACGATGGAAAGATGTGATGTGAGAACCAAAGATTGCACAACAGTGTATTAGGTGAAATTAATTAATGGCATTGGCAATTACACATTAATTATGGTGTTCATTCAAAATTTATTATCTGTACGATGGACAGATATGATGTGAGAACCAAAGATTGCACAGCAGTGTATTAGGTGAAATTAATTAATTATAGCTTTAAAAAGGGGCATGCTTGAGAGACACTACATTAAATTAATAAAATTAAATTAATATTTAAAAAACATTAATTTAAAATAATAATAAAAAAAATTAAAACAATATAAAACGCAAAAAAAAACCTTTTCTTTTTCGCATGGGGATTGACGCCAACGCAGGATCGACGGCTCTCCTTATTCCGCGTCGGCAACATGTACGCATGGTAAGGGTGGTTGGTGGTCGCGGAAAGGAAACCACCATCCCACGTGTTCATTCCTTACTCGTCCGCATTCCAATAAAGCGGTATAGTAAACCGCTCATGGGCAACGCGAAAACCGTCTCACGTGCCGTCAAAAGTATGCCTATTTAAGGAGGAAATAAGGTTTTATTTGGCATTGTAGGGCTGCTTCGACTTGGCTCTTGGTTTCATGTAAGATCCTCGGTGCTGGGCAGATATGTGGGTAATCTCATGGACGATGGGAGATATGAAATCCATGGGACCCGCCTGGCTTGGCATTCGGTTCCCTGATGAGTCCTCGGCGTTGAGCACAACGCATCTTTTATATATTCCCGTCCTCTTATGTGAACTCAGTGCATGGGATTCGATGGTGGGCATTGATGTGTTAAGTGCGTGGGCCAATTGGCTCTAGTTGTTGAGTTCGGGCTGGGCACAAAGGAAAGAAGAAAAACGCTTGGAGGACAATTGATGTGGCGTTGGGCTCCGGGCGCTTGGTACACCTGGATTGAGCGCTAGGGTTTCAAAGGAAGCAACATTTTGTATGAAATTCGTTTCGGACAAAACAAGCAGCAACAATGGAGAGCAGTATGGAAATCGTTTCATGCATTTGCCATGCTTGTAAATCTTCTTAGTTATTGGTCAAAATGGATCATATCGAGCTCAAATGAAACGATTTCTGCGTCGAAATTGCTGCGATGCTTGTATTATAAACAATATTGCAGGCAACAATATTATTTGAATATTTGTTTTATGCCACATTTATTGAAATGAATGTTTAAAGCAAAATGTTACAGGCAAGAAGGCATATCTGCATTAAAATAATAGGAAATGAAAACTGATCACTTTGGCTGCAGGTCTGAAATTTGGAGAACCCTCTGTAAATCCTGTGTGAGACTCATTGTTTCGTATTTATTATGAATACAATTTCTTTCTATAAATGCAATGAAGTGTTTTTTTTTATCCCAAATGCTTTAGCATTGGATTAATATTAGGGTTTGAATATTAAAAGAGTGTATATAGAAATGTTGTTGTTTTTCTGGAAAGGTTTGTTTAATGGGGTCTAGACTGAGCCCTAAATAAGCATTTATATATATATATATATATCATTCAAATTCTGTTTCTGTTACGCCTTACGAATAAATGGGAAAAGGCTCTTCAAATTATCTTTTTGCAGCCATCATACTGGTTTGTTATTTTCTAGTAAATTTCACTAAAGTTCCAGGTGTAGTTAGGCCCTAAGGTCTCAGTGTCTGAGCCTTGTGCTCTGATACCAACTGTAGTGCCCTATCTAGGCACTGGGTCTATTCCGGGTTATCAGGTTATACCTAGTTTTTCCCTTAATTATTGTTAGAAGAAAACAAGAGAGTCAACCATCTATATTTCTGTTTCTGTAAATGTTTAACTGTCTGTTTTCTATATGTTTACATGTCTCTGCAGTTAAATAAACATAATCCTAAAACTTTCCATTTAATTCTGTTCGTTTGACATGCATAGCTTGGAAATAAAAGAAAATACATTCTAATTAAGCTGGTTCAGAAAAATACCTGAAACCGTCGATTGGAGTAAGATAAGAAGATTTCTAGAATGGATTCTGTAAGTTACCTTAACAACCCCAAACATATCCTACATATTCAAACATATCCTTTTAATTTACTTGGGATGATTCCGTCCCTTAATTAAATTAATAATTTATTTAATAAATTCATTATTATTCAACCCACTATACTTTATAAAAGGGATTATTATCATTATTATTATTAATTAAATAATATTAATAATATAATAATAATAACAATAACAATTAATAATAATAGTAATTAATTTAAATTGTGAATAGTAATTTAAAATATTTATTTGGTTAATGGATAAGTGTCAACATAGTACCTCTGTGTATAAACAATGAAATATAATAAATGATTTAATTAATCATGATCAACAATTATATAGCACACTCCTCTATTATTAATGTTTAACTTTTATACTTCACCTTGAAGACACCTTTACTTGAGGATACTTACAATTAATGACATTTATTTTACACATGAGAACTTGATAATCTTTTACTAATTAAGTCATCCACTAAACACTTAATTGACTTATCCATGATAACTTATATCATTGTTAAATCTTGATAAGTAGGAAGAAGTTCAACGTGTCTCAACGTGTTTGAAACCAATAAATTTAAACAGTATTTATAGATAATCTGTTGGGGTTAATTTTTTTTAAAGACGTTACATGTCAGGTCATATATCAGATCCTTTTTTAATCCAAAGAATTGGGTGGGTTTAATTTTGGTTTAATTTAGTTACCTCATATATGTCGGTTAGCTATCTTGTTGGTGTATGAGACTCCCTTGTTTACCCTTAAATACGATAGCTACTATCATTTAATATTCATCTTTAATAGGACTAATAAGAAGAAATCCTCAACTCAAAGATGTAGTTCTTGAGCGTATGAAAATGAGAATCTAGAGTATGATTGATTCCTTTGAATTCTTCCAATTGTTTCATACTTGATGGAGAAACAATAGTTGAGAAAACATGGTTGCAAATAAGGTTGCATGTTTACCAAAGGGGAAACTAGTGGAAAATGGGGACACCCCCAAAGTGGTTTTGTTACCATAGATATCATGAATTGAGTTGTACGCCAAGGAAAGAATCCAACACTGTCAATGCATGTTAATCATTCCTATGAATGTATATAAGTATATGGCATTACTTGTACATAAAAATAGTTATCAATTCTATGAATGTATATAAGATGTAAAATAGCTAAATAGCTAGTGTTTTTTATATTTAATTATTTGATATAAGTTTGTAACTTACAGATAGTTTCAATATATTGTACAGTTTCCATTCAAGTATTCTTGGCTTCATAGCTTCTAGATTATTGTCTATCAAAGAAGCAATACCAACTAAGATGAAGATGAATTTATGGGAAAAAATGGCATTGGCATTGGCATTAGCTTTAGTCTTAGCCAAACAAAAATTAAAGAAGAAGACTGGATTAAAAAGAGATTGAAAATCTTGGTAAGTCTATAGATTTTTTTTTACTTTTACAATTTTATTTATAGATTTTTTTTTTATTTTTACAATTTATTTTATTTAGTTTTTTTTACATGGTTTACATGGTTTATTTAGTTGTTTTTCTATTAGGTTGAGTTGCATTATTTTCATTTTAAAAGAAAACCCTTTTCATTTATATGCAATATCTCATGTGCGCTCAAAACCGTCACTTTCTTTGATGCACACACACACACACAAGAAACTCTCTCGTCACTCACTAAGTTCAAAAATAGCTTAAATCTACTCACTTAATACTTCCATAGGAGGGCACAAAAGAATCTTGTAGTTTAGGTACGATTTTGGGGCTAGGCATCCAAAAACATAGTTGTTGTCCTTAGGGTGCTTTATAAATCCTTCTAAATCAAGTGGTCGTGTATAGCCACATGGGGCAAGTGAAAGAGCGGCGCCGCGCCATAGGAGGTCAAACCCAAGGTTGCGGGTGTATGTTCTCTCAAGTGGGCTCACCACCACTTGTTGAAAAGGAGACGACCCAATACCGTTCGAGGGATAACTGCTCTTTCTCCACTTGACGAAGGTACTTAGTGACCAACTTAGGATGTCATTCCTTATAGGTGACTGTCGTGTATATAAGATGTAATATATAGCATTACTTGTATATAAAAATAGCTAAATAGCTAGTGTTTTTTATATTTAATTATTTGATATAAGTTTGTAACTTACAGATAGTTTCAATATATTGTACAGTTTCCATTCAAGTATTCTTGGCTTCATAGCTTCTAGATTATTGTCTATCAAAGAAGCAAGACCAACTAAGATGAAGACGAAGTTATGGGAAAAAATGGCATTGGCATTGGCATTAGCTTTAGTCTTAGCCAAACAAAAAGTAAAGAAGAAGACCTGATTAAAAAGAGGTTGAAAATCTTGGTAAGTCTATAGATTTTTTTTTACTTTTACAATTTTGTTTATAGATTTTTTATTTTTATTTTTACAATTTATTTTATTTAGTTTTTTTTACATGGTTTATTTAGTTGTTTTTCTATTAGGTTGAGTTGCATTATTTTCATTTTAAAAGAAAAGCCTTTTCATTTATATGCAATATCTCATGTGCGCTCAAAACCGTCACTTTCTTTGATGCACACACACACACACAAGAAACTCTCTCGTCACTCACTAAATTCAAAAATAGCTTAAATCTACTCACTTAATACTTCCATAGGAGGGCACAAAAGAATCTTGTAGTTTAGGTACGATTTTGGGGCTAGGCATCCAAAAACATAGTTGTTGTCCTTAGGGTGCTTTATAAATCCTTCTAAATCAAGTGGTCGTGTATAGCCACATGGGGCAAGTGAAAGAGCGGCGCCGCGCCATAGGAGGTCAAACCCAAGGTTGCGGGTGTATGTTCTCTCAAGTGGGCTCACCACCACTTGTTGAAAAGGAGACGACCCAATACCGTTCGAGGGATAACTGCTCTTTCTCCACTTGACGAAGGTACTTAGTGACCAACTTAGGATGTCATTCCTTATAGGTGACTGTCGTGGAAGCCGACAGTACCTGAGACAGATTTTGTCACAAGATCAAGGAAAGCACACGTCACAAGATCACATACTTATGATAAGAAGAAAAGCTAATAGTCAGTAGCTTTCCAATAGAAAAATCATGTACATGGTGATTGGTGGTTGCTAGCTTATACCTACCTTGAGCTTGTTCCATGTGATGTATTTTGAAATAAGCACATGTCAAAAGATCAAGGAAAGCTAGCGACTGCTATCTTTCCTTCTAACATAATCATTTTCTTCTAGTATAAACACACATGCTTATGCTAGAAGCAAAGCTAACAGTTGCTAGCTTTCCAATAAAAAACCATGTCCATGGTGATTGGTGGTTGCTAGCTTATACCTTGAGCTTGTGCCATGTGCTCTATTTTGAACGAATGCTAGTTTTCCTTCTAGCATAACACACATGCTTATGTTAGAAGGAAAGCTAGCAGTCGCTAGCTTTCCAATAGAAAAACCTTGGGCATGGTGATTGTTGGTTGCTAGCTTATACCTTGAGCTTGTGCCATGCACTCTATTTTCAAATAAGCACATGGCACAAGATCAAGGAAAGCTAGTGACTGCTAGTTTTCCTTCTAGCATAAGCATTTTCTTTTAGGATAAGAACACATATTTATGCTAGAAGGAAAGCTAACAGTCGCTAGCTTTCCAATAGAAAAATCATGTCCATAGTGATTGGTGGTTGCTAGCTTATACCTTGAGCTTGTGCCATTTGCTCTATTTTGAAATAAGCACATGGCAAAAGATCAAGGAAAGCTAGCGACTGCTAGCTTTCCTTCTAGCATAAGCATTTCCTTTTAAAATAAACACACATGCTTATACTAGAAGGAAAGCTAACAGTCGCTAGCTTTCAATTAGAAAAACCCTGTCCATGGTGATTGATGGTTGCTATCTTATACCTTCAGCTTGTGCCATGTGCTCTATTTTAAACAAATGCCAGCTCTCCTTCTAGCATAAGCATTTCCTTCTAGCATAACACACATTCTTATGCTAGAAGAAAAGCTAGCAGTCGCTAGCTTTCCAATAGGAAAATCATGTCCATGGTGATTGGTGGTTGCTAGCTTATACCTTGAGCTTGTTCCATGTGATGTATTTTGAAATAAGCACATGGCAAAATATCAAGGAAAGCTAGCGACTGCTAGCTTTCCTTCTAGCATAAGCATTTCCTTCTAGTATAAACACACATGCTTATGCTAGAAGGAAAGCTAACATTCGCTAGCTTTCCAATAAAACACCCTTTCCATGGTGATTAGTGGTTGCCAGCTTATACCTTCAGCTTGTGCCATGTTCTCTATTTTAAACGAATAGCTCTCCTTCTAGCATAAGCATTTCCTTCTAGCATAACACACATGTTTATGCTAGAAGAAAAGCTTGCAGTCGCTAGCTTTCTAATAGAAAAATCATGTCCATGGTGATTGGTGGTTGCTAGCTTATACCTTGAGCTTGTGCCATGCACTCTATTTTCAAATAAGCACATGGCACAAGATCAAGGAAAGCTAGCGACTGCTAGCTTTCCTTCTAGCATAAGCATTTCCTTCTAGTATAAACACACATGCTTATGCTAGAAGGAAAGCTAACATTTGCTAGCTTTCCAATAAAAAACCCTGTCCATGGTGATTTGTGGTTGCCAGCTTATACCTTGAGCTTGTGCCATGTGCTCTATTTTGAACGAATGCTAGCTTTACTTCTAGCATAACACACATGCTTATGTTATAAGGAAAGCTAGCAGTCGCTAGCTTTCCAATAGAAAAACCTTGGGCATGGTGATTGGTGGTTGCTAGCTTATACCTTGAGCTTGTGCCATGCACTCTATTTTCAAATAAGCACATGGCACAAGATCAAGGAAAGCTAGCGACTGCTAGCTTTCCTTCTAGCATAAGCATTTCCTTCTAGTATAAACACACATGCTTATGCTAGAAGGAAAGCTAACATTTGCTAGCTTTCCAATAAAAAACCCTGTCCATGGTGATTGGTGGTTGCCAGCTTATACCTTGAGCTTGTGCCATGTGCTCTATTTTGAACGAATGCTAGCTTTCCTTCTAGCATAACACACATGCTTATGTTATAAGGAAAGCTAGCAGTCGCTAGCTTTCCAATAGAAAAACCTTGGGCATGGTGATTGGTGGTTGCTAGCTTATACCTTGAGCTTGTGCCATGCACTCTATTTTCAAATAAGCACATGGCACAAGATCAAGGAACGCTAGCGACTGCTAGCTTTTTTTCTAGCATAAGCATTTCCTTCTAGGATAAGAACACATACTTATGCTAGAAGGAAAGCTAGCAATCGCTTGCTTTCCAATAGAAAAATCATTTCCATAGTGATTGGTGGTTGCTAGCTTATACTTTGAGCTTGTGCCATTTACTCTATTTTGAAATAAGCACATGGCAAAATATCAATGAAAGCTAGCGACTGCTAGCTTTCCTTCTAGCATAAGCATTTCTTTCTAAAATAAACACACATGCTTATACTAGAAAGAAAGCTAACAGTCGCTAGCTTTCAATTAGAAAAACCCTGTCCATGGTGATTGATGGTTGCTAGCTTATACCTTCAGCTTGTGCCATGTGCTCTATTTTGAACGAATGTTAGCTCTCCTTCTAGCATAAGCATTTCCTTCTAGCATAACACATGACCCTTATTATACATCATTTGTGCAGATCATGGTCTGGATGGATAGATGTCTTCTTGGATACCTTCTGTCCAAGAACAGATCACATGGCAAAAGATCAAGAAAAGCTAGCGACTGCTAGCTTTCTTTCTAGCATAAGCATTTCCTTCTAGCATTTTTGAGAAGGAAAACTTTTCTTTTTAATGAGTCTCTACTTGTGCTAGATGCAATGGATTTTTATTTATCTTTAAGTATTTAATATGTTTCCAGGACACATGACCCTTATGTTGTTTAATGAGTTAACAAAATGTAATGATAAAAGAACTACTTGGTTAATGACATAAAAATATGATGATTTAAAGGTCTTCTCTGACGGACAAGGGGGTTCGGTGCTCCATCAGGAACTGTTAGTGCTCAGTTGCATCCTTAATTGCTCAGCGCGTGAGGGTTCGTGTAGTAATTTAACTACTGATTCTTTGCTCAGGCAGTTTGACTATCTTGTTATTTCCTCTGCTTTTGGCAGAATGGCTCAGCCAGGGGACAATACCGGCATCCAGGACATCAAGAAAAGTTTGGGGCGGCTGTATGAGATAGTCTCCATAGGAATTATGGATAACAAGGAGATAGCCTGCGTTATAAAAAAGATGGAGGACACTGTGAGCTACACTTCCCTTCAAATCAGCAACCATGACTCTAGGATCGATGATAATGAAAGCTCCTTGCACGAGATGATGGGGAAGGTTGATATGATCCAGGAGGACCTTGCGCGACTCATTTCCATGAACCAGGGCAGCAGGAACAATGCAGTAACTGTTGAAGGGGAGCGTCAGATGGAGGAAGAATCAGTGGTGCAGCCAGTCCACTTCAGGGGCCATCTGTAATCTGGTTTTTATGGATATATGTTTTTTTGTCTTTTATTATGTAAGCAATATGTTTCCAGGACACATGACCCTTATGTTGTTTAATGATTTAACAAAATGTAATGATAAAAGAACTACTTGGTTAATGACATAAAAATATGATGATTTAAAGGTCTTCTCTGACGGACAAGGGGGTTCGGTGCTCCATTAGGAACTGTTAGTGCTCAGTTGCATCCTTAATTGCTCAGCGCGTGAGGGTTCGTGTAGTAATTTAACTGTTGATTCTTTGCTCAGGCAGTTTGACTGTCTTCTTATTTCCTCTGATTTTGGCAGAATGCCTCAGCCAGGGGACAATACCGGCATCCAGGACATCAAGAAATGTTTGGGGCGGCTGTATGAGAGAGTCTCCATAAGATTTATGGATAACAGGGAGATAGCCTGCGCTATAAAAAAGATGGAGGACACTGTGAGCTACACTTCCCTTCAAATCAGCAACCATGACTCCAGGATCGATGATAATGAAAGCTCCTTGCGCGAGATGATGGGGAAGGTGGATATGATCCAGGAGGACCTTGCGCGACTCATTTCCATGAAACAGGGCAGCAGGAACAATGCAGTAACTGTTGAAGGGGAGCGTAAGATGGAGGAAGAATTAGTGGTGCAGCCAGTCCACTTCAGGGGCCACCTGTAATCTGGTTTTTAAGGATATATGTTTTTTTGTCTTTTATTATGTAAGATATATAAGGGTATATATTTCCCGTTCTGTTAGTCATCATGGAAGAACTCTGTATATAGTTTTTTGGACCCTTTGCAGGCTTAGTCTACAATGCTCTATCTCTGCTCTGAAGGACTATTCTTCCTCTCTTTTTGCTATGTACTGAATGGCTGTGCACAGCCCCTTTATAATATACTCCTTTTTAGTTTCTGTTCAAAAAAAATATATGATGATTTATAGTCTATCATTTATATGGGTTCAATTTATTTATTTTTTTGTTCACAGGTCTTTAAGTAAACCAATAAACTTAATTTGGTATAAAAGCTATAACGAAGGAGGTTTTCTTTATGTATATTTTACTATGTTTATGTCTATTTTTGCACTAGAGGTAATCTATGTGTAACATTTAATTGTTATTAGCAATAGAAAACTAGAGGTAGTGTCTTTGTATAATTTACTTGTTATTAGCAATAGAAATTATCTCAAAAATTATATTCTTGGTGTAGCCTCCAAGCTTCACATGAGGTCACAAAACATAAATTAGTTAGGTAACGAAAGCCTTGAACTTCTGCCATGTACTCTATTTTCAAATAAGCACATGGCATAAGATCAAGGAAAGCTAGCGACTGCTAGCTTTCCTTTTAGCATAAGCAAAATACTTATAGGATAATAACATATACCTATGCTAGAAAGAAAGCTAGCAATCGCTAGCTTTCCAATAGAAAAATCCTGTCCATGGTGATTGGTGGTTGCTAGCTTATACCTTGAGCTTGTGCCATGTGCTCTATTTTGAAATAAGCACATGGGTAAAGATCAATGAAAACTAGCGACTGCTAGCTTTCTTTCTAGCATAAGCATTTCCTTCTAGCATTTTTGAGAAGGAAAACTTTTCTTTTTAATGAGTCCCTACTTGTGCTAGATGCAATGGATTTTTATTTATCTCTAAGTATTTAATATGTTTCCATAACACATGACCCTTATTATTCTTGTGCATGTGAATAAAAGACATGTAATAGAATATTCTTTGATAATGCTCATTATTTCATGTATTTTTAAAACAATTTAAACTTATAGTCGACTATTTATTATTGTTTTTAGAAGCTATGGACTCTGGTGCAATGACAATTCCAAGGAATAATTTGAAGAAAAAACGAATTGCAAGTGACACACAAACAATGTCTCCCCCATGTGGTATGGTGGTTTTAAATATTATTCTCTCATTTCTAAATGGTTAGACTAGAAGACTATATGGTAATATTTGTGATTTTGATTTCATTTTATTTATAGTAATAATCGCTTATTATTGTTTTTTGAAGCTGTCGTCTCCAAAGCAAGTAAAATGCCACAATCAGCATTCAAAAAACAAAAGCTTCATTCAACTCAGATTATAAATTCAACAATGGGTTCTAATTTTGAAATGATTAAAAAATTCAAAACATCTGCTGCATTTGAGTATGTCGAAGATTGGTATGTTGAGATTGAAAGTCCCATGAATATGTTTCCAGATATGTATCTATTTGGATCCATGGATGGAAATGATATACAAAGGCTAGGGATAATTGTTAATTGCTATGCTCTCAATCATAGTCAGATCGATTTTCAAATGGAGGTAATTGAAGAAAATGAAGTGAAATTATTTTCCTGCCAAATTGATTACACAAAATTTAGACCAGATTTGATTGATACTAATACAGAATTTCCAGAGTCAATAAAAAAGTCACAGTTTAAGTTGGACAGTTTTGAGAGCTTCAATGAATCTGGTCTAAAGAGTTGTGATGATCTTGTACAACGTATTACCAACGTTATGAAATATCGCTTTGTGAGATGTAAGAAAACATCATCCGTGTTTCTTTATTTGCAACAAAGAGGTAAACTACTTGATAAAATACCAGATGATAAACTCGAGGCTCAAATGCTTGCTTTGAGAAGGGTATATTTAGTTGAGCTAGAACAGAGCATTAAAGAAAGTGAGTTCATGCCTACTACAGAGTTTGTAAAATCCCAAAAAGAAGACTCTCAGATAGAGAAGCTTGCTGACCAATGCGATGAAATCCATGAAAATTTCAAGGACAGTTATTTATTTTCAAGCTCTTTTACCATGAAGGTGGATGTTCGAAGATGTGTAGAAGCACCCAAGTTATATAAATTGAGATCACGGGATGATTTAAATGTTCGAGTATTATTAAAATTGTTCCTACAGAAATTTCAAGCATCATTGCCTGATGCTCTTCTGATTCCATTTGACAAAAAAGAGTCTGATCCGATTGGAAACCCTGTGAAAATCATGAATGAAATGGATATAAATGCCAAGAACATCAATTTTTGGATAGTTGATGGGCAACACACCATTCAAGCAGCAAAAGAAATATTATCAAATCCTAAATTCAGTCTATCTGGGGAGGCAAAACAGAAGTACACAGAACGTAATGCTCGATTCTTAGATCCATTAGTTGCTCCCAGTGTGGTGATTCGTATTTGCTGCCAGTTAAATTCTGCAAACACAATGTTCTTCAAAACTCCATTCATTGATTCTGTGCGATCTGCAAGACAATTCCTAATTGCCACAAATAAATTAAAGAAACAAAAATGTGGGAATGCTAAGACGGCTGAAGACAAGGTGTGCAAATTTTTTTTTTTTGCACTTAGTTTATATTGTTATAACTAAATTCATGGCTATTTTATTTTTGATATCACATTCTTACTAATTTATATTTGTTATTTTTTAACAGGTTGATGATGAAATGTTGTGCTCTTTCTTCGATTGTCCACTAACAAACTTTGCTGAAAAAAAGTCTTGTTATATCTTGATGATACTACTTGGGATAAATGGGAAGTTGTTTTTAATTGTTACAAACTAGGGACATTAATGTGTTCTCCAAACCAACCTAAGGATCCAAACTATAAGACAAATAGTCTGAACAGTTTGGTATCAAGTTCTTTCCGTCCCCTTTAGGGACTAACCGCTGAAGAAATGTGTTCTGTAGCAGATAAACTATTGGATGGAACTGTCTGGTTTTCTATTCCAGTGAACCATCCAACCAATGCCATAAAAATGAAAGATTATTGTTCACAATTGAAAACCAAAAGAACAATTTTGGAGGCAATGGTAACATATTGCAAAAGTCATGATAAGAATCTGAATGATAAGATTCTTACAATATCCAATATTCTTGAGCATTATGGAATTACTGATATCATATTTGCCAACTTCTGTAAGACAATGGAAGGGTGTAAATATGTAAAAGGATCACGAAATACAAAAATAGAGTCCCTTTCTCCACAAGCGTGTGTGGTCCTTGATAGAATAATTGATGCATCGACAGATATACAGGAAATTGAGAACAGTTTTGAATTCGGTTGTCATTATGGGGGTCCTAGCCTCTTGTCAACACTTTTGCACTCTTTTCCTTGTCTGTTTCAACCAATGTTATACACTGACTTTGTTGTGTTGGATACATTGGCTTTGAAAGATGAATCATTCCTTAAGGATCACTATATTGAATTGTTTCGATTTTTAATCGAAAAAAATGGGTTGAAAGATTTTACTATGATTATCTTAGTAGAAATTTGGTCTTGTAAGGATGTACGCCAAGCTCTGGAGATTGTTGTCAAGGACTCAAATGTCAACTATAAAATGGCTACCGGTATTTATGAATATAAAGAAAAAAATAACTATAGTTATGATATAGTTTTAACTATACATTTCTATAGTGAAGAGTCTAAAAGTTTACAGGCCTCAATATACTCTCACAGTTTTAGAGACATATCTGATGAAAAAGAGAGAGATTTTGAATTCTGGGAAGAATTATTGCAAATGCATCAACAACATAGTGATCTAAATTTGATTATTTCTCTTTATGCGGGGAAAAATTTACAGCAGCCTTCTTGTACATATGGAAGAAGAATGGCATGTGTCGTAGAAAACGAGTTACAAAGGACTACCATGCTGACTAATCAAGAATCCTTCCAATTGCAAAAACCAATGTCTAATATATTGCTGTTGGAATATCCAGGTATTGTACTTTTTTTGTTCTTTCTCTAGTGATTCGTTGGATTCTATGCTATTTATATATCTTGATTAACAAGATGTTTACTATAACTACTAATGGCGGAAATTGTAAAGAAAACAACGACACTTTGCAACAAAGCAATGATCAACATAGTGTGCACAATGTCGAAGAAGTTTTCGAGATGCAAATACAAGACGAAGAAAATACCATACCAGGTACATAATTTATTTTGTTTCTTTTGTTGTATTGTACTTGTTTTGTTCTTTCTCTAGTGATTCTTTGGATTCTATGCCTATTTATTTAATGAATTTCATTCGTTGATACATTTTATAACATTTCATATGTTTATTACAGTAGCAAACGAGGAGAAAAAAGACAGTGATCAAGGGAATGTGACAGAAAGCCATAGTCAAGAACATGATATCATATCAGGTACTTCACATGTCTCTTATTTTCAATTAAACATAAAATATGTCTTATAAAAAAAAAATTGATTTAAAGAAGTATTATTGGTATTTGATTGAAGGTTTGTTATTTTGGCTCTAGGTTCTATGAAGACAATACAAGAGAAGTGTGGCTTATCAATAACTAGTACAAAAAATACTCAAAGTGAGTGTATTTCTTCAACAATTTTTTTTAATAATAATTTATGTAGCATGAATAAAATGAATTTACTATGATCCATTGTTGTTTTGCAGCTATTATAAGTCAAAAGAAATTAGTTATTTTTTAATTGAATAACATTTTCTATCAGAGCGTTGATGGTGATGCATCACAAAAAGAATTTATCGAGAAAATGGGAAGGGCCGCAGATTACACGATAGAGAAAAAATCATTTTGGTTTCGTCCACATGCAAAAACATTTCTTGAAATGTGTTCCAGAAATGAATCTCTTGACATTGCAATTTGGACGACATCTTTGAAACAAAACACAACAAGAGTTATGAAAAAGCTAGTTTCAGAAACATTACAAGCTAAATTTTTGTTTACATGGACTGCTTCAGATTGCAAACAACAAAAGGGAAAAAATGACATTGATAATTCAACACAAGTTATATACAAAAAACATCTGAAAAAAGTGTGGAGAATGTATTCTCAATATGATGCTACTAACACTATTCTAGTGGATTGTTCAATGGAGACAAAGAAAGAAAATCCCAAAGAAAATGTGATTATTGCCCCTTCGTTTGATGGAAAGAATGAGGATAAATGGTTGATCGCTGATCTGTGGAGCTTATTGAATAAATTGTACAAGGCACTCGATGTTCGAGATATTTTGAAGAATCTTCAATGACTTTTAATAGTACATTAAGATGACTGTTATTCATTTCCTCTATAAACAAAATCTTGAAGTTTATGATATAAATTCTTGGTCATTGTACATTTGATGACTTAATTCTACATGTGATGTGTTATTACTGTGTTTTATTTTATTATCAATTTAATGTCTATTATTTCATAATACACATATAAGGATTGTTGTTGTGTCATTATTATAAATTAACATATTATTATTTTGTTTATTTATATTGAGATATTGAGTTATAAAAAGTTAGTGATTTGAATAATAGTCTTATGTGTTTGCATAAAAATGTAGTATTCCATATTAATTAAATAATTGTATTAGGTTGTATGTATAAATTAACGTACAATTACTATGTTTGAGCAATTGCAGTTTATTTATCAATTGCGTCTTAATTGATCATTATAACTCTTACAAATCAGTGATTTGAATGTTAGTTCAATGTTATCATATGAAATTTTCTTATTTCTTAGAAATTAAAAAAATGGAAAATCATATCAGGTTGTATGTAAAAATTACCTATAATTAGCTTGTTTAATTGAAATTTAAAAAATTGTAAATCTAGGTGGTGGGTATAAATTAACATATAATTGGTTTGAATTGGACCATTGTAACTATATTTTTAAATTGTGATTTGAATTTCATTGCAATGTGCTTATATGAATTTTTCTTATAATTTCTTGAAAATTAAAATATCGTATGAGGTTGTATGTAAAAATGAACATATAAATAGTTTGCTTGATTTAAATTTAAAAACTGTAAAATTTAGGTAGTATGTAGATATTAACATATAATTAGTTCAAATGAATTCGACTATTGTAATTATATTTTTAAATTGTAGTTTATCTCATTACAATTCTTAAAATTAGTGATTTGAGTAGTAGTTGAATGTGTTTGTATAAAAAAACTATTCCACTGAAATTACTTTTATTTTTTTCATTAAGTTGTTTGTTTGGGAGTGGAAATAAATTGGATATGTTTTGATGCCATTAAGCAATGGAGTTTTGAAGTGAAAATATGTTAATGTTATATATGTGGCAGCAATGCAGATGGGAGTTAATATCAGTCGGAAGATCTTGTTGATCTTTGAAATGGAAGGAGTATTCTTCTCGTCGTATTCCAAAGATGATACGAGTTGTCAAATTCAAAGAAAACCAGATTGGGAGCTTGGTGATAAATCCTACTTTTGTAGGCCTTTTCAACTAGAAGTATTAAAATACTGCCTAAAACATTATGATGTTGCGATATGGACATCAAATGTTACTAACAAGTACATTTGACAAGTACTTGAAAAATCAAATATTGATACAAGTGACTTTCAATTCATATGGGATAGGTCCCATTGTCACTTGCAAACAAAATTCAAATCATGTAGTATGATACGGTTTTATGAGAAAAGGCTAAGCGACGTGTGGTCCCAATATGGAAATAAGTACATAGAATCAAATGTATTGCTAATAGATACATCAAAGCCTACTTCTCAATTCCTTGGATATCGGTCAAACTGTATCTTAATAAAGGCTTATATAGGACATGAACACGATACTTGGCTTGTGCAAGTTCTATTCCCCTTTTTAAAGACACTTCATCGCATCAAACAGAAACGCAACTACATTCGAATGTTCAATAGAACATTGAGTTCTTTGTATTAAGTGAAGATATTATTATATGGAAATTTGTTGACGATTACATTGCAATATTTCAATACAAGTTGGACACATTTTTTAGTGAATTAATTTGTATGATTTTATAACTTTTATAGATAGATGATAATTGACAATGATATATAAATACAATTATTAGTATTATTTATGATTGCTTTTAGATTGACAAGTTTTTGCATCATACAACACTTGATTTCCCCATTCAAAATATTTTCTAAATTTGTGCTCTTAAATCAACTATTTGTAATTTAAATCATCTCATAAAAGCCAACAAGGCGTGCAAGAAACTCTCTTTAGTTTTATTTATCTATATGTATTAATACAAGTGCATTACAACACTTGATTTCTCTATTCAAAATATTTTTTAAATTACATACTCTTAAATCAATTATTTGTAATTTAAATCATCTCACAAAAGCCAACAAGGAATGAAGTTCTCTTTAGTTTTATTGATCTATATCGATTAATACAAGTGACACACAAATTTTGAATTAAACCTCCGTCTATATAAAAGCACATTTCTTACAAAAAATATTACTTCAATGATAATGAGTGCTAAGTGTACTAGAATTTAGATTGAAGCATGATGAGTCATAGATGAATGATTTTGAAAGGTATAGGCATTTGATTTCCCATTCTATAACTTATTGTAAATGTGTATTCTTAAGTTAATAGTTTATAATTGCAATAATCTCATATAAGCCAACTGGACATGAAATAAATTATTGACTGTTATTAGCCTATATTCATTAATATGAGGAGTTTATCAATGCAATATGTAATTTTTGAAATAAAACCCCATATAATTGAAGTTGCAATTGTTTTAAAACACAAAATTAATTGCTAATGAGTGCTAAGTGGTATTAAGGGTAGTACGAGATTGGTCATAAGTGAGTGACATTGAACTATAAGAAATTTGATTTCTCATTTCATTTTTTTGTAAGTTTGTATTATTAACTCAATTACGATTAATTGAAATAATCTCATAATAGCCAACAAAGCATGAGATACGCTCTATCTTTTATCTTCTTGTATGCATTAAATGAATGTATAAATGTGATGTATTTTTTGGAATAAAATACAATGTAAAAACATTCCACAAGTAGTTGAAAAATCAAATACTGATACAAGTGACTTTGAATTCATATGGGACAGCTCTCATTGTCACTTGGAAACAAAATTCAAATAATGTAGTGTGATACAATTTTATGAGAAAATGTTCAGTGATGTGTGGTCCAAAACAATGCTCAGGCCGACAATGCCGCAAACAAAGCAATTCCCCTGGGAAAAGGGATTCTTAAAATCAACAACGACCATGTCCTGGATCCAATCCCGTAACATTATGGGTTCGACGTTTATTTGGGAGCTACTCGTTGGCAGGAACCTCATGACAAGTGGAACGATTTCCAGGCGACGGATGGGAACTCTCTCCACTCGCAACGTGGCAATTCCAAGTGTGATAGCCATTTCTAACCGCGCCACCCCTCCTTCCTCGCATCTGAACGGGCGCTCACCTCACCTCAGAATGATGGCGTCTTCGTCCCTGCGGATGACGTACTGGAGCAGTTACGCAGAAAGATCTCCCATGCTAAGGAAATCTCGCATCCTCCTCCCGTCAAGCGTGCGAAGTCAATTTCACATCAGCACAGAGATTTAAGTGCCATAACTTCCAAAATCTCGCATCCTCCTCCCGTCAAGCGTGCGAAGTCAATTTCACATCAGCACAGAGATTTAAGTGCCATAACTTCCAAAGGCTTTGGGCTCACAGGGCCCGCGATCTGTGACATGGACATTCGGGGTACTGATTACAATGCGGCTCCCTCTCTCTGTAATGAACGAAGGCATTTATGGAACTGTACGAGAACCATAAGCAAGAGCATGAACATGTGGTTAAAAGGGCCACGTCTCATCCTGAAGGCTCTCTATCCGCATTATGGACAGAGAAATGACTCCAGCACCTCCCACAAAGCGCCCCTCAGCCCATCCCTGAATTCGAGAGGCATTTCCAAGCTGAAGGAGGTAGACTCAGGTTGGCACAGCTATTGGGAGCTCTACGCTTCCTGCAATCTGGTTCCTTAGAAAAGCGATTGGAACCCGCTGGACAAAATGGCTCACTCAGAGGACTCGGCTGCGTCATCCCCTGACCCGCTCCTTGAACTAGAAGCAGACATTAGGACCCTTCGCCGGCGTGTACGAAGACAGGGGGAGTTCATGCGACAAATAGATGTGCAGGGAGGACACCGGTTGGATAGAATGGAGGACGAAATTGGAAGTTCGAGAGCAGAGTTTGCAGAAGCTCTTGAAATGCTGGAGATGAGGGTAACCGCTGCCATCGAAAGCATGAACAAAAGGCTCGACAAGATGGAAGGAGTTCTGGTGAAGCTGCGTGAAGACGCAGGCAATGTCTCAGAAGAAGGCAATCGCTCCTCAAGGGATTAACACCGACGCCACCAGTCTGTCTTCCAACCCTGCTGTTTTTTGTATGTCTATTCCTAGAAAGACCTGTTTTTGTTAATACACAGGCATATGCTTTCCTAAAAGTCCTGAATATGTATAATCACAGGCATCTATTGCTTTAAACAGTTTCTAGGATAGTTAGTTTACAGACTTTGAAGTTGTAATTTTGCTTGTGGCTCTGCCACCCCTTTAATACAAAAACTAACCGCTTGTGTCAAAAAAAAATATTATTTATGATTGCCTTAAGTTTGACATTTTTTTGCATTACACCACTTGATTTCCCCATTCAAAATATTTTTTTAATTTGCGTTCTTAAATCAAATATTTGTAATTAAAATCATCTCATAAAAGCCAACAAGGCACGCACAAAGTTTTGTAAATGTGTATTCTTAAGTTAATAGTTTATAATTGCAATAATCTCATATAAGCCAACAAGGCATGAAATAAATTATTGACTTTTATTTGCGTATATTCATTAATAAGAGGAGTTTATCAATGCAGTATGTAAATTTTATTGCTAATGAGTGCTAAGTGGTATTAAGGGTAGTACGTGATTGGTCATAAGTGAGTGACATTGAACTATAAGAAATTTGATTTCTCAATTCATTTTTTTGTAAGTTTGTATTACTAACTCAATTATGATTAACTGAAATAATCTCTTACAGGCCAACAAAGCACGAGATATGTTCTATCTTTTATCTTCTTATATGCATTAAATGAATGTATAAATGTAGTATGTAATTTTTGGAATATAATACAATGTAAAACCATATAATTAATTGATAATGAGTACTAAGTGGACTATTTAGACTCATTCGATATGTGCCATAAATAAATTCAAAAGAGCATGGGGTCATATATAAAGTTCAACTAAAAGATTTGAAAAATATGTTTCAACATCTATTTCTTCGACATTTAAAAATCTTATCATTTTCTTTGCCTTTTGGTGAAAGTAATTCTCGGCCATGATTTCTTAATTCGATTTCTTCACACTTTCATTGTGTATGTATAATGTTGTACCTAACAACTATCCCAATTTTGACGAATTTATAGTTATTATTTGGTGACATCAATACATTTCTTATAATTTATTTTATTTTAATTTAATATTGTGATTTCCTTCCAATCATGCTATATTATAATATGTTATTTAACAATGAAAATATTTAATATGATACTTTGTTCACTTCAAATATAGATAGAGATCTTCTTGTAGTAAAACATGCAATTATGTGTGCAACTTAACTTCATTAATCCTACATTTTATATCTTCATGAATATTTTTTCTCACGATTCAACAAATTACAGATTTTCATATACTCCTCCTAATTTATGGCATACCGAACTAGTTATAAATGATACAACATTTCATTTTTTATGATTGTATATTAAAAACACTTGGAGTAAATAAAATTTGTGATCAATAAAAACATTCTTTCTAGGATTAGTTTTTCCAATTTTAATGGAATATTTCTTTAATGCATAATTTTTACAAATTAAATGAAATAAATAAAATATTTACAAAAAAATTCAATGTCATAGAAGTCCTTGTAATAGAATTTTTCTAGATTTAATGAAATAGGTGTTCCTAGCTTCCAATTTGTTGCAAGTGAAACAAGTGTCATAAATGCCATACCATGCCTTCCTTCAGGCTAGCTCTGATCCCATGTTAGTTTTTCATCATTTAATTCAATAGATCTAGGATCTTAACTGAAAGAACAACATGTACAGCATATCAAGCATAAGAGACAAGAGACAAGAGACACAAAACATTTCACCGGGGAAAACCAAGAAGGTGAAAAACCCCGCAACTTCCTCAGAGATAGAATAAGCACCAACACAAGGATCCCAATGATCAAACCCAAGAGATAGATATCTTCAGTAGCATACTCCTCCTCCACTTGTGCGCACTCCTCCTCTCTCTCACTAATGCGAAGTGAGTGAATGTGTAAAATGAGAGAGACACACTCTCTATTTATACACTACTTCACTTGTCTTTTAAGTTGAACTAGGTCGGCCCCAACTTAACCACATAACATAATGTTGACTAGGCAGAACCCCACTAGGGTGGTCTAATAACCCTTTAACCCACATGACTCATATAGGGACGACGCCATCAAGGTGGTCTAATAACCCGTCAAGTATAAGTTACGACACTTACAATATAACTTGCGACACTTGCAAGTACAACTGATGACACTTACAATTGGAGGAATGATACATCTCGGTTGGGGATACAATAAAGTACAAATACAATATACAAGTGAATATCTTCCGAAGTTACAAATACATCAACAATACACATATCATAGAAACATATATGAGAGTAAATGGGACAACAACAACAAGCTTTATATTAATGGGACCAAAGAAGAATATAATATCATTGCAGAGATATCTTTTGATGTTGACTCTACATCCTATTTATACAAATTACATACAATTATTATGTTACAACTACCAATCAGACGATTAACCGACCAATGGATTTGGGACAACCATAGTCAACAAAGGACCTAGTCGACTCGTCGACTAGGCTCCTATAACACTTCCACATTTAAAGGTTTGATGAATTCCATCTTCAAGCCTTTTATTCAAAAATTTGTGTTAGTATTCTTTGATGATATATTGATCTATAGTAAATCTTGGGAACCCCATGTTCAACATGTTGATAAGGTGCTCACACTATTGGAGGAACAATAGTTATATGCAAAACCCTCCAAATGTTTCTTTGGAGTACAAGAGGTGGAATACCTGGGTCATATCATCTCTGATGAAGGAGTTAAGGTAGATTGTAACAAAATTAAATAAATATTGGAGTGGAAGATCCCTACAACCCTAAAACAACTTAGTGGATTTCTCAGATTGACAAGATATTATCACAAGTTTGTTGAGAATTATGGGCGAATCGTAGAACCCTTAACAACATTACTGAAAAACAGAAGCATTTTCATGGACTCCGGATGCAACTAAAGCCTTTGAAGAGCTCAAAAAGGCCAGGTGCATACCTCCAGTATTGGCTACACCCGATTTCACAAAAACCTTCATCGTGGAATGAAATGCATCAAGGAATGGCGTTAGTGTTGTTCTAATGCAAGATGGAAGGCCCCTTGCCTTTGAAATTCAACCAATTAAGGGGAAGAATCTACACAAACCAATTTATGAGAAGGAAATTCTCGCAATTCTACATTCCCTGAAGCAATGGCACCCATACCTCATAGGAAGAAATTTCAAGGTTAAAACTGATCATGATAGCCTTAAATATTTATTGGAACAAAGGATATCTTCAAAAGAGCAACAAAAATGGGTAACAAATATTTTGGGATATGATTTTGAAATCATCTACAAAAAGGGGAAGCAAAATGTTGTGGCAGATGCACTCTCCAGGAAAGATGAGGATGTTGAAGCATTTCTCTATGCTATCTCCATGATCGAACCATATTTTATAACCAAAGGGAGGGGTGAATGGAAGAATGACGAATAAATATGGACATTCATTCAAAAGGTGTAGCAGGATCTCAGTGCCTCTAATACATTTATGTGGAAATATGACTTTCTATGTACAAGGATCGCTTATATATTTGTAAGAGTTCCCAACTCAAGCAAAAGGTACTTTTGGAATTCCACTCCTCACCAGTAGGAGGGCACTCAGGTTTCTTAAAAACCTACCATAGGGTCAAGAAATATTTTTGGGGGATGGTCTTAAAACTGATGTTCAAAAATTTGTGAGAGAATGTTTGGTTTTCGAAAAAATAAAGTGGAAACAATTAAGACCCCGAGTTTTCTACAACCACTTTCCATTCTAAGCCAACGATGGATAGAGGTATCAATGGATTTTATCATAGGTTTACCAAAGTCTGAAGGAAAGAGTGTCATCATGGTGGTTGTTGATGGAATTACTAAATATGCAAACTTTTGTGCACTATATCACCCTTTCAAAGTTAGCACAGTCATCATTGCGTTTATGGAGAGAGTCCAAAAACTACACGGTACTCCAAATACTATAGTAAGTGATAGGGATCCAATTTTCACTGGCAATTTTTCGACTGAATTATTTTCTTGTTTGGGTACTCAACTGGCTCATAGCTCATCTTATCATCCTCAAACTAATGGAAAAAAATAGATAGTGAAAAAATGTTTGAAAGGATATCTTTGATGTTTTGCAACTGATAAACAAACACAATGGGTCAAGTGGTTACCCTTGGCCGAATGGTGGTATAACACTTCCTTCCATACATAAACAAAATTGACCCCATTTATTGCACTTTATGCCTATCATCCACCATCAATCACATATTCACTAGAGACTCATCTAAGGTTCAAGCCATGGAAGACCACATGGAGCATCAATACCAAGTTCTTCAACTCTTAAAGGACAATTTGAGTTCGGCACAAAATCTAATGAAACAACAAGCAGATCAATACTGTAGTGAATGAAGATTTGATGTGGTGTATTGGGTGTTTTTAAGATTACAACAATGCAAATAGATGTCCCTGAAGAACACCAATAAGGATAATAAATTATCACCTAAATACTACAGTCCCTATAAGGTGCTACAAAAGATTGGTAGTATGGCCTGCAAATTGGAACTACCTACATCTTCACAATTCCATCCAGTTTTCCATGTTTAATGTTTAAAGAAGGTAATCGGTGACAAGCTACCAATTCAAACGATATTACCAGAACTTGATGAGGAAGGAAAAATCATCTTGGATCCTGAAGCAATCACTAAAACAAGAATTAGATAGCTTCAGAATCGATCAATTCCAGAGTATCTCATTAAATGGAAGAACCTACCTGTGGAAGATTCAACATGGGAAGACGATTACTTTGTATGACAACATCCAAGGGAGGGGAATGTTAAGCCATCAATGTTAAGAAGGGGAGGGGAATTATAAGCCCTCAATGATGGCACATTACCCCCTATATTGTGGTTCATTACATATTATTGATGTCGGCTTGGGTCTATTAGTGGATATATTAGTTTTTATTGTACACTTTTCTCTCCTATATATAGGAAGGAGATATTTTCATTTTAGTCATCATTGTATCTTGTCTAGTCTTATGTACTTAGTGCATTGTGTAAGGAGGTTTCCCCCACAAAGAGGTTTTATATTCATCTATGTTCTTCATTATTAAAGCATGGATTACTTTCTTCTGGTCTATTACTACTTTTTTAGGTTATTTTTGGTACTTGGTTACATAACATATTCTAACAAATATGAAGATAGCTAATAATTCTCCTCCATCCCTATAATAGGGTCAATTCCAACTAAAACATTTGTTCTTGCTCCTACCTTCCACGTTAGTCCTCTACCCAACCACAAGTAGGCCTTAATAAAACCAGACCAGAATTTTGATGTATTTCTAGTTGTCTTCACAGGGTTTCTTAACCATGTCAATAAAATCCCTTTAATATATTTTCCATAGAGAACTTCAGGCCATAGTCCCTTGCCAAAAATTCCTCTCCATAAACACTTCAAAAATAATGAATTATTGAACCAATAGATGTTTTTATATCCCATATGACCCATATTTTTGGCTTAGATAGCCTTTCCCAATTATCCATTTGTAATTTCCCTTTTTTCTACACTTCAAGACCAAAGAAACTTGAACATGAGCCCGCAAATCCATATCAAAATAGTCTTAGTACCTGATCCAAAGAGAGCCAATAAATAGGCATACCAACCAACACAACTTTAAGAAAATTCAATCTACCACCCATTGAAAGTACCTTGAAGGTCTAATTACATATCCTTTTTTCAAAATTTTCCACTAACCAAAACCAATCTTTGATCGTATATCCAACAAGTTTTAGAAAGTATCCCAAATATTTGAATCCACCCCTCATATCCATAAATTTATAAGGCATGAAATATGAGATCCAATTCTGAACATTCATATCAACCTTATGTTTATAAAAACAATATTTTGTTATGCTTACCTCCATCACAAAAGCTGCAGACAATAAATTGATAATCTCAGCAAAACATTTCCATTCATCCACTGATACATTACCAAACAACATAACATCATCGACAAATAATAAATGTGTAATGAAAACAGATTCCAAAATTTTGATTCCTTTTAACTTCCCCTCTTATTTGGCCTTTATAATCATGCAACTTAAACCTTCAATCACAAGTAAGAATAATACAGGAGATTAAGGCAATCCCTATCAGATGCCCTTGGAGCTTTTAATGAAATATGAAGGAGAGCCATTGATAAGCACATAGAACTATGTTGAAGTAATGCATGACATGATCCGGTTAGTAAGCTTAATAGAAATCCCTATTTGTAAGAGAATAAGTCTCAGGTATACCCAATCCACTCGGTCACAGGCCTTCACTAAATCCATCTTCAACATTAGAGCCTCAATATCCTTAATATTGATGGAGTGAATGACTTCCATAGTTATACCAATTGCATCCAAGATCTGTCTATCATCCTAAAAAACAAATTGTTTTTTATACATACTCCTTGACAAGTAAGGCTTAATCCTATTTGAGATAATTTTAGATATGATTTTATATTCCAAATTACATAATGAAATCGGTCTAAAATAATTAAAAGTTTTAGGTTTATTACAATTAGGAATAAGTGTAAAAAAACTAGAGTTCAAAGAACCAGAAACATAACCTTCCATTCTCGATTTGTCAACCATAGATAGTGTTATATTTTAAGCATTAATTCAATATGCTATAGAATCTTTATTGAGATAATAACATGTACAGTATATCAATGCATAACAATCATATCAAGCATGTCAAGCATCACAAGAATCAAACGCATGAGACAATAGACACACATAGTTTCCATGGGGAAAACCATAAGGTGAAAAACCCCACAACTTCCTTAGAGATAGATAGAGCAATGGCTCAACCAAAGTACAACCAAATACAATAGATAGTCTCCTACTATGCAGCTGATCCCCCTCCTCCAATGTGCACCACTTTCTGAGTGAGAGAAGAGTGAGATCTAAGATGATCAAAATAGAGAATCCTGACTCTCTATTTATACTTGTCTTGACTTGCCTAATTACTTATGGGGCCGACTTGTCTAACTCAGCCTAATAACCCCAGTTACATATATTTCGGGCCGACACCCACATCAGGTAGTCTAATAACCCATCGGCAAGTTAATCCACTTGCGACACTTGTCAATACAAATGATGACACTTCCTTATAGAGGAATAACACATCTCTTATAAGGGTACAATAAATATATATATGAAATACATTCCGAAGTTACATATACATCAACACTCCCTCTTAACTAGGAAGGTATTTGTTGACATAGATCATCTGGCACAAGTCTTCTTCTCTGGATCATCGTCATCAAATCATCATCATCGTCACAGCTGCTGCTGTCTCGTCCAATCTCTGAATCTACTCGTCATAGGAAGTTCTACAGAGCCAGTCCTTTTTCATACTAGATGCAGGCCCACCACCTGTAGGTCTTCATCATCACTACTCATACTATGGAATCCTCAGGACTCATCAAGTGCATATGCAAAACCTCACAAGATCATCCCAGGCCTTTTACGAGCACACAACTCAACCTCTCGAATCTCCCAGGATATTTAACATGCCACTGCACAACCTGTCCACGACCACATAGTACCTCATACTCACTATACATCCAACTGATGTATATCATCACATGATCAACCTGATCATGATTATCACTGCGAGCAAGCCATCAAGTAAGTACACCTCAGGACTGATTACACTGCCTCTGTAAAACCTGCAAGATCTCTCAGGACTGATTACACTGCCTTGGCAAAACCTGCAAGAGCATCTCAGGACTGATTATATGCCTATGCAAAACCTGTGTACCAAACTATCACATCAATGTCTTCAGATCACCACATAGTCCACCAAGCACAACCCAGATGCACACACACAACACTTACACTCACCAGCATGGGAGGACCAACCTACTACCATCGGGGAAAGGCTCATAGCACTTACATCAATGACCATGGGAGGACCAACCTACCACCATGTCGGAATGGCACAACACTTACATCAACGACCATGGGAGAACCAACCTACCACCATGTCGGAAAGGCCTAGCACTTACATCAACGACCATGAGAGGACCAACCTACTATCATGTCGGAAAGGCTTCAACACTTATATCATGACCATGAGAGGACCAACCTACCATCATGTCAGAATGGCTCCAACACTTATATCTCACCATGGGAGGACCAACCTACCATCATGTGAGAATGGCCCATCCCTTACATCTCACCATAGGAGGACCAACCTACCACTATGTGAGAATGGCTCAGCCCTTACATCTTTCCATGGGAGGACCAACCTACCACCATGCAAGAATGGCCTTGCCCTTACATCTTGCCATGGGAGGACCAACCTACCACCATGCAAGAATGGCCCAGTGTGCATCTGTGTCTCCGGACTCATCACTTCCCTATGGAAGGCATCTTGATCTAAAGTACACCAAGCCTCCATCTAAAGTATTCAAACTTCACTCTGGAAAACAGCTTGGTCAACACATCAGCTATCTGCTTGTCTGGCGCAACATATAGGAGCTTCACAGCTCCTCTTAGCACCATATCCCTGATATAGTGGAACTTGATCTCAATGTGCTTCGACCTATCATGGAACACTGGGTTCTCTGACAACTTCACACAACTCTAGTTGTTGCAATATATACAGGTAGCACTCAACTGGAGATCAAACAAATCAGACAGTAGCTTCCTAAGCCATACTGCATCACAACTAGCTAAACAAGCTATGACATACTCTGCTTCAGCTGTACTCAGTGCCACACAGGACTGCTTCCTGCTAAACCAAGAGATCATATCTAATCCCATACTGAAGCAACACCTCGAAGTGCTCTTCCGATCAATGGCACTGCCTGCCCAATCCGAATCAACATAACCCTCCAGGTTAAACTTTTGATTCGCCTCTATCACCTACCCAATTTTTCAGAATAATTATTTTCTACTATTATCCTTTTTTTGCAAAGAATACTTTGTGTTAAATTATAATTAAAGTTTGTAATTATGACCAAGTAGGTAAAAAATGAATGTAATGACTCATTATTATTATCTAATAAATGAAAATGGGAGACAAACACTCAAGAAAGCTGTTACAAGAGTGTCCACTAGCCCACTAGGAGGAATGGAAGCTGCTGGACGGAATTGGACAAATGGCAGCATTTGCACTCTACCATTAGCTGTTGGTATGGGACAACTCCCCCTAATTTTGTCGATTTCCCCCTCCAGGTGGAGGGAGGTGAGCAGGCAGCTCACTAATGACCAGTTAATTACAAAAGGACCTAGGCAGCCTATAAAGGGCAATTCAAATTGAGCAGGGAGCTCTTACAATGTTTTCTGCAGAAACCATCCTCATGCTCATCAGGTGATGGCTGAGAGATTCAAATAGGGGAGGTTGTGGAGAGTGCAAGTATAAGTCTGCAAATGTTATGAGAAGGACAGACCAGAGGTGCTGGTGCTGGTCCCATTGATTATTAAGCCTGTGAGGCTGGATATATATATTTTCTTGCTGCCTGAAAGTAGAAGTCCTAAGTTACAGAACCTTCTTCCTCCTAGTGGATCACTGGACAGGCTCGGGGGTCCTAAGGCAGACATCTTGGCTACTTGGGAGCAGGTTGGGTGGAACAGGCTTCTTGGGTGATTTTTTCCTCCCATTACACTCAAGTTCTATCCTTTTGTGTTTTTTTTCTCAATCACATGAATGCTCTCATAAAATGGCTTAGTATTATTATTTAATGATCAATAGTAGTGAATTGTTAGATCCTAATAAATTTAGATTTGCTGAACTGATAAAATGACTCCTCTGCATTTTTCCCCATGCGTGGAGCTACATCGCACTCCAGTACATAGAGGTAGCATTAAATCTGCCTAGCTAAAAGTGAAACCTAGCTTGCATCCAAATACCTAAACCAAAGACCACCCATGCACAGACTTATGTTTACCATGCATCTTATATTTTAGCAGTTGTAGATTAGATCCTTGCATGCAATGTCTTTACTGTTCAATTCTGTATGTTGAAACAACTTAACAGAAACTAATTATAGCATTAGATTCTTTTCAGATTTTTGAAGGTGGACACTATGTTAACATTTAGGGTTTACTAGTCTTCAGTTATTTCTTCAAAAGAAAATAATATCATGCATTCTATTTAACCACATACTTAAAACTCTACTTTGTTGTTGAATCTGTCTAATCTTTATAGAAATTATTGCCATCACTGTATTATTCTTTTATGCAAAAAAAATTATACTGCATTGTTCTTTCATTTTCTCCAGAAGTCCCAATTGGACAAATACAGGGAGATAGAATTGGAATAGAAAAACTTCTATATTCACAAGCAATTAAATTAACTGACGAATGCACTATCATTTCATCTTTTTCTGAATTATCATTTGCATGTGATAGAATTTACATCATAGAATACCAAGTTATTAAAAGCTAGGACAAACATAGCATTATTAAATTGACAAATTATATTTTAGTATCTCTACACCCAAACTGGGGTCAACATGTTCTCATTACCTTATTATTTATAACATTTAATAGCTACCAAATCAAGGTTTCATTACCATAGAAAATCTCACTGTAGAATCAAGAGTTATGGTTCTTGTTCCTTTAGACATCGACAGGCTAGGGTTTAGCATTATCAAGGTTGTATTCAAACAAAAACCAATACCCTTCTATTATCGGCTTATAGCCACTATTTAATTTAATAACTTAAACATGCCTTTCGATCCTTGCATCTGAGTTCAAGAATGAGCAGATCGAAAACACCATACATAGACATGAAAACCTAAATGATCTTAAACAGGCTTTTAGATACGGATATGAAAACGAGAAGTTCAAATCACCAAACAAAAGCAGTAAACCCTAAATAATTATCGTTTCCAGACTTGGTTTCCATGGATAACAACTACTCACAGAACAAAGGTTGCTGTCGGTCTCAGGATCGAGCCCGAGGGAGGCTAGAAAAACAGCAAAACCCTAAGTGCCTCTCAGCCAGTTGGCCTCACCTCCCAAACCCTACCACCGAACAATGACCAAGAAACGTTACAGGAATCCATAAGTTATGATAGCGTTCAGCTCATCCCAATACACAACGATCAACGACGGAGATCCACTTTCTTTAAGCCATGTTGGAGGGTGGCAGGAGTAGCATTAAATTGCTCATTTACCTCCCAAGCCATGGAGTTTCCATTTTAGTAGACACCTGGGCAGGAGGCCCGTCACAACTCAGGAATTGCCAAACCTTATCACACGCTGGAACATCCACATAGACATGCACGTAACACTATCCTTAACACGGTGGCTAGGTAATTTAATTGCAAACCTAATCATTTAATACACACTCGATTCGTACACAGGATTTTGCAAAGCCATCATTCCACCTGCCAATCCATACGAATCAACATTAATAGCATTAACATAGAAATATTATCAATGTATAACATTCCGACAACATATAACAAGGTCTTATATGATTTAGCATATAACAAGGTCTTATATGAATCCATATAATCAATTTTAGAACCAGACTCATAGCATATGAATATCCACTAAGGTCGCCAACAATCATAGGGCATGGATTGACTCCGCCCATCACATTAAGTCGACTATAAATTTCATCTTTGGATCATCATAAAGATCCTAAATCTTTGTTCACATTACAAGTTATTTAAACACACCCTTAGGGTATGGTGCCACCCTAGGACCCATCGCATACATTGCATGGTAGGGCATTAACGTTTAAAGCATCACTATTTTAACTACCCAGGTAATAGAGTTTAGAACCAACTTATCACTCTTTCCATAGTATGACTTAAGACCATGCACCTTTGTCCTAAACCTGTCACCATCGAATTTATAAAAGAATTACTTTAACAAGCCGAAAGGCATTTATGGAATGACCATACATAAAGTCATCAACACTTAATGGAAACATTCATAACAAACACACCCTGAGTTGGACGATATCTGTAGTCTTGAGATAGACAAGTTCATCTTACAGAATTGGGAGGAGACCATACCTGTAGCATCGAAATTCATAAGCAATTTCGATTTATATCACAGTTTTTAAACACTCTGATTTTCATCGCTATCTCTTACCTGCGAATCTGCGCATGAAGGACGAGTGCAATGCTTTAGCAGAGTAGCTAAGTAAGCCTCAGGGCACCTCATGGGACCCCTTTCATCATCATCTAGAAAAGTTAAACTGTCAGCGCCTGTCAAAAGAATTATGTTTTCCAATGCATCCAAATTTTCGATCATTCCAGCATTTAAATAAGAACATAATCATTAATTGATTTTCATTATGCCATCAAAAGACAAAAAGACACAACCATTAAATTCTTACTAAGCGACACTTTTATTAATTGTTGATTATTGAATATTATTATTTCCGCATTTTACAATATTAGCTTTTTATGGCGATCTAATTTTTTTTAAAAATTTTATGAAAATATCGGGATGTTACATGTGGTATCAGAGCTCATGTTCGAACTCTAGGCCTAAAGATGGTCCAAGAAACACACAAACAAAAAAAATTTATGACTGTGAAAATTTCCACTAACTCAAGTTTAAATTATTTTGTCCTACACAAAAAAATTTCTTTGATTTATAGATATGGAAGGATCAGCTGAACACATAAGGGGTAGATTTCCGCCAAACGGCCCAAGTGTGGAACAACAATTCCAGGGAAATCGGGTTGATGATTCATCAGAATTATTGTGTGCTTTTCATGAATTAAAAGCAGAGATCCAGTTAGTAAAACAGGACAATGAAAGAATCCTAAGGACACAGGAAGAGTTGAAGCAAGCTCTGTTCGACCAATATCCAAAATATGAACAGAACCTGGAACATACTTCTGAAACTAAAGAGCTATCCCAGGAAGACAAGAAAAAACAAACAGAAACTGCTGAAGAAAACAACAACTCAATGTCATCAAGAGTTTCCAAACAACCACGTAAAAAGAAGCATAACTACTCTAGTGACAACAGTAAAGGAGATTGTAAGCCAAAAAGAAAAAGGAATAAACAGTACGAACAGATATCTGGTGAATTCAAAAAAATCAAACCCCCAACTTTCAATGGCGAGACAGAAAAAGGAGAGATAGCAAAAGCATGGTTGTCCGGCATGAAAAAGTATTTTCAAATCTATGACTATTCGGAATCCTTAAAGGCGAAGATGGCAATTTATAATATGACTGGGAAGGCAGATATTTGGTGGCAAGACCTTAAAAGGGTAAAAGGTATTAAAGACCGAGATGTGAGTTGGAGTACTTTTAAAAGACACTTCAAGAAGAAATTCTTATCTGAGAAGTATTATGAAGAAAAATCCAAAGAATTTTATGATCTGAAACTGGGAACAATAAATATGAAAGAACTGAACAACAAGTTTTTAAGTCTGCCAAGATATGTGTCGTACATGGTGGAAGAAAAACCGAAGGTCCAGAGGTACCTAAGTTGTCTACCTTTCCACATCAAGGACAGGATAGAGTACGATAACCCTAAGACCCTAGAGGAAGCGATGAGGAAAGCCACTTTTTCTTTGACAAGAATAAGAAGAGAGAAGGGGTACCTAGCTAGAAAAACCCAAAACCCAGTAACTTTGAACAGAAAAAGAAGAATTTTAGATATGGCGGCAATTCCAGTTTCCAGAAGAGAAATTTTCAGAGTAAAAAATTTCAGCAGAACAGAAATAATCAACAACAGAAAAGCAGAACATCAAGTCTCAATGGTGGAGGTCGAAGGTATGCTGCAAAACAACCTAGTTTCTATTTTAATTGACCCTGGTGCTAGTCTAAGTTATATATCACCAGTTGTTGTAGAAAGACTTGATTTGAAAACAGAGAAATTCAATAAATCATGGTTAGTTAGATTAGCCACATGAACAAAAAGGAAGGTTTCTGATTTTGTGGAAAAGTATGCTTTATCCATGAACCATCTAACAACACAGGTTAAGATAAATGTTCTGCCATTAGGGTCATGTGACATCCTAATCGGTATGGATTGGTTAGAAACCCATTGGGTCATTCTGAATTGTTATGAAAAAAGCTTCATTTGCCTGGATGATGAAGGAAATATAGCAGAGGTAAAAGGCATCCCCAGAAAAACATCCATTCAGCAGATTTCAGCCATGCAAGTAAAAAGGGCAATTAGAAAAGCATGTCAGATGTTTGCTGTGAATGCGGTGCATGATGAGATAAGTACTAAGGAGGACAAATTGAAAATTGAAGACATACCTATCTTGCAGGATTTCCAAGATATTTTTCCTAAAGAGATCCTAGATTTACCTCCCAAAGGGACCTGGATTTTACTATTGAATTAATACGTGGTGCGGTACCAAGTTCTAAAGCTCCATATCGGATGAATATACTAGAGTTGAATGAGTTAAAATATCAGCTGAAGGAGCTGATCGATAAAAAATATATAAGGCCCAGTGTGTCCCCTTGGGGAGCACTGGTCATTTTTGTTAAGAAGAAAGATGGTACCCTAAGACTTTGTATATATTATCGTCAACTGAATAAAATGACGATCAAGAATAGGTACCCGCTGCCTCGCATTGACAATATTTTTGACCAGCTATGCGGAGCAACAATGCTCTCAAAGATTGATTTGCGATCCGGATATCATCAGGTCCATGTGAAGGATGAAGACATCTTCAAAACATCCTTTAGAACTTGTTGTGGACACTATGAGTTTGTTGTCATGCCATTTAGATTAACTAATGCACCTGTTGTATTTATGTGCTTAATGAACAAAATTCTGCACAAGTACTTAGATAAGTTTGCAGTTGTGTTTATCGATGACATTTTGGTATATTCTAAGAACAAGGAAGAGCATGATGAACATCTACATATCATTCTGCAAGTTCTAAGGGAGCACCTATTGTATGCAAAATTCAGCAAAAGTGATTTTTACAAAGACAATATTCAGTACTTGGGACACATAATCTCTGAGGAAGGGATTTTGATTGACCCCGCCAAGATAAAGGGCATTGATGAATGGCTGGTTCCTAAAGATGCGACAGATGTGCGATCGTTTATGGGCATCACTGGTTATTATAGAAAACTCATTGAAGGGTATTCCAGGATCACAAACCCCATAACGTTGCTGCAGAAAAAGGGAAAGAAGTTTTTCTGGGACCAAAAGTGTGCAGACAGTTTTGCAAAGTTAAAAGAATTATTGACTTTAGCACCTATTTTGAGGATTGCAGATCCTAATAAAGATTTTGTAGTATGCACAGATGCGTGCAATAATGGACTGGGAGGAGTCCTAACGCAGGAGGGACATGCTGTAGCATATGAATCAAGGAAACTGAAGATTCATGAGAAGAACTATTCCACCTACGACCTAGAATTGTTAGCAGTGATTCATGCCCTAAAAATGTGGCGTCACCACCTTATTGGGAGAAAAATTACCTTAATGATGGATAATATGGGGCTGGAATATTTGTTAGATCAAACAAATTTGAATGCCAGGCAAGCTAGATGGCTAACTTTTCTGAGTGAGTACGATTTTGAAATTCAGCACATTAAAGGGAAGGAGAATAAAGTGGCCGACGCATTAAGTCATAATGCAAGGATACATTTTGTTTCAGCCATCAACACATACGCAACAGATTTGGAGGAACATATTTTTGAAGGAATTAAGGAGGATGAGGAATACAGAAAATTACAGGAAAGGACGGCAGAAAACAACTCTGAAAATTCTGTAACAGATTTCAGTTTGAAGGAAAATAGTTTACTGCTATACAAAAATAGATTGTACATACCAAATGTACTAGCAGTAAAAATTCTAATTTTGGATGAGATGCACAAAAGCCACTATTCTTGCCACCCAGGTTACCAGAAAACCATCACAATGCTAAGGAAGGAGTACTACTGGCCCAGGATGAAGGATGAAGTAGCAGAGTACATAGTTAAGTGTTTTGACTGTCAAAAAGTGAAGGTGGAACATCAGCATCTTGCTGGATTGTTGCAACCCTTTCCTATACCCAACTGGAAATCGGAAGTCATAAGTATAGATTTCATCATTGGGTTACCAAAGAATAAAAAACAGCATGATTCCATCATGGTGGTAGTAGACAAACTCAGCAAGTCATCCCATTTTATCCCTGTCAAAACTACCCATAAGGCCCCTGATATCGCAGAAATTTTTATGAAGCAAGTTTTTTGACTACATGGCATACCCAAGGTAATAGTTTCAGACTGAGATTCAAAGTTCACAGGTAATTTTTGGAGGTCTTTGTTCAAGGGGTTAAACACCACCTTAAATTTCACCATCGCGTTCCATCCGCAAACAGACGGACAGAATGAAAGGGTGAACCAGATATTGGAAGATATGCTCAGAATGTATGTTAAGGATCAGCCTGGTAAGTGGGAAGACTACTTGCATTTAGCAGAGTTTGCATATAATAATCACTACCATGCTTTAGCCAAACTTAGCCCATTTGAGATCCTTTACGGAAGAAAGTGTAACACACCAATGTCATGGAGTGATCCAGTTAGCAGGGTCACCTTAGGGCCCGAATTGTTGCAGGAATTAGAACTAATCGTGAAGCAAGTACAAGGCAATCTTAAAGCTGCCTAGGATAGGCAGAAAAGTCAAGCAGACCTTAAAAGAACTCATAGAGAGTTCCAGGTTGGTGAACATGTTTTTCTTAAGGTAAGGCCGAAAAAGAGTTCCTTAAAATTAGGAAGTTGTGCCAAAATGGCACCCAGGTATTGTGTTCCTTTCGAAATCTTGTCCAAGGTTGGACCTGTGGCATATCAATTAGCCCTACCTTCAAACCTCAAATTCCATAATGTTTTTCACATTTCATTTTTAAAGAAATATGTGCATGATCCTAGTCATGTTGTAAATTGGAATAATGTTAAGGTGGAACAAGGCGGCGATTTTCTGGTGGAACCGGACTGTATTATCGCAAGGAAAGAAACTCTACTTTGGAACCGCATGGTTGGCCAAGTAAAAGTGCAATGGAAGCACTATAGCCCAACAGAGGCTACTTGGGATTTGGAGAGTAGTATGCGGGATGCATACCCAACTCTGTTCCAGGAACACTCAAGGAGTGAATAAAGCAACATCGAGGACGATGTTCAGGCTTAAAGGGGGCTGTATGTCACTTACCCAATTTTTGAGAATAATTATTTTCTACTATTATCCTTTTTTTGCAAAAAATACTTTGTGTTAAATTATAATTACAAGTTTGTAATTATAACCAAGTAGGTCAAAAATGAATGTAATGACTCATTATTATTATTTAATAAATGAAAATGGGAGACAAACACTCAAGAAAGTTGTTACAAGAGTGTCCACTGGACCACTAGGAGGAATGGAAGCTGCTGGAAGTAATTGGACAAATGGCAGCATTTGCACTCTACCATTAGTTGTTGGTATGGGACAAATCCCCCTAATTTTGTGGCATTTCCCCCTCCAGGTGGAGGGAGGTGAGTAGGCAGCTCACTAATGACCAGTTAATTACAAAAAGACCTAGGCAGCCTATAAAGGGCGATTCAAATTGAGCAGGGAGCTCTTACAATGTTTTCTGTAGAAACATTCTTCATGCTCATCAGGTGATGGCTGAGAGATTCGAATAGGGGAGGCTGTGGAGAATGAAATTATAAGTCTGCAAATGTTATGAGAAGGATAGACCAGAGGTGTTGGTGCTGGTCCCATTGATTACTAATCCTGTGAGGCTGGATATATATATTTTCTTGCTGCCTGCAAGTAGAAGTCCTGAGCTGCAGAACCTTCTTCCTCCCGGTGGATCAGTGGACAGGCTCGGGGTTCCTGAGGAAGACATCTTGGCCGCTTGGGAGCAGGTTGGGTGGAACAGGCTTCTTGAGTGATTTGTTCCTCCCATTACACTCAGGTTCTATTCTTTTGTGTTTTCTTTCTCAATCACATGAATGCTCTCAGAAAATGGCTTAGTATTTTTTTTTATGATCAATAGTAGTGAATTGTTAGATCCTAATAAATTTAGATTTGTTGAATTGATAAAATGACTCCTCTGCATTTTTCCCCATGCGTGGAGCTGCATCATACTCTAGTACAGAGAGGTAGCATTAAATCTACCCAGCTAAAAGTGAAACCTAGCATGCATCCAAATACCTAAACCAAAGACCACCCATGCACAGACTTATGTTTACCATGCATCTTATATTTTAGCAGTTGTAGATTAGATCCTTGCATGCAATGTCTTTACTGTTCAATTCTGTATGCTGAAACAACTTAATAGAAACTAATTATAGCAGTAGGTTCTTTTTTGATTTCTGAAGGTGGACACTATGTTAACAATTAGGGTTTAATAGTCTTCAGTTATTTCTTCAAAAGAAAATAATATCATGCATTCTGTTTAACCACATACTTAATCCTCTACTTTGTTGTTGAATCTGTCTGATCTTTATAGAAATTATTGCCATCATTGTATTATTCTTTTATGCAAAAAAAATTATACTGCATTGTTCTTTCATTTTCTCCAGAAGTCCCAATTGGACAAATATAGGGAGATAGAATTGGAATAGAAAAACTGTTATATTCACAAGCAATTAAATTAATTGATGAATGCACTGTCATTTCCTCTTTTTCTGAATTATCATTTGCATGTGATAGAATTTACATCACAGAATACCAAGTTATTAAAATCTAGGACAAACATAGCATTATTAAATTGACAGATTAAATTACAGTATCTCTACACCCAAACTGGGGTCAACATGTTCTCATTACCTTATTATTTATAACATTTAACAACTACCAAATCAAGGTTTCATTACCATAGACAATCTCACTATAGAATCAAGAGTTATGGTTCTTGTTCCTTTAAACATCGATAGGCTAGGGTTTAGCATTATCAAGGTTGTATTCAAACAAAAACCAATACCCTTTTATTATCGACTTATAGCCACTATTTAATTTAATAACTTAAACATGCCTTTCGATCCTTGGATCTGAGTTCAAGAATGAAAACCATACATAGACATGAAAACCTAAATTATCTTAAACAGGCTTTTAGATACGGATACAAAAATGAGAAGTTCAAATCACCAAACGAAAGCATTAAACCCTAAATAATTATCGTTTCCAGACTTGGTTTCCATGGATAACAACTACTCACAGACCAAAAGTTGTTGCCGGTCTCAGGATCGAGCCCGGGGGAGGCTAGAAAAATAGCAAAACCCTAAGTGCCTCTCAGTCAGTTGGCCTCACCTCCCAAACCCTAACACCGAACAATGACCAAGAAACGTTACAGGAATCCATAAGTTATGATAGGGTTCAGCTCATCCCAATACACAACGATCAACGGCGGAGATCCACTTTCTTTAAGCCACATTGGAGGGTGGTAGGAGTAGCATTAAATTGCTCATCTACCTCCCAAGCCACGGAGTTTCCATTTCAGTATACACCAGGGCAGGAGGCCCGTCACAACTCAGCAATTGACAAACCTTATCACACGCCAGAACATCCACATAGACACGCACGTAACACTATCCTTAACACGGTGGCTAGGTAATTTAATTGCAAACCTAATCATTTAATACACCTTCGATTCGTACACAGGCTTTTGCAGGGCCATCATTCCACCTGCCAATCCATACAAATCAACGTTAATGGCATTAACATAGAAATATTATCAATGTATAATGTTTCCGACAGCATATAACAAGGTCTTATATGAATCCATATAATCAATTTTGAACCACACTCATAGCATATGAATATCCACTAAGGTCGCGAGCAATCATAGGACATGGACTGACTCCGCCCATCACATTAAGTCGACTATAAAGTTCATCTTTGGATCATCATAAAGATCCTAAAGCTTTGTTCACATTACAAGTTATTTAAACACACCCTTAGTGTATGGTGCCACCCTAGGACCCATCGCATACATTGCATGGTAGGGTGTTAACGTTTAAAGCATCACCATTTTAACTACCAGGTAATAGTGTTTAGAACCAACTTATCACTCTTTCCATAGTATGACTTAAGACCATGCACCTTTGTCCTAAACCTGTCACCGTCGAATTTATAAAAGAATTACTTTAACAAGCCGCAAGACATTTATGGAATGACCATACGTAAATTCATCAACACTTAATGGAAACATTCATAACAAACACACCCTAAGTTGGATGATATCTGCAATCTTGAGATAGACAGGTTCATCTTACAGAATTGGGAGGAGACCATACCTGTAGCATCGAAATTCATAAGCAGTTTCGATTTATATCACGGTTTTTAAACACTATGATTTTCATTGCTATCTCTTACCTGCGAATCTATGCATGAAGGACGAGTGCAATGCTTTAGCGGAGTAGCTAAGTAAGCCTTAGGGCACCTCATGGGACCCCTTTCATCATCATCCAGAAAAGTTAAACTGTCAGTGCCTGTCAAAAGAATTATGTTTTCCAATGCATCCAAATTTTCAATCATTCTAGCATTTAAATAAGAACATGATCATTAATTGATTTTCATTACGCCATCAGAAGACAAAAAGACACAACCATAAAATTGTTCCTACCAAGTGACACTTTTATTAATTGTTGATTATTGAATATTATTATTTCCACATTTTACAATATTAGCTTTTTATGGCGATCTAATTTTTTTTAAAATTTTATGAAAATATTGGGATGTTACAACCTCATACTTGAGACCATAATCCACTGTACCCTTCAGGTATCTCAGAACATGCTTTGTAGCTATCAGGTGAACATGTCTCGGATCTGTCAAGTACTGGCTCAAGGTCTTCACCACAAATCAAATGTCTAGCCTTGTATTCGCCAGGTACATCAAGGACCCAATCATCTGACGATACATCATAGCATCCACCGGTTCAGAAGAAGCATCACACAGAAGCTTCAGGTTCGATGCCATAGATGTGGCCATGGCCTTGCAGTCCATCATCCCAAAACTCTTCAGGATCTTTACTGCGTACTTCCCTTGTCCAAGGAAGATTCCATCTACACTCTGCCACACCTCCATACCAAGAAAGTAGTGCATCATACCCAAGTCCTTCATCTCAATCTCAGAAGTTATCTTCCTCTTTGTGTCGACAATCAATCTATCCTCACCTATCAGAAATAGGTCATCCACATACAATAGTAGTATCACTAGATTGCCTTCCTCAACCTTGTAGTAAAGGTTGGAATCTGCTTTACTCTTGGTAAATCCCAAGCTGGATAAGAAGCCATCTATCCTACCATACTAGGTCCCGGGTGCCTGTTTCAAACCATACAAGGCTTTCTTCAATTTGCACACATGTGTTCCTCTATCATGTGTCTCAAACCCGAGTGGCTGATCCACATACACTTCCTCTTCAACTACACCTTTCAAGAAGGCTGTCTTGACATCCATCTAGTGCACCTTCCATTTCATCACTATAGCCAGAGCAAGTACTGATCTAATGGAAGTCTATCTGGCCACAGGAGCAAAAGTCTCTTCATAATCAATTCCTTCTTTCTAGGAGAAGCCACGAGCTACAAACCTAGCTTTGTATTTCTCGATGTTGCCATCTGCAGCATGCTTGACCTTATAGATCCATTTGGAAGTTACCACATACTTCCTATCTGGTCTTGGGACCACATCCCAAACATCATTCTTCATAATAGATTGGTATTCTTTGATCATAGCATCCTTCCACTCTTTCTTTTTTGCAGCTTCTTCATAACTGGAAGGTTCTTTATCCATGATGTCACAGAGTAAAGCAACATAACTAGTATCTGACCTTGTCCTCTTCCTTTCTCTGTGTTCTTCTTCTGGAATGCCAAATCTCTCTGCATCTTGGATGAGATCTCTAGCCCATGTTGGTTTCCTCTTGTGAGGATTCTTCTCACGAGGTGGATCCACAGGTTCTTGTGGATCTTCCTTTTCTCGATCTTCTTCAGGAACTGCTTCATTCATTGTGGTGTCTTGAGTTCTGGATATTCTGGGTTCTTCATTGTCTTCAACAGGTGTCTTTCTCGATTTTTGGTAAGCTGAACTTTCATCAAATGTTACATCTCTACTGATGTCAATCTTCTTGAATCCAGGGAAGTAGATTCTGTAAGCTTTCAAGCTTTCACTATAACCCACGAATATACCCTTCTTTCCTGAAGGATCCAACTTTGTCCTTTTCTCTTTTAGGATGTGAGTGTATACTAGATAGCCAAATATTCTGAGATGGCTCACTTCTAGTTTCTTACCAGTAATCACTTCTTCTGGTGTTTTGTTTTCAAGTATCTTATGGGGTGTTCTGTTCTGCACATATACAGTTGTCCTTGCTACTTCGGCCCATAAGTGGTCATGAAGCATTTCCCTTGCTCCTTCCATGATTGTTCTATTCTTCCTTTCGGCAACCCCATTCTACTGTGGATTGTAAGGAGTAGTCAACTCCCTCTTAATCCCTGAATCACTGCATAACTTCTTGAAGTCTCCTGAAGTAAATTCTCTGCCATTTTTAGATCTGAAGATCTTGATCTTCAAGTCAGTTTGGTTTTCTATCAAGGCTTTGAATTCCTTGAAATTGTTAAACACTTCATCTTTGTTCTTCAAGAAGTAGATCCAAGTCTTCCTAGAGAAATCATCAATAAAGGAGACATAGTATACATACCCACTCAGAGAACTGGATGACATGGGACCGCATACATTAGAGTGGATAATCTCCAAGATTCCTTTTTCCTTGCTTTCACTGCTTGGAAATGTCTTCTTTGTATTCTTTCCCTTTGCACAACCTTTGCAAATGCCTTCATGCTTTGTATGGATTTCAGGAATACCTTCTACCGCTTTGCTTGCAATTGATAATGCTCTGTAATGCATGTGTGCAAGCCTTCTATGCCAAAGTTCACTTGGCTCTACTAAATCATGGACCATGGCTTGTTTTGGATGGCCCTTCAATTTGTACAATCCTCCCTCTTGCTCTCCAATCACAACTGCATCATCTGTAGTCTTACCCTTAGGCCACATTAGGACTTGGCCATCTATAAATGCAACCCTTATGCCTTTTGCGTCCAATTCAGAGATTGAGCATAGATTCTTCTTGAGTCCTGGAACAAAACGTACATCTTTCATCTTCATAGACTTTCCAGAGTCTAGTTTATAGCAGGCTTCACAACTCCCTTTTATGGGATACTGGTAGTCATCTCCAAGCTTCACCTTGTGGGGTGAATCATGTTCAGATAGATTCACAAAGGATTCTCTGAATCCTATCATATGTTTAGAAGCCACACTATCTATGAGCCAATCATTACTTCTGTGAGTAATGGTTCCAGTCAGAGCAGAAATCAAAACATATTCTTCATCACTTGAAGAATCTTCACTATCTTCTCTAGCCCTCTTCCTGGGAGGTTCATCATCCCCTGCAGCATGAGCATGATGTCTTCTTTTGAATTTATTCTTCTTGTGAGAACCCTCTTTCTTATTCTTAGGACAATCTCTGGCATAGTGTCCCTTATCATCACATGTATAGCAACGGACATGGGTCATGTCCCTTCGATGTCTGGGACTACTTCTTTGATTCTGATATTTTCCTTTCTTGCCATGATGGTGAGCTTTCTTGTCACCATGCCTTTTGGAGTGAGTTGTGAGTGCTTGGTCCTCACCCCCCATCTTCTCTTCTCTAGCTACAATTTGAGCTTCTTCCTGTGAGCATTCTTCCCACAGTCTACCAAAAGAGATAAGTTTCTTTCTAGCACAAATTCCTTGGATGAAGGAATCCCATGACCTAGGGAGGCCATTAAGGGTGGTCATCACCACTTCTCCATTTTCTACAACTTCACCCATAGCTTCAAGTTGTTCTTTTATCTAGGAGACCCTTGAGAAATATGACTGCATAGTCTCTGCATTCTGGATCTTGATATTCTTCAATTGATTCCTAAGGGTCATCTTCTGATTTATGTTCTTGCCTTCAAATAATTTGGTCAAGGAATCAAACATCTCTTTTGGTGTCTTTAGGGATGACACATGGGGAATGATATAATCTTTTTTAGAATCAACAATGATCCTCTTTTCCTTAACCAACTTCCTCTTGTTAAGAGCCTTAGCCCCTTCTCCCTCTGGGACAGGGACCTCTTCACTTATATAAGTATCCAACTCATTTTCTTCAAGGATTAACCCAATCCTATACTTCCATGCTCGGAAGTTATCAACTCCTTCAAGCTTATCCTCAAGCTTGGTGTGGTGAGACATCTTTAAAGAGTACTTCAAATGGAAATAGAAAAGATTTAGGTCTTACCACTTGTTTGCTGAAAACTGGATCTGGTGTTGGATTAGGGTTTGAGTTTCCCGGATATCTACCCAACCAAAAATCTTGATTCAAAGATCTAAGCTTCTGATTTTCCAATGAGCTTCCAGCTGAGTCTTTAGATTTCAGAAATTCTTATTTTTGAGGAAACGCTAATTTTTAGGGCCAAAACTGAAAGTGCTTAGAATTGAATTCTGATTGGACAGATAAATTCACCTTGTTGAGGAGAGTCAATCCATCATATTGCTTTTCCAAAATCAGTGGAGAGAAACCCAAAAACAAGAAGCCCTAGCTTCCGCAACTGCACAGTGTCTTCTTCTCAGGTTAGCTCTGATACCATGTTATATTTTAAGCATTAATTCAATATGCTATAGGATATTTACTGAGAGAATAGCATGTATAGTATATCAATGCATAACAATCATATCAAGCATGTCAAGCATCACAAGAATCAAAAGCATGAGACAATAGACACAAAGAGTTTCTGTGGGGAAAACCCTAAGGTGAAAAACCCCACAACTTCCTCAGAGATAGATAGAGCAATGGCTTAACCAAAGTACAACCAAATACAATAGATAGTCTCCTACTATGCAGCTGATCCTCCTCCTCCAATGTGCACCACTTTCTGAGTGAGAGAAGAGTGAGATCTGAGATGATCAAAATAGAGAATCCCGACTCTCTATTTATACTTGTCCTGACCTGCCTAATTACTTATGGGGCCGACTTGTCTAACTCATCATAATAACCCTAGTTACATATATTTTGGGCCGACACCCACATCAGGTAGTCTAATAACCCACCGACAATTTAATCCACTTGCAACACTTGTCAATACAAATGATGACACTTCCTTATAGAGGAATAACACATCTCTTATAAGGGTACAATAAATATATATATGAAATACATTCCGAAGTTACATATACATCAATAGATAGAATATACTTTCCCATCACATCTAAAAAGGAGAGAAATATTTCCATAGTCCAACCATCTGAGCTTGGGCTCTTATCCTTAGAAAATTGTTTCAAAGAAGCTTCAATTTCATTCAAAGTGATAGGATTCCCAATGTCATCACCTTCCTCGGGGTCAAATATGTTGATGTATATGTAACTTCGGAATGTATTTCATATATGTATATTGTACTTCTATAGAGATGGTATTATTCCTCTATATGGAAGTGTTTGTATTCCTATAGAGATGTTATTATTCCTCTATACGGAAGTGTCATCATTTATATTGTAAGTGTCGTAACTTATACTTGATGGGTTATTAGACCACCTTGTTGAGGTCGGCCCTATATAAGTCATGTGGGTCGAAGGGTTATTAGACCACCCTATTGGGGGTTGGCCATGTGGGTCAAAGGGTTATTAGACCACCCTATTGGGTGTCTGCCCAGTCAGCATTATGTTATGTGGTTAAGTTAAGGCCGACCTAGTAAAGGTTATTAGGCAAGTCAAGTCAAGTATAAATAGAGTGCGGGAGGCACTCTATTTGATCATTCTATTCTCTCTCACACTCTCGGGAGAGTGGCGCACTTGTGGAGGAGGAGAAGCTACTGCTAGGATATGTCTATCTCTTATGCTTGGGTTGTATCATTTCTCTATCTATCTCTGAGGAAGTTATTGGGGTTTTTCACCTTTATGATTTTCCCCAAGTAAACTCTGTGTCTCTTGTGTGCTTGCATTATTGTGTCCATGATTGATATGCTGTAGATATGTTGTAGATGCTATTCTCTCAGTTAAGATCCTAGATCATATTGAAGTAAATTCTGAAAAATTAACATGGTATCAGAGCTAGACTGAAAGAAGGCATGGTATGGCATGTATGACACTTGTTGCACTTACGATCCTAGGGCTTGATATAGCAAAAACCAGTCATCGTAGAACTTTCGCTATAAATAACTTTCGGCAAGGTTTTAGGGTCTGAAAATCATACAGGGAGAAGCTAAGATCCCCATGTACCTTGTTTCCAAAGCACGACCTCTATTTCATTGTAATTTGTGATTTATGATCTGTACAATATAGGGTTTCTGCCTCTTCCAGATCTCAGTCAAAAACACGTGACCTTGGTAAAAAGGTCATAACTTGGGCTAGGAAGCTCCAAATGAAATTTAGTAAAAGGTGAAGAGTATTTCATGGATTGAAATTTCTCAGGTAACTTTTTCAGAGGTCAAAACTGAACTAGTGACATGTGGCACGCCGTACAAATTCTTTCTCCTGTTTTATTCCATAAACAGGTCACGTTGCGACACTTGGAATAACTCTCTCTATGAGAATCCATTTGAGGTCAAACCTGTGGGGTTGGAAAGATGACAGGTCGGGATATCCCAAGAAAAGTTTTCAGACCCTGTGGATCGAAACGTTCGGAGTTACACCAGAAACAATCAGGTACATAGTTCTGTCAAAACAGAATTATTTTTTAGCACCTTCATTCATGGCTTCCGAAATTTAGGGTTTTGGAGAAAGTTGGAATTTTTGTAGTCAGAGACTGTGGTTGAATGATACTCATCAAAATCAAAATTTAGAGACCAAGATCATAATTTTTGGTTGGGCAGAAGGCCGGGCTTGATCAGACCCTAGTTCAGGACTTTGATCAGAAAAGTGGAAAATTAGGGCTTCTACAAAAATGGGAATTTTTTGAAATTTGTGACCACGGCTAGAAGCTCCTCAGAAAACTAGAAGCTTAGAGCTTTGGATCGAACCTTTTGATTGGGTAGAAGGGTGGGATTTATCAAACCCTAGTTCAAGGTCATGTCCAGTGAATTCGGAAGTTTTAAAGGCAAATTTGGGGGGTGAAACTTTGTAGTTTTCAAATTATGAGTATACCAGCTTGATCAACTCATCAAGGCACATATTTCTATACATTCAGAAGTTTGAAATTCAAAGTTTGAATTTTTAGGGTTTCTCTGGAAAACCATAATCCAACTCCAGATCCAGTTCCTACAAATCAAGTGGATTGGGTTAATCCTAGAAGAGAAGGATTGGTCACCTGCATAAGTGAAGAAGTTCCTGTTTCAGAGGGAGATGAGGTGAAGGCCTTACATAAGAAGATTACAAGCAATCTCGACAAGTATGACTGATCTACGTATGTTTCGAGATTTGTTCATGATTAAGTTTATGGTATGTTTGTCTTCATGTTATTATGGTTAGTACAATCTTGATTAAATTTAGACTTGTCGTATCACCATAATAAAATTATGAATATTTGATAGAAGATATTCATTGATTAGGGTGTTGACACTTATGATTGTACTAATGCATTATGGTGTTGTATGAGGTTTATGTTGTCCACTAACATGAAAGGTACACCAAGAAAGACAAATCATGCTCTAGTTCAAGAACATATGATCATGATGACATGAGGACAAAGATTCATCCATTGTCATGAATCACTTAGAAGATCTATTTTGCGAGGTATGTATAACTTGGTTCTATAAATGGTTAACCTGTGAGATATGCAGGTTACTAGCACAAGTCATTGAAGAGAACAAGAAGACATCATGTGGGTGTGTTAGACATAACTAGCTAACATACCAATCTGGGTATGTTTTTCCTATATCAAGTTAGAATCCTACCTTGTGTTAGGATCCCTTATATAAGTATACTTGGTATGATTGGTTATGATTATTCATAAAGTTAGAAATGTAAGTAATCAAGGGTTTATGCATATTATGTCTCTTATCTTGATTGATGATTTAACTAACTAGAAGAGTCCTATGATCAAATAAGAATATGCATGAGTAAAAGAAGACTTTCCTGAAACCTTGAATACTAATGTTTATTATCTGTGTTTGAAATGATCATGACTATACATGTTTAAGATTATTGTGTTTTGATAGTATTAAGATTATACTAATGAATGTGTGATTATGTATGAGACCTCGAGGATAACACAATGATGATACTAATAAGCATGCATAGTGATGGATATAAGTTCAAGGATAGGTAATCCAGGAAGCAAAGATCAAGAAGGAGCACACTTTAGTAGTCTCTGCAAGGATGCAGATATTCAGAGGGAGTTGACCACTTCTCACAATCCACATCGGCATGGAGTTGCAGAAAAGAAGCAAAGACTGAGAGGGAGTCAACCCAGCAAACAAACAAAGATAAGTATTTGAATTATCATTCCTTGCATATTTTATTGTTTAAATAATAATGTTCAATAATGTATATACTCATGTTCCTAGAATAGTAGGTTGTGTATTATGCATATTAGAATAGTTGCATTGATGAATAGTATACTACTAATATACATGGGTAAGTGGCCTATGGCACTGTACAACATTCCATTGCTACTTATCTAGAATGAAACCTCTTTGCTGACATGTTGGGATTTGTGCACACTCTTAACAATGTTCTGGTAGAGATTGGAAGGCATCTAGAAAGTTACGGGATATGGATAAATGTTGTATTGAAGCATTGGCTAAGATAATTGCATGACTGTATGACATATTTCTTTATGTGTAAGAATTTGTTCTGAAAACTATGAGATGTTTTCTAATCATGCAATTTAACTTGTTGTAGGAAAGATTGTATACCATCACCTACAAAAGAAGGACTACAACATTTGTTCAGCAACAAAGTTATCTATTGAAAATATTGAAGATATTGAAGTTCCCAAGATCTAGGAAGAATGCCATGATCGAGGAGTACCAGTCGATCATGAAGATGTTTTGGATGCAGTCCCAAGACCTGAAGGGGAGCCTGTAGTGACTTCCAAGAGGATCTACAAGATCAAGCATGCTGCAGGTTGTAACATAGAGACTTTGCTCCTATAGCCAGATACACTTCCATTAGATCCGTACTTGCTCTGGCTGCAGTGATGAAATGGAAGATACACCAGATGGATTTCAAGACAGCTTTCTTGAATGGTGTAGTTGAAGAAGAAGTATATGTGGAGCAGCCACTTGGTTATGAGACACATGACGGGGAGTCATATATGTGCAAAACTTGGTATGGTAGGATAGATAGCTTTCTATCAAGTTTGGGCTTTACCAAGAGTAAAGCGGATTCCAACCTTTACTACAAGGTTGAGGAAGGCAATCTAGTGATACTACTTTTGTATATGGATGACCTGTTTATTACAGGTGAAGATAGATTGATTGTTGACACGCACCAGAAGCTTGCTGCCGAGTTTGAGATGAAGAACTTGTGGATGATGCACTATTTTCTAGGTATGGAGGTGTGGCAGAGTGCAGATGGAATCTTCCTTGAACAAGGGAAGTATGCAGTAGAGATCCTGAAGAGGTTCGGGATGATGGACTGCAAGGCCATGGACACACCTATGGCATCAAACCTGAAGCTTCTGTGTGATGCTTTGTCTGAGCCGGTTGATATCACTATGTATCATCAGATGATTAGGTCCTTGATGTACCTGACGAACACAAGACCAGATATTTTCTTTGCGGTGAACACATTGAACCAGTTCCTGATGGATCCGAGGAGTGTTCACCTGGTTGCTGTAAAGCATATTCTGAGGTACCTGAAGGGTACGGTTGAGTATGGGATCGAGTATGATGTGAATCAAAAGTTTAACCTATAGGGTTATGTTGATTCAGATTGGACAGGTAGTGCTGCAGATAGGAAGAGCACTTCTGGGTGCTGCTTCAGTATGGGATCAGGTGTGATCTCTTGGTTTAGTAGGAAGCAGTCCTGCATAGCACTGAGTACAGTCGAAGCAGAGTATGTTGTAGCTTGTTCGGCTAGTTGCGAGGTAGTATGGATTCGAAAGCTACTGTCTGAGTTATTTTATCTACCGCTGGAGGCTACTGGTATATTTTGTGACAACCAGAGTTGTGTGAAGCTGTATGAGAACCCGGTGTTCCACGACAGGTCAAAACACATAGAGATAAAAGATCACTATATCAGGGATATGGTGCATAGAGGAGCAGTGAAGCTCCTGTATGTTGCGATGGATGAGCAGATTGCAGGTGTGCTGACAAAGCCACTAGCCAGAGTGAAGTTTGAGTACTTCAGAGAGAGGCTTGGTGTTCTTCAGATCGAAGACACTTCGAGGAAGAAGTGATGGAGACATTTGTTGAAGCCATTCCAAGCATGCTGGAAGGAGGATCCTTCACATGGCTGTGGATGTAAGCATTGGATGATGAGCATTAGGATGATGTTCTAGTTTCTACTCTGTATGATCAGTTGGATCATTTATGTATGCATGCATCATGTTGGATGCTGGATATGATCAGGTAGATCATGTATGTTGATGGATACATTATGTGGATCATGTATCTTTGTATGATCAGGTTAATCATGTATGTTGATGGATACAATGTGTGGATCATGTATCTATATATGTATTAGGTAGATACTTGGTATGCATCAGTTAGATGCATTGTATGATCAGGATGATCATGGATGACAAACTTCTCCAGTTGACATGCATCAAGACGATGCAGTGATGATGATCAGGATGATCATGTGTACATCAAGATGATGTATGGTGAGTATTAGGATGATACTCTGTGGCCGTGGAACAGGTTGTGCAGATGAGCATGTCTGGGAGATCCTATAGGTCAGAATTGTGTACCCATAATAGCCTGGGATGCTCTTTCAAGACATTGCTCTGGGAGGACATATAATAGCACCCTGGGAGATCCTTCAGGTCGAAGTTGTGTACCGATAACATCCTGGGATGCTCTTTCGAGGTTTTGTCCTATGGAATGTAATTTGCTCCTGGGAGATCTGGATAGGATGAAAAAGGCCTCAGATGCTTCAGCCAGTTTTTTCCATGACCACATGTAATTTGCTCCTGGGAGATCTGGACAGGATGAAAAAGGCCTTAGATGCTTCAGCCAGGTTTTGTGGTGGACCACATGTAATTTGATTTTGGGAGATCTGGACAGGATGAAAAAGGCCTCAGATGCTTCAACCAGGTTTTGTGGTGAGATCACATGTAATGTGCTCCTAGGAGATCCGACAGGTAGAGCTGTGTGCTCGTAACAACATAGGATGCTTCAGCCAGGTTTTGTGATGGGTCACATGTAATGTGCTCCTGGGAGATCTGACAGGTAGATTTGTGTGCTCGTAACAGCCTGGGATGCTACTACCAGGTTTTGTGATGCACGTAATAAGTCCTGAGAATTCCACAGTATGGCCAGTGATGATGAAGACCTACAGATCATGGGCCTACATCCAATATGAAAAAGGACTAGCTCTGTAGAACTTCCTATGATGAGTAGATTCAAAGATTTATTGAGATAGCATCAGTAGTGATGATGACGATGACTCGATGATGATTATCCAGTGACGATGATCCAGAGAAGAAGACTTGTGCTAGAAGACCTGTGTCAAGAAATACCTTCCTAGTTAAGAGGGAGTGTTGATGTATATGTAACTTCAAAATGTATTTCATATATGTATATTGTACTCCTATAGAGATGGTATTATTCCTCTATATGGAAGTGTTTGTATTCCTATAGAGATGTTATTATTCCTCTATACGGAAGTGTCATCATTTATATTGTAAGTGTCGTAACTTATACTTGATGGGTTATTAGACCACCTTGTTGGGGTCGGCCCTGTATAAGTTATGTGGGTCGAAGGGTTATTATACCACCCTATTGGGGGTCGGCCATGTGGGTCAAAGGGTTATTAGACCACCCTATTGGGTGTTCGCCCAGTCAGCATTATGTTATGTGGTTAAGTTAAGGCCGACCTAGTAAAGATTATTAGGCAAGCCAAGTCAAGTATAAATAGAGTGCGGGAGGCACTCTATTTGATCATTCTATTCTCTCTCACAGTCTCGGGAGAGTGGTGCACTTGTGGAGGAGGAGAAACTACTACTAGGAGATGTCTATCTCTTATGCTTGGGTTTTATCATTGCTCTATCTATCTCTGAGGAAGTTATTGGGGTTTTTCACTTTTATGGTTTTCCCCAAGTAAACTTTGTGTCTCTTGTGTGCTTGCATTATTGTGTCCATGATTGATATGCTGTAGATATGCTATACATGTTGTTCTCTCAATTAAGATCCTAGATCATATTGAAGTAAATTCTGAAAAATTAACAAAATAACGTAGTTATGTGACAAATCACCTTTAATTGTGCTTCAATCTCACAAGAACCAGAGTCCTTAAAAATTTCTATGAAATGATATTTTTCCATTTTTTGTAAATCCTTTTTATTTTTTACCACATTACCCCTATCATCCGTCATCTCCCAAATAGAATTTGAATTTCTTATTGTTACAACGTAATCTTCCACCTTGTGAGCATCAGCATTCTTTGTCCTATGAGATCCATTTCACTGACTCAGATTCACTCCTTCAAACATATTTTTTCCTCATGTTCCCTCTGACCCGCTTGTTGCATCACTATAGCAAGCGTACCCGTGAGTTGCATCACTATAGCCCGCGGGTATCAAGTAAAATGGTAAAAATCACTAGTTTAATACATTTTACTCTCAAAAAGCGGTCATTGGGTGACCTTTGGCTCTCCATATTCCCAAGTAACGTCTCGATTTGTCCTTTCACTTACCTTTGAGAGGACTATATATTGAGCAGATATGGCTTATGGACGGGAGGAGAATGAAGACCAAGAGAACTCTAGTGGATTTTTGCCCTATCTTGAGTCTACACTCATTGATCCTTGTAGTTGTGAACCCTTTATGTTCACCTTCCAAACTCCTATCTAGTTTGAGTTTGCCATTCATGGAGGATTGAAGTGGTGGAGGCACAAGTGGATTGATCTAGATCTTGGTTCAGATTGGTTGCTGGAAAGAGGTTGTATCACTTTGTACTTCTTCTTGTATTTCTATTAATAAACAAGAAGAAGTACAAAGTGATACGACCTTTTTCCGGCAACCAATCTGAACCAAGATGTGGATCAATCCACTTGTGCCTCCACCACTTCAATCCTCCATGAATGGCAAACTCAAACTAGATAGGAATTTGGAAGGTGAACATAAAGGGTTCACAACTACAAGGATCAATGAGTGTAGACTCAAGATAGGGAAAAAATCCACTATAGTTCTCTTGCTCTTCTTTCTCCTCCCGTCCATAAGCCATATGTGCTCAATATATGTCACGTCCCCTCCCATTCTACCAGCTAGATGGAGAGGATCGTGAGGTTAAACCGGGCATCTAGCCCCATAAATTTTAAACCACTAAGCATTCACATAATACAACAGAGATATAAGGATGCGTAATTATTTGTTTATACACAGCGGAGGAAATTTCAACTACTCATTCACCATACATTCAAGATATTCATCAATTAAGCAATTGAAAGATAGCACAAGAGAATACTTATCTTGAACCAAGTAGTTCCCGAGCAACCAGCTACGCTTCTGCAACGTTCCACCCAACCATAGGCCAGTGTGCTCCTCAATCTCTCAGCACCACTGCCACCCCCGAGCCGGGCATGATCTCCACAAGGAAAAGGGGAAAACAGGCTCTCGCATAGCCAAAGGTATATCAAACTCAGCCAAGCCAATCAGCAATTGGATTTCTCAGGCTGTTAAGAGATGGGAAGAGGTGAGTTACTAGGCTAGTGGCTCTACCATGGAGCTATGGGTACACCATTGGGCTCATCAAGCCAAATCTGCCATCTTCCACTCTTGAAGCTCCTGCTCACAGGTTCAAATCTAAAACGGGATGCACTGAACAACAAAACCACCATTTCTGGGCATGAGGAAAACGATTTCCACAGTGGGATGCATGAGATGGGGTTTCAACTCACTCAGAAAAACGTGGGTAGACTCAAAGTGAAATGGCAACTAGGAAAAATCAACTGGGAGAGCAACCCATTCCAGAAAAATGCCCCAAGGGCAAAAACGACCCCTCCCTCAGTCCAAAAACGCGTCCCTCCTTCCCCAGCTGCTCCAAAATACCAAAACGAGTTTCTGGGCATGTAAAAACGCAGGGTTATGGCCAAAAACGTGAGGATAAACTTCAGGGAGCTCAGACTGCGTGAGAGGAAGGATGGCCATAGGGGAAGAATGGCTTTGGGCCAATTTCGTGGGGGTTTTCTTGCCCCACAAGCAAAAACACCATTTTCCAAGTTGATGGCTTGCCCATGCACGAAAATTGACAGCCATAACTCTCCCATCCCAAGGCATTTATTGTCTCAACCAATCTTTGGAAGAATTAAATGATTGGGTGCATGAGACAAAATGGGTAGTTGGTGGTTTATGGGTTTTTCTCATTGACACATGGATTAAAACCATTGGCTCAAGGGTTCGGTTATTTTCCCTCCCTCTTCCTTGTAAAGATCATGCCCCCGTCTCTTTTGTTGCATTGCGTAGCTGGTTGTGGGTTTTTCATTAAAATTGCATATTTACATGGTGGTCTTATTTACATTGTGCCCATCTCGCACAAGAACCATATGCATCTATTCTAATTGCCGATACATAAAACGATAAGTCAGTGGCGGGGCCTTGGCCTTGAGCTCCTCACCATGACTTAATGACAATATTTACATCATTTACAATATTAATGCAATAGGGTTAAGCTGGGGACGTTACATTCCCCTCCCCTTGGAATAACACCGTCCTCGGTGTTCCAACACTTCGGAAAATAGATACCCACTTTACATATGTCCAAAAACTCACAAAAACTTTGCAGATATGCCCCTACATTCTGTTCTTTACATTGAACTTTCAGGACCAAGTCCTTTGATCTTCACGAGCTGCTCCTGCTGATTCGGATCTTCTAGCTCATCCATAAGTCTGAAAACTTTATGGCTGCTACCCTCTTGAGGTTCTCTTGTTGGGCAGTTGCGGAGGTAATGATCCCCCTCACAATTCCAACACTTCACGGGTTGCTTCATCTTAATCTGCTCAATTTCCTTTGAGTCTTCCCACCTGGAGCGTTTCTTAATCGGACGATTGGATGAATGCTTCTTCACTGGTCCACTTTTCTTTCCCTTGCTGATTGCCTTCATAATACTTTTTTACCTCTTTCTGCAGATGAATAGAGTCCTGCAAGACCTTGTGGTTCATCTTGTTCTGCTGCTTTTGCATCTTGAGCATCTCTTCAAGATTTTCTTGGGTCTTGGCAATTGTTTGAAGAAGACTTACAGCCAATTCTAATAGCCCTTGGTCTGCCGCCATGGTCAATGGAACGATTGACCACACTTTGCTTACTAGCAACACTTGCCTGCACCGGCTGCAACCAATTGATTCAATTTCCACCTGTGAAATTCATCATTACAATTCTCGTTAGGCCAAGCATAACCCAAACATTAAAATCATTTAATGGTTTTTCCCCGGTTGACATGGATAGTCCATGCCTTACTCGTGAGACTTCCACACCTTTCATGCTTGCCTAACCTACACATGAATTCCTTCATGTTCATCCATTCACAAGAAATTCATTAATTAGCATTCACAATTCACTTTAATCAAATAACACACTTTTACTTTCAGTCATGCATGCATTCAGCAACTTCCTAACTCTATAAATGCATCAATAAAAGGAAAGAGAGAGAGCCGTAAGAGTTTCTCCTTTTAGTTTTGTTCCGTTCTGGAATCCCACACCACCACTGTGGTTTTCATGCTCCCTTCCTCTTTCACTTCACGTGAATGCTCGACTTGCCCTTTTTGGCTATGACACTTAGTGTCTAAGGTCTGCATATGGATTTCAACTAGGGAGCCCTTCCCCATTGTCGCTTACAGAACCTTTAGGACCCACACAGTTCCACTAGCACCATCTTCCATTACTGCTCATACTGAGCTCTTTAGGACAGTCATATGTCCACATGCATCCTCCAGATGCTTTCATAGTCCTTGCTTCCAGCAATACCTACACTCAAACGTTGAGTCAATTCACATGTTTAGTGTATTTTCATAGGGTTTATTCCCAAATGAGAATTTAAGAAATCATAATTAGATCATATACACATGTATATTCATAAGCAAGAAGTTGCAAGATAACCAAATACTTATCTGTATTGTGCATTTCCTCGCTATTCCACAGGTTTCCTTCTCTGCATTACAAGCCTTGGATCACCTGTGGGGTGGATGCTTGGCCAGCACACATGTTGCCCCACAACATCATCCGAATAGGCAATGCCAAGCCAATGCACCGACTGGGTTTATCAGGCATCCAAAAAATCCGTATGCTAAGCCAGTACGCCGACTGGGTGTATCAAGCATTTCAAAAATCAGTATGCTAAGCCAGTACGCCAACTGGGTTTATCAAGCATTTCAAAAATCAGTATGCTAAGCCAGTACGCCAACTGGGTTTATCAAGCATACAATAACCATTTCCAAGCCAGTTCTCCGACTGGGTTTGTCAGGAAATAACACCCTTCACCAATACCTCCACATCATGCAAGTAACCAAGGCCAAGCCAGTACACCGACTTGGTTTATCAGGCATCCAACAACCATTCGTCACAACTCCCAAATAGCCAATGCCAAGCCAGTACGCCGACTGGGTTTATCAGGCATACAACAACCATTCGTCACAACTCCCAAATAACCAATGCCAAGCCAGTACGCCGACTGGGTTTATCAGGCAATATGAACAACATAATATGATTACGTGGCTCCTTCCCTTGTGCAACCAGCGGTTTCCTCCAGGAACTCCATAGGTGACTCACATGACTGCAGGCTAGCATGGCCCCACAATACCCACTCACACTACATAAGGATGATACCCCTTTTCTGCAACACAGCTCCCCGGGCCTATCCATCCCTTCCAGTGTCCTTTAGTGTGAGCGTAGAAAGGTTACCACTGCCCATACAGTCCTCTTGAGCGCCTTTCTTCACTTTGCCTCTTACGTGCAACACCAAATTGCATCTGTGTAAGCTGATAGCACAAGAAGGATAAGCAGACTCATCAGTATTGTTGCTCAAAAATCATAATCATATTTCATATCATTCACTATCAACTATTGAAACACCAGGAATGCGTCCATTCCCTTAGGGTGTAGTCAATATTGAAAACCCTATCATGACCCAGCACCAGAAAAGGTGTGCACCCCCCTTTCCGATGTGCGTCATGTAGGACCTAATCATACTCAAGCCATCTGCAATGATATAAATAAGATAGAGCATGCTCTGCATATCAACCCTAATAATTTAGACATGAATGTTCTCATCTAGGGTCACAGAATACTCATTCATTTTGCGGATGTGTCTCACATGCCTTCTGGGCATAGCTTTACCATCTCACTTCATGGTTTACCGTCATGCGGTTTGGCTGAGACATTATCAATGGCGTTTCACCCGAAACCCATTTCCAAAGCATGGGGGCTTTCCCATCTGGTTTGGCTTCTGCAGGCCATCACACATGATCTCCCTGCAATGTGTCATCCTGGCACACTTTATCAAATAGCCACACCGTCAGCAACATTTAGCAATAAGCTTCAAATACGATTGTTCCATAACCAATCAATAGCATTCATAAATAAATTTAATATGAATTTACAATTCTGTTTCCTACAGAAATTAGTTTTCTTATCCATGAGGATTTCCTCATATTGTTTGGCTCCTGTAAGGGACACCACTCTTCCCATTATGGTCTTATGCCTACTGCCATACATGAGCATCCACTTACAGCATGTCCTCCTGACACATTTTCATATAAGCCAAATAGTCATTAGCAATTATTAGCAAATTTTCAAATCCGAAATATTTACCAATCTAATATCTACAACTGTTCTTATTAACAGAACTTAGAGCTCTCAACCATGAGAACCTTCTCATAACCCTTGGCTTCGGCATGTGGTAGATCCCGATCTATACTATGGACTTATCCTTATTGCCATATGTAAGACCTTCCTACCGAAGACTGAAACTTCAATCATCCAAACACGTTGTGAATATCTATGCACATAATCATTTATTGCCATAACAGTCATTGAAGTGATCTCAGAGTTATAACACTCGATAATTCCAACACCTTCAGCTGTTAACATTTGAAATGCAACAAAATATATACACTTCTATATATGCATCATTATCACAATTCATCAATTCATCAATTATCATGATTGGGCTCTTCATGCATTTACTATTCTGCACTCATAACAGTCCATGAAATGATCCTAGAATTATCATCAATTCATCATTTCATTCATTATTTCTTTTGCAATAACATATGCATCATCCCTATGCATTCATACAATGCATCACAAGATTTATAAAATCTCTTAATGCTCATCTACTCAATGCTACATTGCATTGTTTCATGAGTACCATGCATTCAAGCATATTATGATCGAAACATGACTATCTCATATAACCTGCATTACCATAATTAGGACCACCAGTCCCCACTTGCTTGGGTTATTAAGCACATAACCAATCATATGCATGGCATGATATAAATTCACATGGATGCATTGATATTTCTAAACAGTCATAGGATGTAAGGGTCATCCCCTTCACTTACCCACACCTCACCAAGCTTGGTAGGTTAACAGCCCCAGTCGATATTCAATATTACATGCAAATTAGCTCAACATAGTTCAAACATAGTTGAAGAGATCTTACCAAATCCCCTTTCAACATTCTTGCAATTTGGCACCAATAATCATTACCTGCATGGTTACCATTGACATCATCTGATGTCACCTGATCAGTTGGCCTCTTACCAAGGTTGCTCAGTCCTTTTCCAACTTTATGATCACAGATTTGTTGCGCCATCCTTTCTGCATAAGGTTGTTGGCTTCATGCAACAACATCCTCAGAACGTTTAGCCATGCTCTTTGTTATCTTTGGTCCTACAACCAATACCAACATCAATAGTGATTATCGACCACCATATTCTCCATTAGTGGTTTATTGCATATGCCGACTTCATTATTCTACCAATGTGCAATATCCCATTTATGCACAAGCATTTCTATATGCACTATGCTATTTGTTAAGATGCCATCTAGTGCATATACATCTATGTAATCCTTTACATTTTTAACATTTTTATGCCATATGACAATTTCATTATTATAAGTATGATAACAAACAGAGGTTTAAGAAATTCTTCCCTTTTTGATCCCTCATCGTGACATGGAATTCCTCTTCCATATTCTGCAATTGTAGAAATTGCCCATATTGACAACAAAATTTGTTTGTCAAAACAGCCGCTGGCACTCTTCTGCACTAAATATCTATGATATATGCAGACCTCATTCAAACTCTGGTCATGTATCATTGTTCCCTGCTGGACAAGCTTTCCAATGCCTGTCTTCATGCTCCATTCTGACATCAGGTGCAGGAACTGCATCCTTTCAAAAATGACAACTTCCACTCCCATTCTGCACATTTTACACAGCTGCATTATATTCTCAGAAATTCACAAATTACTTCATGCACGTGGGAAGAATGCCATACTGACAATTCGTCAAATCACAATTAAAGACACAGGAGAGGGAAAAAGAAAGGGGGTCAAGGGGGCTTGCCCCCTTGTGGCTTCGCCACTGCAGGGCGGGTCGAGGGCAGCGCCCTCGTTTTTTTTTTTTTTTTTTTTTTTTTTTTTTTTAAGAATCATGCCGCATCGGGCGGTTCGCAAAATCCTGCCGCAACGGGCAGTTCGCTGAATCCTTCCGCGATGGGCGGTTCACTATATGCTCCCGCAACTACGGGGCGGCTGGCGGAAAGCTCCCGCCGTTCGGGTGTTTTTCGGCTCACCTCCGTTGCGGGGCGGTTCGGCGACGGCTCCCGCAGCTGCGGAGCAGTTCGCCGAACGCTTCCGCAATTGCGGAGCCATTCGGCGAAGGCTTCCGCAGTTGCGGAGCCATTCGGCGAATGCTCCCGCAATTGCGGAGCCATTCGGTGAATGCTCCCGCAATTGCGGAGCCATTCGACGAAGGCTTCCGCAATTTCGGAGTCGTCCGCGGAATGCTTCCGGGTTTCGGAGCGATTTTTGGAATGCCTTTTTCGGAACAACTGGCAGAATGCTTCCGCAATTTTCGGAACGATTCACCGAAGTCTTCCACAGTTGCGGAACGATTCGGCGAAGTCTTCCGCAGTTTCGGAACGATTCGCCAAAGTCTTCCGCAATTTCGGAACGACTCGCCGAACTCTTCCGCGTTGCGGAACGATTCGGCGAAGTCTTCCGCAGTTTCGGAACGACTCGCCGAACTCTTCCGCGTTGCGGAACGATTCGCGGAATCCTTCCGAAATTTCGGAAGAGAATTCCTTCCGCAATTTCGGAAGAGAATTCTTTCCGAAATTTCCGATACTTAGAAAATTTTTCACTTAAAAACATTTTTCTCCGCTGTTTCGGAGCAGTTGGCTGAATTCTTCCGCAATTGCGGGAAGGTTCGCCGAACACTTCCGCAATTGCGGGAAGGTTCGCGGAACTCTTCCGCAATTGCGGGAAGGTTCGCGGAACCTTTCCGCAGTTTCGGGAGGACTCCCCGAAACAGACTCAAAAATCAAAATTTCCAGAAACAGGCTTAAACCAAGATTTTTGAAAACAGACTTTAACAAAAATTTTTGAAAACACTTAAACAATTTTTTTTCAAAAGCACTTAACACTGCAATTGGATTTGGCCCATAGAGGCCCAATGCTGCAACCAGCAGCTCTGATACCATTCTGTCACGTCCCCTCCCATTCTACCAGCTAGATGGAGAGGATCGTGAGGTTAAACCGGGCATCTAGCCCCATAAATTTTAAACCACTAAGCATTCACATAATACAACAGAGATATAAGGATGCGTAATTATTTGTTTATACACAGCGGAGGAAATTTCAACTACTCATTCACCATACATTCAAGATATTCATCAATTAAGCAATTGAAAGATAGCACAAGAGAATACTTATCTTGAACCAAGTAGTTCCCGAGCAACCAGCTACGCTTCTGCAACGTTCCACCCAACCGTAGGCCAGTGTGCTCCTCAATCTCTCAGCACCACTGCCACCCCCGAGCCGGGCATGATCTCCACAAGGAAAAGGGGAAAACAGGCTCTCGCATAGCCAAAGGTATATCAAACTCAGCCAAGCCAATCAGCAATTGGATTTCTCAGGCTGTTAAGAGATGGGCAGAGGTGAGTTACTAGGCTAGTGGCTCTACCATGGAGCTATGGGTACACCATTGGGCTCATCAAGCCAAATCTGCCATCTTCCACTCTTGAAGCTCCTGCTCACAGGTTCAAATCTAAAACGGGATGCACTGAACAACAAAACCACCATTTCTGGGCATGAGGAAAACGATTTCCACAGTGGGATGCATGAGATGGGGTTTCAACTCACTCAGAAAAACGTGGGTAGACTCAAAGCGAAATGGCAACTAGGAAAAATCGACTGGGAGATCAACCCATTCCAGAAAAATGCCCCAAGGGCAAAAACGACCCCTCCCTTAGTCCAAAAACGCGTCCCTCCTTCCCCAGCTGCTCCAAAATACCAAAACGAGTTTCTGGGCATGGAAAAACGCAGGGTTATGGCCAAAAACGTGAGGATAAACTTCAGGGAGCTCAGACTGCGTGAGAGGAAGGATGGCCATAGGGGAAGAATGGCTTTGGGCCAATTTCGTGGGGGTTTTCTTGCCCCACAAGCAAAAACACCATTTTCCAAGTTGATGGCTTGCCCATGCACGCAAATTGACAGCCATAACTCTCCCATCCCAAGGCATTTATTGTCTCAACCAATCTTTGGAAGAATTAAATGATTGGGTGCATGAGACAAAATGGGTAGTTGGTGGTTTATGGGTTTTTCTCATTGACACATGGATTAAAACCATTGGCTCAAGGGTTCGGTTATTTTCCCTCCCTCTTCCTTGTAAAGATCATGCCCCCGTCTCTTTTGTTGCATTGCGTAGCTGGTTGTGGGTTTTTCATTAAAATTGCATATTTACATGGTGGTCTTATTTACATTGTGCCCATCTCGCACAAGAACCATATGCATCTATTCTAATTTCCGATACATAAAACGATAAGTCAGTGGCGAGGCCTTGGCCTTGAGCTCCTCACCATGACTTAATGACAATATTTACATCATTTACAATATTAATGCAATAGGGTTAAGCTGGGGACGTTACAATATATAGTCCTCTCAAAGGTAAGTGAAAGGACACATCGAGAGGTTACTTGGGAAGATAAAGAGCCAAATGTCACCCAATGACCGCTTTTTGAGAGTAAAAAGTAATAAACTAGTGATTTTTACCATTTTACTTGATACCCGTAGGCTATACTGATGCAACTCGCGGGTACACTTGCTATAGTGATGCAACAAGTGGGTCAGAGGAAAATGAGGAAAAAATATGTCCGAAGGAGTGAATCTGAGTCAGTGAAATGGATCTTATAGGACAAAGAATGATGATGCTCACAAGGTGGAAGATTATGTTGTAACACTTATATAGGAAGCATAATTATGAAAAAATATCGTATTTCTATCACCGAGATAAACATAGATCATGGCTCATTAATCTCCATTCCATTTCCTCCTGTAATGTAAAATCATTTTTGTTCTCTAAATCTCTTATGGCCACTTTATCTGTTTCATTCAAAATATAGTCCTCATTATTTGACAAGATCAACTTCAATTGTTCTTCAATTCTCAAAAATTCTTCATTGTCTTTCTTCCTTTGTTCCTTAACCCACCTGATACCTTCTTTAAAAATAAAAATAAAATTCAAAACAAAGATATCTATTGGTATACACTCCTCAGAGATATGAAAATTCCTCCATTTCTCCTTAACCATATTGCAGAAGTCTTTGTTTAATAACCAAGAACTATTGAATTTGAAGGGATAATTATTGATGGATTTGACCCCATCCAATTGGAGAAAGATAGGATAGTGATCAGATATGGTGGAATTATCCACCCAAGTCCTATATCACTACAAGGATTGCAACATATTAGAGTTCATGCGAAACCTATCAAGTTGCTTACATATCCCAGCTTCATCACGTCTACCATTATACCATGTAGGTTCCATCTTGACAGGAGTAATGTCAATAAGATTTGACCTTTGAAGTAAGTTGGAAAAGTACTCAGCAAGGTGGTCTAGGCGAGTCGAGGACCCCTAGATTTCTATAGGAGAAAGGGTAAAATTTAGATCTCCAGTAACTATTAAATTATTGACCCCCAATAAACCAGAGGCCTCCAAGGAATTCCAAAAAAAATCCTATCTTTGTATGGCCCATAACAATTCAAAATGTCAAACTACTGGTCAAAATTCTTAAAATTTCCCTCCATCAGAATCCCCCCATTAGTTCTGAAAGATTTGAACTCAGTGATAAATTGGTTCCAACATGAAAAAAGCCCACAAGAATCAACATAATAGATTTCCCACTCCGGTGGCAATTTGGAAAAAAGCTCAATAGCTAGATGCTTCGAATACATAGTCTCTTGGATTAGAAAAATGTGAGGGTTAGTATTTTTTAAGAATTTAGATAGGGACCTAACCTTCCTAGCCCTATCTAACCCACTGATTTTCAGTGATAACAAGGACATTATGAACCTTCAGTAATGGGATGCTCTCCTCTAAGGGATCAAGGAGATGATTGTTCATAGACATTTGGAGAGGATTTTGAAGCCTCAGAAAGTATGACATAAATGGGTATTTACAAAGATTCATAAAAGGAACCTTTCACATTCCGATTCTTTTTCTTCCTATTTCAAATAGTAATATTCTGGAATCATATAGAATGTACTGATGAAATCCCTAGATTAGCATAAGGGTTTTTCAAGTAGACATTCAAGGGGGATTTATGAATGACATAAAAATTTCCATTATTGGCACTAAGAGGTCGAGTATCTAAAGGAATGGAAGGGGATTGTGAGGAATCATTCGAATCCGGAGAATCAATATAAGTATTAACCCCCGTAGCCCTAGAAGGAAAACTAGAGCACAAGGTAGGGATTGTGGATTCTTTGATAAGAGCAGGCTCAAAATAATTTAGGGTACATCCCCATGAACTAACTTTAAATAAGAAAAAATAGCCCTATTATCTGATCTAACATCTACCTCAACCCCATAGACAAACAATCTCCTATCTAATTATTTTTCCACAGAGAGGTAAAAATTCAATTCGTCTTTAGACACACCATCATAAAGAGTGGGTGAGTCTAAAATTTGCATACCTTTCCTATTCCTATTTGAGTCGATAAGAGGTACAGAAGGACTTGTAGTAAGTTCAATTGCTTGAGGTTGAAAAATTTATTCACCCGAGTCATCCCCCAAATATTCTAAACGCATACTAGATACTAAGTAAGGGCATCTCGATTTTACATGTCCAGTATTTCGGCAATAATGACATATGAATGGAATGTGAAGGTAATACAGCCTTTGACAAAGGACCTTTTCACCCCATTGAATTTCCAGTTCTACAGGTAGAGCTAGAGTAATATCAAGTTCTACCACAGGTGATTTTCTTCTCTATACCAAATAAATTCTACTTGTCCAAATGAATGAATTTTCCAAGCGAATTGGCCAAACCCTCAAACACATTATACGTCCAAAGCTCTAATGGAAATACAGGGAGAAGAAGCTAAATATGACTGTTGGAATATTCTTTCCATCATTTTTATATTTTGCATGTCTGCATGCATTTTGCATGCATCCAGTCATCATGCATGTAAATGCATGCATCCAATCATCAGTATGGTAGTCTCCGAGGACCTAGTCCCCAGTTTTTCATCCCCAAGAGCTTGTTTCTGCTCAGTTCTAGCCCTCTTAGCCACAAATGCGCCCTTCTTTTCATCACTGGAGTACACGTGCAGCCTCTTCCACCTATTTAGGAGATTCTTCAGTTATTTCCATGATTAGGGGATCCATTCCTTGATTTGAGGATTGATTACTAGTTTAACTGACTGAACCACTTAAATAGACCTCCAAAGAGACTAGATCAGCTATACTGACTACTGATAGCTCCTCATGCACCCACATTGGAGTCTGCTTCCCTAGATTTGTGCCACATGCACCAATTAGACTCAGTTAGACTCATTTGACTTATTTTTTACCACTCGTGACTACTATTACTTATTGGATGACGTCTCCAATGTCATCCAAGCCACACATTGAGGAGAATTCGAATGACCTTAGGAGAAATTCGAATTCATTTGATTGTATTCAGTTATTATTCACTATTCAGAGTGCCATCTTATAGCTGATGAATGATACAACAGTTATTGTCATTTCTTGTGTATGAGTGATTATTGAATCAACATTTCTTCTTCTTCTTCTTCTTCTTTCTGCACTTCTTGAGTGAGTTTTAGTGAGGTCTGCTACAATTGAGTGATCCTACTTCTAAAATATCACAATGGCGGCATGTCAATTTCTCTTTTTCCGGATCAAATGCGGAGTGCCACCATTTCAAAACCAAGTACCCCCCTTAATGATCCAAATATTATTTAATACTTGTTGAATATGGTCCACATCCGGGAAAATAAAACAAATCCACCCATTAATAAGCATGTTTATGCATGACACATATCCATAAATCGGGAGCCAGTTCTTGTTTACCCACTCTACTAACTCCATTCTTGAAACCCTATCCAATTCAATGCATCCAACAAGAGCTCAACTAGACAAAACCCTGACTCTTTCTAAGTTGACATCACCTCCTAACACAAACATATTCAAACCCTCCTAAGATTTTTAGGTCTTTAGTCATCTACAAGATTGATCCCTCTCACCTATAAGATGGTGCACCAATTTGTCCCCACACAAGACTTGATGGTCCAATTTTAATGCCGCATCACCATCTTCCAAATGACAACATTCATCCCCGCCCAGATCAACATGCCTGTCCAACTTCGACTCATTAGCACCAGAGCACTCCCTACCAAGTGAAATGAGAGAAGGAAAGGCTACATTGGGTGTATTACATGGTATCCCCCCAACCAGATCCATCGAGTGTGACCAAAAGGATAGGTTAGTGACAACCGTCACCCCTTCACCAAAAGTGAAAAAAGAGTCCCCAATAAGAAATCAACACCCCACAAACGTCACAAAAAAATAGTAAACCGACAAAAAAAACACCAAAAAAAACCATAAAAGGGATACCCAAAGTAGTGAAAAGAGCTCACGAAAACCATATGAAATGCCAAATAGAGACAAGAGATAATGTCTGGAAACCCTAAGCCATAATATTATTGAAAATGACCGTAGTAGAAAAGACAAAAATAGGTTCCCACTTTTTTCTCTTGGCTAGTACTAGGCTAATCAATTTGATCAGCTCGACTACAATAGAAATAGGTTCCCAATTTTTTCTCTTGATTGGTACTTGGCTAATCAATTTGATTAGCACAAATCCAAGTCTACTGTAGTAGATTCAGCAACATCTAACTAAGGTTTCGCAAAAAAATCCCCCATCACCATCCTTCATCTTCTTCTTCATCCAATTGCATAGAGCCAATTCGGATTTTATATATTTAATATAACATAATAAAATACATATCATTATTCATTATAAATAATGAGATTTAATAAATTACCCATCATATTTCACATAAAAATACAAAATATTAACAATATTATAATGTTATAGATTTAATAAAATAGAAAAAAATGATATGTGAAAATATGTGATTTATTTAATCATATATATATATGATAATTCACATTAAATTAAAATTCATTAATAATAAATACAATCTATTATGCATAATTTGATCTAGTAACTTACACCTCATATTTCACATAAAAATAAAATCCATTAATAATATTTTGATATTATAGGATTTAATATGATGTAATAAATTACATATCATATTTCATTATAAATAATTGGATTTAATAAATAAGTATCTCTCTCACACACACACATATATATATATATGTTAACTTCAGAGAAGTATAGTCAAAATTACATTCATTATATAAAGCTAAAAAAAGGGTGGAGATCCCAACCACCCAAGTTATGTATCCAATGGATGTTTTTAGTTAACAATATTATGATTTAATCTGATATAATAAATTACATATCATATTTCATTATAGATAATAGTATTTAATAAATGATGATAATGATGATAAGATGGTTAAGTCTAGTGAGACCAAATTTGGTTTATTGAACCTTTAGAGAAAAGAAAAGAAATGAATTATTTGGTTTGCTTTAAATTTTTATTTCTATGCTCAAAAAGCTTAAAGACAAGCATTCCTAACTTACCATAGTTTTGAGAAGTTAGAATATTAGAAAGGCTAGTGTTGTGACAAAGATTTTGAAACTAAGACATGATATGGGTTGGGTGTAGGCATGGTATTCTAAGAGAAAGTGATTTTCATCCTCAACTCTCATTGTCTGGCAGATATGAAAAATTCTTTCAACTTACAGAGTTTTAGGAGTTGTTCAATAGCCAGTTTCACTATGGATCTCATCAGAGTTCGTTCTTATCATAACGCTATTTTTTTTCTTTGAACTAGATAAAACCGAGAGATAAATTTGAACTTCTAGGTTAGGGTTAATGACCTCCTTATAGTATCTGAATTTTCTTTTAACCTCTAAATCCTTCTTGACATTTTCTCTTTAAACTTAGACATAATAATATTTTTTATGTTACTGATATTTTGCAAAGAGACATTTGTCCTCAACCCCCCAATGGTTTAACCATGCCATGGCGTCTTTATTCCAACCCTTCTTGAGACTCAATAGGTTTTGGCTGGAATTTAAAGCAATTTTAGGAAGTCTATGGTCTTCCATATTGTTTATCTTATTCTTGTACATCCGGTGCCTAGTCATAGCCATGCCCTCAATGGGGGAGATCCCCACTTCTATGAGGAGAATAGGATAATGTGTACAAATTTCTTTTAATTTTAAGGTTATAGGTTATAAAAATTCTTTAGATTTGCTCAATTTTTCTCAAGATTCTCTAGATATGTTGCAACCCCAAACTTCAAAGTTGTATATAAGATAACGGGGGTGACCAGATTTTCAAAGATGAACTTGTTTGTATCCCAACTCACATGGTTTGTAGATTTACAATTGTTTTCAAGACCAAAGTAAGCTTTCCACCCTCCATTAATATGTTTCTCAATGCAGAGTTCCAAATGACTATCAATTCAAGATATTTGTAAGATGTCACTTCTTCCAAGTTTATGCTTCCATGTACAAAATTAGCATGAGTGACCTTCTTGGACTTGATAATCATAACTTTTGTTTTGTTGATGTGAATAGTCATGCCCATATTTGAACAAAAATCCTTGAGAATTCATAATTGCTTATCAAGATCCGAGGGACACTTTGTCATAAGAACAACATCATATGTATAGAGAAGAAGGATGGAAACTATAATAGCTAAGGTCAACCAGCTTCCTCTAAGTATCTCTCTAGCTTATCAATGTAAATTTTGAAGAGAGCAGGGGAGAGGGGGCAACCTGGCTTAACTCCAATATTACAATTAATCTCTTTTGACCACCCTTCAATGTTCTTGAATTTGGCAATGGCATTCTCATATAGCCTTATTGTAGCAGCTCTCAACTCAATAGGAACCTAAGTTAGCTCTTCTAATCTATTGAACAAGAACCTAAGTTAACTCTTATAATCTACTCACAAGTTATTTATAGGACTCCTATCAAAAGCTTTTCTAAATAAAATAAAAAAATGTAATAATTAAGTGGATAAGTATTAAAAGTGTATTGGTGTTATTCTCTCCATTTTTAGTTTACAATGTAATTTATCTCCACAAATCCTATATGAAGCTATTACTAACTACAACTTAAATGGCTATGTTATAATTAATATAGAAAGAGAATTTCACATATATCATAAAAAGTTTAAGAAGATAATGTTACTTTAAACCTCTTTAGGTTTTACAAGTTTGTATAACTATCAAACGTGCAAGGCAGCGACGAAGGTTGTTTGTCGATTTAAGACATTTACGAGAAGTACGAGGTCTCGTTCGCAATTTTAAAATTTATAAACTCTTGCCGCAGTTGTGTTGCTTCGTAACTGGTTTACACATTCACCCTACAATGAAAGTCATTGCGTCACTTGGCTGGTTGGTGAGGACCGTGACTAAATTGCTATTCGTCTTATTAACGTTTCTCGTTTACCTATTCAATTTCCTCGAAACAATCCGTTTTCTTCTTAGATTCTGAGTACGGCGGCTCTTAATTCGAATTCTTCCATATTGACTAATAATATTCCATTCGTGTATGAATTGTGAACAGTAGGTGATATTTATAAATGTCAAAATGAGTTTTGCTTGATGTGAAAACTATCCAAATTAGGCCGGAGAGGGATCCAAAGCTCTGGAAGATGTGGGTTAAGGAATTTTCCAGAAAAGACTATAAAGATATGCGCTGAAAATGGGACGTATATTGTTAATTATGCTCATAAGTAGGTGGGTTTTGAGCCGTATTCACCAACCAGTTTGTCCAGATATTCAGTTCCAACTTACTTCCGTGGAATCATTATGGCATTACAAATTATCTTCATATTACAAATTTCGGAGAGCTTTCCGATGACGAAATTTAAGATATTGGGTGCAGGTTGTCCGTATCACAGCTGGGTCGATTCGCTGTACAATATTTCGTGTACGTTTCGAATTTTGAAAAGATAAGACTTGAACGCGAAGTATATACCAAAAATAAAGCACACTGCACCGCATCCAGTACTGCCCACTTCAGTCCAACCAGCCTGCACCTTATATAAAAACTCCTTCATACTCACGATCAACACATATCAGACACACCTGTTTGCTACTGATACTTTTAGCAGGAGCTGTCAGATCTGTCAAGTGCTGAGTGAGATATGGCGTCCAATGTTCTAGGGTTTCTGAAGGACAAGAATATATTAGTGACTGGATCAACCGGTTTCCTCGGCAAAAGTATTTCAGACGTTATTACTGTTAAATTGATCTTTACATACATTTGGGTTTGATGTTAATGAAGTTAATTGTTGTTTACTTGGTGCAGTTTTCATGGAGAAAATCTTGCGTACACAGCCAGGGATTAAGTGCATTTATGTTTTGTTAAGGGCTGAAGATGTGGAGTCTGCCAAAAACCGATTTAAAAAGGAAGTAAGATATTTCCCAAGTGGGATAGGGTCATTCAAGTCGATAGCTTTTATGTAAATTTGATGAAAATCTGATAGAAATGATAGCTTTTATAGTAGTAAGTTTCACCAATTGACTCTTGGAGTTTGGGTTTGGCTTGTGGATATTTGTAAATTGATCTTAAAAATGGGATGAAACAAAATTTTATAGATAGTGTTTATATTTTTTTGGGTGGATTAGTGTTTATGTTTTATTAGTTTGAAAAAATATAAAAAATATTTGGTAGCTATGCATGGATACAGTTGATACATGAATAAGGTGAGTATTATCTGGCCTGCTGCAAGGCAGTTGGATCTCATCCAATAGCCAACAGGCCTGCTGCTGCCGCATTAAATGGCTTGCAACAGACTGGATAGTGCTGGCCCATGAGTAACTTGTAGTAGATAGCTGACAGTTTGCAACAGCCAACCAGCAGCAGAAGGCTGGATAGTGCTAGCCCATAAATAACTTGTAACTGTATAGATAACTGACAAAGAGTTTGTGTAACTAAACATAGAAAATAAATAACTTATTTATAACATTTAAACTGTGACTTATAAATGTTCACCAACCACAAGTTAATTAGCTTAACTATATATAATCTCCCCAATGTCAATAGAATTGATTAATCCTAAGCGGGCAAATCCCTTTGAATCACAGGTTATGAGGCTGGAGTTGTTCAAGATTCTGAGGGAGCAACACGGAGACAATTTCGAAAGCTTCATATTCCAGAAAGTCGTTCCTGTCGTTGGAGACGTTGCTGCAGATCATAATCTTGGAATTGATAAAGAGACCACGAGAGAGCACCTCTGGGAAAATCTGGACGCCATTGTAAATAATGCTGCAAGCACAGTGTTTGACGACAGGTTTGTTTAGCTTGAATCATGTGTGTTTACTCATAGTTATAAGTAAGAAATGTGTATTGACTGTAAAACCTAACTTATTCAATTAAACGCTTTGGCAAAACGTAGATATGATATTTCTCTCAACATCAACACAAAGGGGGCTAAAAATATGGTCGAATTCGCCAAACGATGTCGGAAACTTCAAATCCTTTTGCACGTTTCAACTGGTAATTATTTTATTTTATTTTATTCATTAACAGTTTCATTACATCACTCACTTATTTTAGATCAGGAAAATTGGTACCGGGTCAAGTAAAACCTAAAACTATAACTATTTAAGAATGAAAAAAATGTACAAATTGAATTTCGAATTGAAGTCTGAATAGGAATACGAATATCATGCTCAAACACTAATAGACTGATCTTTCTGTAATGTGACAAAAGCTTATGTTCTCGGACGTGTAAGTGGAAGAATCATGGAGAAGCCTGTGAATATGAGAGAAACTATAACGGCTGGCAACGGAACTGAGGACGAAGGCGGTCCACCTCTCTTAGATATTAAAGCGGAGTTCGATTTACTGGAGAAAACACTGGCCAGCATACATATGGACTCGTCAACTACTAGCTCAGCCACAGGTTCTTTACAGGATTCCGAGGCCAAACGTCTCAAAGAATTGGGTTTAGAGAGGTCAGTCACCCTGAGAAGCCATCTCCTCATAATTTGCATAGATGTCATAATTCTGAAAATCGAAGTTATAGTCAACCATGGACATCTGAACAGGGCAAGAAAATTTGGGTGGCCGAATACTTACTCATTTACCAAAGCTATGGGAGACATGCTACTGGAGAATACGAGGGGAAATCTTCCAGTGGTCGTCCTCCGACCGAGCATTATTGAAAGCACTTTGGCAGAGCCCTTCCCTGGCTGGATGGAAGGCACCAGGTCTTCATATTCAACCATATTTTGTAACATAGTAAAATCGATTTCAATCAATATATTTTTTATTATTTTATTATAAATTCATTTAAACCTTCATAAACTCAAAGCTTCAAGTGCAAGTCCTTGATATATGTGAATTTTGATTAACATACAGAGATTTCTTCATTGAAACACAATATCAGGATGCTGATCTAGTAATAACTGTTGCCTGGAAATATGCAAAAGCATTTATAGCTCAGTTGGAATCATTATCCTTTCATAATTTCAATTTATTGATACATGGTTCCACCCATTTTCCAATAGCAATCATTATAAGTATGTATAGTGCTTAAAGATTGCCAGTTCTTCACACTGGTTAAAGAGCACCTGAGTTAATGGTCATGCAGATGGGTAATAATTACTACTTGGAAATGGAAAGGGATAAAATTAGTGGAAACCATAATTTTTTCAGGGATACATGATTCTACCAAGTAGCAACCATTATAAATATGTCGAGGTCTAGCAGTTAGTTGAAGCCTAGTAAGGAGTGCTTATCTTTACTTGATCTATATTTTTTATTTGCTCTATACTCTGAGGAGTGCGTTAACAATACACTTTATCCTTACTTGATCTATACTTTTTATTTGGTCTATACTCTGAGTTAGCATGTGTTTCTCTTCTCCCATATGAAATTAGTTGAAACCATAATTTTTTCAGGGATACATGATTTTACCAAGTAGCAACCATTATAAATATGTAGAGGTGTAGCAGTTAGTTGAAGTCTTGTAAAGAGTGCGTTAACACTTTATCCTTACTCGATCTATACTTTGAATTAGCATGTGTTTCTCTTTTCCCATATTCAAATTAGTTCAAACCATAATTTTTTTCAGGGATACATGATTCTCCAAGCAGCAACCATTATAAATCTGCAGAGGTCTAGCAGTTAGTTGAAGCCTGGTAAGGAGTGGGTTAACAATACACTTTATCCTTTCTTGATCTATACACTTTACTTGATCTATACTCTAAATTAGTATGTGTTTCTCTTCTCTCATAATGAAATTAGTTGAAACTATAATTTTTTCAGAGATACATGATTCTACCAAGTAGCAACCTTTATAAATATGTAGAGGTCTAGTAGTTAGTTGAAGCCTAATAAGGAGTGTTTTAACAATACACTTTATCCTTTCTTGATCTATAATCCTTACTTGATCTATACTCTAAATTATAATCTTTACTTGATCTATACTCTAAATTAACATGTGTTTCTCTTCTCCCATAATTTTTTCAAGAATACATGATTCTACCAAGTAGCAACCATTATAAATATGTAGAGGTCTAGCAGTTAGTTGAAACAGCCTAATAAGAAGTACTTTAACGATACACTTTATCCTTACTTTCTATACTCTGAACTAGCATGTGTTTCTCTTCTCCTTAATCATTACAACTATGTACGACCACCTATTCTTTATACAATTACAATCATATCATTATCAATACTACTGATCATATGCATTTTTTTGAATGTATCGCAGAACTATAGACAGTCTGATAGCAGCATACGGAAAAGGCCGACTCACTTCTTTCTTAGCCGATCCAAACCTCATCCTAGACGTGGTCAGTAAATTTGTTCTAACGTTGTTCTTCAAATGCTTGCCCTATATTATTGCTCATAATTATAAAATATGTTTGTTTATTACTGATATTATTTGAAAAACAGATTCCAGCCGATATGGTGGTAAACGCGATGATAGTAGCTATGGCCTCACATGCCTCAGAGAATGGCCTGTTTATTTATCACTCGGCATCATCTATTGGAAATCCATTGCATTCCTCTGTTGCAGTGGATGCTGCTTATAATTATTTTTCAGAGCATCCGTGTGTTGACAAAGATGGAAACATAGTTCACGTAAAAGCGCCTCACTTTCTTGAGAGCATGAGAAGCTTTCGTGGATACATGTATAGGCGTTACAAAGCACCTCTACAGGCACTCATCTATTCCAAAATTCTTTTTAATGGTTGCTCTGCGACAGAAATCTCCCTTAATGGTTGTAGAACACCTAGCTAATTCTGTGGCTGCACTTAAAATTTACTACTTCATGGTTTGATGATGTTGAACAGGTGCTTGGTTTAGTGGATAGTGTTTTCTGCAACATCTTCAGAGAATATTACAGTCGTATGCTTCGAAATTACAACTTTGCCATGTATTTAGCAGAGTTGTATGAGCCTTACGTATTCTTTGAGGGAAGGTAGTGTTGTTTTCGATTTTATTTTTTCATCTTGTCAAACTTATTATACGATTTTTCTTTCTGATTATTACTGAATCTGTGGCCTCTATCAGGTTCGACATAACCAATACTGAAGGCTTGTGGAGAAAGATTTCGGCGGAAGACAGGAAAGCATTCAACTTCGACGTGAAATGCATTGATTGGGCGGATTACTTCTCGAATGTTCATATTCCTGGATTAGTCAAATACGTGCTCAAGTGAGATTGAAATGGTGGCCTGGAAACCTCGTCAGGAGATCTATATTTAGGCGGAATAAACGAGAAAGCAAACTGCTCAGTTGTTTCATATACTACTTGCAGAATAAAAAAAATTTAACCATTCAATTATTATCTTCTATTAGTATCTACATTGAAATATTTCTAAAGTTGTTCAAGCTTCGAACGGACCTCACTGGATATTATTTTATTCAATTGAAATGTCGTGAAAGTGCCAAGTTTGAAAGTGTAATCGTGTGGTTCGATCATAAAATATTAGTCTGTTTCTCATTGATTATTGGTGACGTTTTCTCTTGTTTTATTTTATTTTGTTAGTGCATAATTGTCGGATGCTGGATTATTGTTTTAAATTATTCGTTGGTTTTAAAATTATAGCTTCATTAAGGTTCAAAATTATATTATATAGAGTATTATGCTTACTCTGGAAAGAAAGGATATCTTTTTATTATTTAATTTAATACTATTTACGTATAACGAATTAATTATTTTATATTTACATCTATAAACATTTTTTTTTCCACCATAGAATACGTTTTATATGCATTATGTTGGTTACAAAGTAGTTGATTAAATTCTCTTTAATTATTATTGTTGGTTATTAGGTTGTTGGATGGAATCAGACTTTTATAATTATAGTGGTGAGTTGAAAACAAAACTCTATTTTATTTTTTTAACATAGTTTAAATATTTTATATAAAAATTATAAAATATAAAAATAAAAATAATATTAAATTATTTTCAATGCATATATGATGATGGTTGAACTATTATTTTTTATTGAGATCCGTTTTGGTTTACAAAATCTTAAAATAAAAAATAATAAAGTACTTGGGTTGTTTTATTATTATTTTTATATGTTTTAAAATATATTTTAATTTTGATTTAATGTAAGTGACATTAACCTTATTAGGCTTAAAAAAGACAAATGTTCTCAACCAAACTTTTTAGTAATTGGAAAAGTTATTATCTTTATTGAATTTGAAGTAATTCACCAAACTTTTTAGTAATGGGAAAAGTTATTATCTTTATTAAATTTGAAGTAATTCACCAAACTTTTTAGTAATTGGAAAAGTTATCATCTTTATTGAATTTGAAGTAATTCTACTTAAATTGAAGTAATTTTGGTTGAAGTTTAAAGTTAATAAATATAGGAGCAATGTAATTATTTATTTTACATTTTGGTTGGTAATTATGCAATTTTCATAGTTAAATATGTGATTTTCATTTTTTTAAGGATTTTCAAGAAGTTTAAGAACAAAGTAAATAAAATAAGACAAAAATATGCTTGGAAAAGGTTGAAAACTTAAAATATTTAGCTTGCACTATAAATATATAACTACCAATTGATAAATGTGTGTCGTGCTTGTAGACTATGTGGGTTCACTTAGGCGTATAGTGGTAATGGACTCCATGTCACTTGAGTACAAGACTCCCTAGTTGTAAATTCCCCTAATAAAAAATATATATATTTATTAAATATATTTTAAAAATTATGATAAAAATTTGATATTAATCTAGTAAATATATTTTAAAATTTATTAATCTTGATTTATTTATTTTTTTGTAAGGTATAACATTCTATTATATTAGAATACACTGAAAATACATAGTATACAAAAATGAGCTCTTAAGTGCTCTTTCTGAAGGGAAATGGAACAACCCTAGAAATATAAAGACCTGTAAGACTTATGCATGGCCCTGATAACTCTTTTCAATATAAAGAAAAAAGAAACTCAGGGTTGGTCTAATTTAGAGCTACCAGGGATTGACCAATCAAAAATTCAAGAGGCTCCCTGGGGATTTCCCTTGAGTCTATCCCACATGAGTAGCTCCTTGGTAATATTTTTCCTCGAGATCGATGGACTAAGGCTTGGTAGGTGCAGGCACTGGAGGCTAAGCTAGGGATGACATTGGAGGCTCCTCAACCACCCTCGTAACTTTGAATTTGAAGCCCATGGACTGATCCAAGAGATTTTGTTTAGCCTCAATAACTTTCATCTAGTAAGGGACATCTCTGAGAGGGATGATAAACAAGTGGGTTTTTTCCAGTTGGCCCAAGAGGTCTCCATAATCCTCCCCTCCTTTTGTAATTGTCTTTCCCATGAGGGTATTTACCAACCAATAGAGACCCAGGGATATGTTGTAGAGGCTGAGCCTACCCCTGGTGTTCTTAGGGTCGAGAACCCATCCTTCAAACTCCTCAAGCCTCTGAGTCTCTAGGATAAAATCCATGTCCATCCCAATATCCTCGATTTATTTCTTTGTAGCCTCAGAAGTATGCTCCTAAAATACTTTAGCAGTGTGTCGAGCATGCTTGATGTCCCATGATTTCTCCTACCCATAGGATTTATCTTGGGTGCAACAAACCCTTCTAGTTCTTAGACCACCTCTTCTTTGTAGTGAGTTGTCCTCCTTATTTCTTTCTACTTTTGGCATTAGAATGTCCTCCATATTAACTTCAACTTTCACCATAGCAAAGTGATACAAAATGTCAAAACAATGGCTAAGGATACCTTCTACCAGAATTGCAGACTGGGAAATGGTGGTTAGCCCCTTCTTCATATTGCCATCGCTAACCTCTTTGGCCTAGCATCTAACTGGAATAATCATCAATTTACATGTCTATAAATTATCTCCACAGTTCAAAATTGTAAGAATGTCCTAGAGACGCGAGTGACGAGTAGAGTTCATCATGAGCAGTGGTTTTGTGCGAGAAGCTGGTCTGAGTGCCTTACGTCTAGGGTTATGTCAAGGTGAATCAACGACTTTCTTCTCCCTTCCAAATTCTCTTTTGCCTATCTCTTGTACCAATCTTATACCTATCTGAAAATCTCATGAATTGTCGCCTACTCCTCCGCCCCATCCACTTGCCCCTTCATTTGGCGACCACTTATCACCTTCAAATGGGTGGTACAATCCTCGGTTACACGCACATTAAGCACCCTACTTGGCCAATATCTATTAAGTGTATCTTAACATATATTAAGCTTAATTTATGTTTTAAGCATATTTTTAAAAGTATGATAGAAGTTGATATTTGATATAAAAGATAAATTGGATTTATGTCATTAATATTTTATTTTTTCAAATTTAACATATATATTATAAAAATACTTATAAAACATTACCAAGTAAAAGGAGTATTTACTTTCTTTTTAAGAATTTTATATATAGTTTTTTTAAATGATAACTTTTTAATTAAAATAAATTTTTTCCATGGTACTACAAACAAAATCGCGAACATCCTATGGAAGAAAACATAAGGGTAGCATTTTCTCCACCAAAATTTTTAAGAACAATGCTTGATAAAGCCAAAGACCCATTGATCCTAAACACCGAAAAGGTGTCTGTGAAACACCATGTTCTTGTGCTAAAAGAGCACAGTGCATATCTACAACATGATAGGATTAAGAACTCAGCCATAACAGAGCACTCCCACACCACCAAACATCACATATGCCTAGAAGACTCTAAATTTTTTCTCACACCACCAAACATCACATATGCCTAGAAGATTCTAAGGTTTTAGTGATTGTCCCTAACTATTACAAAAGGAAAATTCGTGAAGCCGTAAAAATTGAGAAATGTGTGCATAACTTCAACTTTGATGATGGTTTGAAAATGAAAGAAGCATCGAAACCTGTCATCCAAAAACTAAAAAGAGTTAAAACATAGAAATAACAACCTACAAATATTAAATATGATACTATAAAAGTTAAAATTAAAACCTAATATTATTAAAAAAATATTTTATCAATACATACTTAATAATAAATAATAATAAAAAATGAAGAGAAAAGAGAATAGATTACACAACAAGTTTAATAATATTGATATAAACATTAGTAATACAAAAAAATAATTCAAATGTTTTTAATAATATTGATTAAAAACAAGGTACAAATGAAGATATATAATTAAATTAAATAATTTAATTATCTATTAAGAATTGTTAAAAAATAAATAAAAAAAGAAAATTAAACCCATACCTTAACCTTAAAAAATAAAAGTGAATCGACAGATTTCGTATCACTCAATATAAAAAACTATAGGTTAAAATGAACAACCACATCAATTTTTAAAAATGTGGAAATTACCAAATTTTTAGAAAAATATAAAAAATAAATCAAATATTAAAATTTTTAGAAAAGTATAAAAAATAAATCAAATATTAAAATTTAAGTTCTAAAATTTAGAATGATTTTTAGCTAAAAGATATTCTTAATCCTTCACAAAATTTTGTTGCGAAACAAAGATTTCAAAATTGTTTTATGTTATACATTGTACATTTTATACATTTATGTATAGACTATAATAATAAATAATAGATTTCAAAGTTGTTCAAGCTTCGAATAGAGTTCATTGGATATCATTTTATAGTATAATTTAAATATTCTATATTTTCAATTTTTTAACATATTTTCTATCTAATTTTTTTTTACTCCTTATTTTATTCCATTGAAATGTCGCCAAAGTACAATGTAACTGGCCAAGTTTGAAAGTGTAAGTGTAATCGTGTGCTTCCATCATAAAATATTAGTATGTTTCCCATTGATTATCGGTGACGTTTCTTGTTTTATTTTATTTTGTTATTGCCAAATTGTCGGATACTAGGATTATTGTTTTAAATTCTTCGTTGGTTATTATTGGTTATTAAATTATTGCTTCATTAAGGCTCAAAATTATATAGAGTATATTATGATTAATATGGAAAGGATATTTGTTGATAATTACAAACCGCAAGATGGATGTATAGAGAGGTGAACGAGCTCCAAGAAATGCTCCTCTATAACGGTTGATTTGGGGCTTTCTCTGCATTAGCCTTTGTATCAGCGTTTGGTGGTTAAGTGTGCAGGGTTTGGTCGCCAGAGGGATGGTGCGACCGCAGGGGAGGGGCACTCCCCCTCCTCTCCTTCAGAGTAATCGAAGCGAGGACGATGTATTGGGGCAAAGCAAAGCTCAGCTGAATGTCGCAAAGAATATGGATGGGCCGAGCGGGATAGGAGGAGAGGGTTTGGAGCCTCGATCAGAGATCCAGGGAAAGGTAAGGAAAGGCATAGCAGTGAGATCGGGAGGTGGGAAGATGGGTATGAATAGAGGAGATACTGGTGGTGTGTGTATCCCGAAAGCCACAAGCAGCCCGGTGATTACTATCAACTCTACCAAAGTTAAGGAACGCATCCAATACATGACAGACCACGCATTGATTGGCAAGTTCATGGGGATTTGGCCAACGAAAAAAGCTCTAACATGGTGGATTAAAGCAACTTGGAAGCCCAAAGGCCATTTTGATCTCTTGTTGGAATCAAAAGGTTTTTTTACTGTTGTATTTCTAAGTGTGGAAGATAAGGATAGGATTTTTGAGGGGGGGGCATACTTTTACTTTTCTACAGGCCTCTTTCTGCGAATCTGGAAAGACCATTTCAATCTGGATAAGGAAGATCTATCTATTGCCCCGGTCTAGATTCGCCTCTACTCTCTTCCTACTGAATATTGGGATCTGGAAGTTTTACAAGCTATTGGTGAAACCCTTGGACATTTCGTCAAGATATCAGATCAGACCAAACAAGGAAGGTATGTGTCTTATGCCTGAATCTATGTTTATATGAATATAGCAAAAGCACTCCCGGAAGGGATTACTCTTAACTGGGATGATTCTGAATGGTTCCAAACCCTGGATTATGAACACATCCCTTTTCGATGTCGACGATGCCATGCACATGGTCACTTGGCAAGGGATTGTCATCGTAATCTTCTGGATGGAATTCCTGGTAGTAGCATATTGGAACAGAAAGATCAAGATGGATTTATTAAAGTTGCCAATCATAAAAAGTCAGGAAGACGCCACACAGGCCTTGATTTGGGGAAAAAGATTGTGCAGACTAATAGTTTTGAAGTCTTAAATTCTATCCCTATTGAAAACTCTATCCCAGAGTAGGACAAAGGTTATTCGAAGGTGGAGGGAGTGCAACCTGAAGCAAAAATAGGGAAGGAAACACCTACTAATCAGGTGGCTAATCAACCGAAGGAGACTGAATTTATGGATGAAGATCTAGATGATATGCTGCTAGGAGATCTAGACCTGGATAGTATAGAAGAAGCATGCAAAAACATTAAGGTTCATTCAATCCCTGAAAATCAACTTCAACTGTTGAAAGCTACCATTCTAAAAGTTAAACCGACTCCAAGTCTAGGAATTGGCCCTCTTAAACTGAAGGAAAACAAGAGGAAGACAAAGGAAGAAAACTCCAAGAGGGGAAGACGGTCCAACAGAGACAGGATTGGAGAAATTGGATCCAGATTAGTGGACTCAGGACAATATCCCACTATACAGGAGGCGCTCCTCACAGCCAGATATAGCACTCAATGAAAATCCTAACCTGGAATATTCGTGGGATTAATAGTCCCCAAAAAATCAAGATCCTTAAAAACAAGATTTTGAAGAAGAAACCCTCTGTGGTTTTTTTGCAGGAAACTAATTGTTCTGGCAATCAAGTAGCAATAAAAGCGAGCAATCTCTGGAAAAACAATAGATGGATGGCTCTAGATGCGACAGGGTATTCGGGAGGTCTGGCGGTTTTATGGAATCCAAGGACTATAACTTTGACTAATTTTCTATCGATGAAGTTTAGCCTCACGGCTGAATTTCATGTCATTGGGTCAAGGGTCAAAGGAGTTATAACCAATGTATATGGCCCCTGCAGTTACCCTGAAAAACGAAAGTTTCTGAGTAGCCTGGCCTACCTCAAAAGTTTGTTCGAGGGATTTCACTAGATTGTGGGAGGAGACTTTAATATGATTCGATCCTTAGCAAAGAAAAGGGGGGGGAGACGTTACCTCACGCCTGAGAATATATTTTTTGATGAATTTATAGAGGATAACAGTCTCATTGATGTGGATCTTGGTAGCACGATGTGCACTTGGAATAATCGTCGGGGTGGTGAAAACCTAGTGGTTGCACGTCTGGATCGTTTTCTCCTATCTGAAAGCATCATGCTTCTTGGGGGTACTCTGACCTCACGGCCAATTGCATCTACAGGGTCGGATCATTGGTCGGTGTCACTTCTTTGGAGTAAGATAGGTATGAATATGTCTAAACCCTTTCATTTTGAAAATTTTTGGCTAACTCATGTGGATTTTGCCACTGGGGTGGAGGAGTGGTGGACTTCTTTTAATTCACGGGAAGGAACTAAAATGTTTTGCTTCCAACAAAAGCTTAAAATGCTCAAACAAAAAATTAAAAGATGGAATAAAGAAGTCTTTGGAAATATTCAGCAGGAAAAAGCTAAATTGGAGGATCGTATGGAACAAGTTCAAGAAAGGGTTATGTAGATGGGCGTAACTTGTGAGCTTGTGGAGGAGGAAACAAGAATTTCGGGGGATATCAAACAAAGACAGTATCAGGAAGAGTTTCTTTGGAAACAGAAATCTTGGAATCAGTGGCTGAAGGATGGGGATCAAAATACCTGGTTCTTCCATAGGGCCACATTACAACAGAGGCACTATAACCAGATTGTTAATCTCAAGACTGATGAAGGGGTGGTACTGGAATCTCATGAGGAGATCGAAAAAGAATTGATTGATCATTTTACTAATGTTACTACTGAACTGGAGGAGGATCGCATTGAAGCTTGCAGCATTATCAAATTAGTTATTCCTCAAATTATCTCTGATGAACAGAATGATTTACTGATCAGTCCTATATCCTTAATGGAAGTGGAGACAACTATCTTTCCGATGGAACAAGGGAAATCCCCTGGTTTTGATGGCTTCATTGCTAATTTTTTTCATACTTTCTGGGACTTGATTAAACTGGAAGTCTGGCAAGTTGTGGAAGAATCTCTCTGAATGAGAGGGGTTCTTCCTGCACTTAACTCTACTTTTCTTACCCTTATCGCTAAGTCTCCTATGGCTGAGAATGCTAATTCTTTTTGCCCTATTTCCCTATGCAATATTATCTATAAGATCATCACTAAGGTATTAGCTAACAGGTTGAAACCCCTTCTCCCTTCTCTCATATCTATAGAACAATCAGGCTTTGTGGAAGGTCATCAGATCATGGATGGCATTATTTTAGCCCATGAAGTGATTCACTCACTTAAAGATACCAAAAAAGCAGGGATGATGTTGAAACTAGATCTATCTAAAGCTTATGATAAGTTAAACTGGAAGTACATGAAAGAGGTCATGAAAGCATTTGGATTTAGTGATACTTGGATAAATCCTCGGGGTTAACGATCAATATGGATAAATCCCTCATATTTTTCTTTAATACTCCACCAATCAGTCAGAGAAATATCATCCGTATTCTGGGCTTTAAGAAGAGCTCCCTTCCAACCAAATATCTCGGGGTGCCTTTAACCGAAGGGATCCTTAAAAAAGCTTCCTGGGAAGATCTTCTAAATAGAATAAAGGAAAAACTATCGAACTGGACCCTTAGGACCTTAAATTTTCCCAAGAGAGTGGTTCTGGTCAAATATGTTTTGCAAGCAATGTCGTTGTACTTATTTTTGGTATTATCGGCTCCTAAGACAGTGCTAAAGGAAATCCAAAATTTGCAATGGACCTTTTTGTGGGGAGGAAAGGCAGATCAAAGGAAATGGCCATTGGTAGGATGGAAGACTCTCTGCAAAACTAAGAAGGAGGGGAGTCTGGGGTTATGGGATCCTGAGGAGCTAAGTAGGGTGTGTGGGGCTAAAATATGGTGGCGATGGCTAACTGATACGAATGAGCAATGGGCAAGATTTTGGGGAAGGAAATACATGTCAAACATCGATCAGCAGGATTGGATCAAGGAGGAAGGACTGGATAATGGATCCCATATTTGGAAGATGGCAAGGGTTGGTAACGGTTTAATAAAAAAACATAGTTTTTGGGAAATTCGTGAGTGAACAACAGCTAACCTTTGGTTTGATGCGTGGCAACAGGAGCCTTCTATTGCATCGTTGGTGATCTCTAAGGAAACCAGGACTACGCAATTTCATTGGTATTTAGTCAAGAATTACTGGCACGAATCTTCTGAGTACATAGGTTTCCACATCTGGAAGCCCTTATATTGCTGGATAACCTCCTATGGGGAAGAAATAGGAAGGAAGATCTATGGTATTGTGAAACAAAGGCAGGTTAAAATCCAGGGAGGGCGGGATATCCTACGATGGGGTCATCTACCAATAGGGAGGTTTACCATTAAAGAAGCTTATCATTGACAAACCAGCTCAATTAATTATGAGGAGGATCAGGTATGGAAGTATTTATGGGAGGCCAAGTTGTGGCCCAATATTACTCTTTTTCTGTGGTTAGTCCTAAGAGGTCGTATCCTGACATGGGACAAGCTTGTGAAACGAGGTTTCGAGGGCCCATCTATGTGTGTTCTATGTGGTCAGAATAATGAGACAATGGTGCATATTCTTGACCAATGTAGCTTTGCATCAGAGCTGTGGGATGAAGGGGCCAGTTTTTTTAGAAAGACAGCTCAGGTTAGATCAAACCCGGAGCAAACTATCAAGCAATGGAATATGAATCCCTTTCAAGGGAACATTCTGAACCATATATGGCAATTATTTCCTGGTTTCCTCCTCTGGGAGGTGTGGAAAGAACGTAATTATCGTTTGTTTCAGGAAAAACAAAATTTCAATACATGGAAGTGCGTCTGGGAACATCTTAAACAGGAAATAAATGAAACCTTGAAACTTACGAGGTGGAATAGGGAAGATTTGAGTGGACTCGATAATGAAACTAAGCTATTACATACCTGGGGCATTAGAGGTCTTCCGCAGTTTATTGGTACTCAACGTATTGCTATGAAACTGCAGGAAAGCCTGACTCAGTGGTCTCCACCGCAGCAAGGATGGTTGAAACTAAACTTTGACGGTGCATCTAAAGGGAACCCGGGAGTGGCAGGGTATGGCGGAGTGGTTAGAAATAGCCATGGCCAAATTTAGTTATGCTATTATGGTAATATTGGTGATGAAAAGAATAATGCTGTGGAGTGTGAAGCTCTGCTTCAAGGTCTTGTGCTTATTACCAGACATGGCTTTAATAATTGTATTGTAGAAGGTGATTCTGAAATTTTTATACAGACGGCAAACAAACTTTTAAATGGAACCCACGCTGTAAATATTACCACCACGTGGCATCTGGCGTGGAGGATAACTTGTCTAAAAACCATGATTAGAGGATTTAACTCCATCGTGTTCAGACATGTTAGAAGAAGCGCCAACTGTCTGGCTAATGAGTTGGCAAACTAGGGCATCATACAAGTGAGTGATAGATGGGATGGGCAGATCTCGAATTTACCATCTGATACGTGTCATATCAAGTGCATTAACATCACCGAGTGTGATAATAAGGGATGGATGGCGAAAGATGATGACAGATTCAGCCCCACTACCGGTAATTGATATAGGAATGGTACACATCTCGAATCAAAGGGACATATGGAACAAAGGGAAGAAGTACCAAAGGATGATCGTTAAGGATGGTGGAGATATCAAATCAGAGGGGGAATTTAATTTGGAGAATTTGCAGCATGCGAAGATAAGGTGGAGAAGCAGTTGCTGGATTACGATGGAGTTTCGTGATTAGTAAAGGACGATGGGTACTAACGATGAAGGCTATGATAATTATTTCAGCGTCAGGCTCATGATGCCAAATTCAATGCCGATAGGAGGCGGCTCACCCATAAATATGGACTAGAGAGGTGGTATCAGGGACAAAGATTCCAGACGATTTTATACTTGGTTTACTTTCAGCAAGTGTATTGTGACTGTGAGGGTGCAGAGAAGTTGTAAGTTTGAGAATATCATGCCTCTAAAAAGTCGTGCTATGAAACGGGGGAGGAAAGACCCTAGGGAAACGAGCATGATGGGTGGAGGTGCCACACCTCGTACTAGTCCTAGTCGTGATCAATGGAATTCGGTAGCTACTGTTGTTTTCTTTCGACATTTCTTTCCTCCGGGAGTTAAGCAAGAGGTGGAGGAAATTGAGGCCGACTTATGGCATCTAGTGGGGGAAGCTGATTTACCAGAGGAAACGAAGGCCATGGCCAATTGGATCCATGACCTGGGGAATACTATGAGTCGTATGGCATTGTATAATCGAGTGATTGTCACTCTGTGGGTGACCAAAACCTTAATTGCCCAATGTCTGGACACCCGTGGTGATGCTTTATCTAGATCTCCTCGGCTCAAGAGGCTGGAGGAAGTCAACAAAGACACAGCAGATAACTGTAACTGGATCCATATGAAGCTAGACCTGCTAGCTGACAAACTGGGTATTACATATCTAGATATGCCGAAAAAGGAAGCTAGTCCTCAAGGTCTTGAACCTATGGATATAGGGGAGGTACCTAATGCTCCTGTTCTAGTGCAGAGTGATGATGAGGCGGGACCAGAAACCTAAGGTCTCTGCTATTCTTGTATCCTGCGGCATGGTATTCTCGGCGGTAATGTCTTTTGGATCTGGTGTCTCTTCCTTTGGTGCTGTCTTCAGGCTCATTTCTTGGATGGGTATCTATAGCTATATGGGGCTATGGTTATGGGTAGGGTTAGTGTTGTCAGATGTTTCGTTGCTGTGTAGGGGAAGGATTTTTTGTAAGCTCTTGAATAGTATGATTGTGTTATCTCTTGAGCAGTATTTTTATGCTTGGTGACACTTATGATGATGGTCTCACCTTTTTGGTTCGGCTGAACGATTGTGTTGAAACTTTGGCTCTTTTCTCTGCTAAGATTATCGATAGGGACTGGGTGGGGTGCATAATTAGAAGGTGGCTCATTTATCATCTACTGTCTGGAAATTGAGGGGTGGCTCTTTCAGCACCTGTGCTGATCTGTGGGATCTTTTGGTGGCTCATGAAGCACCTGGAGTTTGTAAGAAGTTCAATATGTACTCTCTGTTTATGATAATAGAATGAAAGTTACCTTTTTTGCTTAAAAAAAAATTGGAAAGGATATTTGTTTTAATTTAATTTATTAATATATTAATTTAACACATATAATGAAATTAATTATTTTATATTATATATTAAACATTTTTTTCAATCATTCACCATAGATTACGTTTTCTATGCACTATGAGCATTATGTTTTTGTGGTTATTAGGTTAATGTTAGTTACAAAGTAGTTGATTATTATCTTAAATTATTATTGTTGATTCTCAGGTTGTTGGATTATTATTTTTTTCTCACACTTAAAAGTCAGCTTTTTATTGTTATAATGGTGAGTTGATATATATATATATATATATATATTTTGAAAATGTAAAAACTATAAATTATAAATATATTAAAACATAAATGATGATGGTTGAACTATTATTTTTTTATAGACATCCGTTTTAATTTATAAAATTTCAATAAAAAGTAATACATTGTTTTATTATTTTATTTATATATTTTAATTAAAATTTAATGTAAGTAACATTTTTTCTTTTTACAGAAATGGTTAAGAGCTTTTATATATAAAAATGAGAAACGAAAGATTACATAGTTCTGAAGACAGGCTGATCCCAAGAGAGGACTACCTCTATGATTCCTTGATCATCTATAGCCAGTCTTAACTTATCCTGATACTTTCCTATTCTATGGAGACTGAATCTTCTAGCATACTGCCCAAGAAGGAACTGGGCTACATTTACTACTAGCAAGACCAAAAAACGTTGTTGTCCTACTTCTAACAAACATCTCAATACAACTAAGCGACTAATGATATGAAGTTTGTTGGCTTCTTGTTTTTCTTGGAGAAGTTAAACTTTCTTTTGGTTTCAAAGAGGGTGAAGCTCCTCTTTTTTTTTCCGACTTTGATCCAATCTGATGGATTGACAAATGCTTCAAGAATGGGTATTGCATTTTCGGATGCATCCTGTGGGGCTGTACTTTTCGGGTCCATTAGATGGATAACATTCTCTCATGGAGCTACAAGTGGATCTTTGTAGGTGACGGAGATCCTTTGTTCTTCTAGAGTGTCCTCTGTTTTAGCATGAGAAGATTCCTTAACTTGTGATGGAGCCTCTTCGGATAGATATTCATTTTTGCTTACTGTATAATGTTTCGATTTTTCTCCATCCCACCAAGTGGATTTACGATGAAGCTTTTTGGATTTGGGGATCTGAGAGGATTTTGGACAATCTTTTACAAGATGTCTGGTTGCAAAGCAAGATTTGCATCTGAACATCACATTTTCATAGTCTAACTTTTGCACCCACACATAATCCAGGCTGGTCAAATGGATCTCAGCAGGAAAGCCAATGTTAAAGTCCATTTCTGTACACAAATGCGAGCATATGTAGTTTTGATTTATTCCTTTGTTTCTGGACTTCAATCGTAGAAGGAGACCAACACATTGCCAATAACTTTAAGCGAGGCCAGGTTCCAAAGATGCAAGGGAAAATTAGGAAGCCGAACCCAAACCGAAGCAGATGAGATTTGGTCCATAGATGGGTTAAAAAGAGGAGACCAGGGTTTCATAAAGAGCCCCGAACTTCCCCAAAACTACGGTCCAGATTCAAGAATGATCTCTTTATCCACAGGAGAATTGAAATCCACAACAAAAAAACCTCGAACAAAAGGATAAATAGAAATTTCCTCATAAACAAGGGGTTTCCATACCTCAAAGATCCGCTTATGGAAAGCAACCAAGCGAAGCCAAAACCCATTGAAGCGACAAACCAAAGCTGATTCAGTGAAATTCCTTGCTTCAAGCAAAGATTCTTTAACCACCGGAATGGAAGGTGCCGGTATTTCTTGAACAAAAAAGAGAGGTTGGCTGCATGCTACCTTTCCCCATTGGAGATCAGGATCGAATGCCTGGCTGGAGACGAGAAGGAGGCGTGGACTGCATTGGCGTAGCTGGCCATCATTACATGAAAATGCAGAGGAGCACCAGCCGAACCTTGGCTGTTGTAGCAACCGGACCAGAGGATCCAGGCTGGCAGGCGGCAGCGGCCGAGCCCTAGCGAACGCAAGTCACCGTGAACTCTACGTAGCAATTAGGTATTTCCAAATTAATGTAAGTAACATTAACCTTATTTGTAAATTTAAAAAAAAAAACATTAACCTTATTAGTGTTAAAAAAGACAAATGTTTTAACCCTAACCTTTAGGAATTGGAAAAGTTACTATATTTATTGAATTTGAAGTAATCCTACTTGAATTTGAATTTGAATTAACTTTGGTTCAAGTTTAAACCCAATAAATATATAACCGCCGATGAATTTGAATTTGAAGTAACTTTGATTAAAGTTTAAAGCCAATAAATATATAACCGCCCATGAATGTGATAAGAGCACTTTTAAACAATGATTCCAAGTATTATAATAAATTCACGAAGTATACGAAATAGATAATATTAAATTAATAAATTAACATATATTTATTTTTAATGTATTTATTAAATAGATTTTAAGGGTGTAGTGAAATGATATGACATAGTGTAAAGAGTATTAGCTTGTGCTTCATGCTTGTAGGACATGTGGGTGTACGGTAGTACAAGACCCTCCTAGTTGTCAATTTCCCTAGTAAAAAATAATTTATTTATTAAATATATTTTAAAAATATGATATTTATCTATTAAATATATTTTAAAATGTTTTAACCTTAATTTATCTATTCTTTTGTAAGTAACGTGGATCATTCTATTCTATTAGAATATAGTGAAAGTACATAGTATACAAAAATGAGCTCTTATGTGTTCTTCCTGAATGAAAATAGAACAATTCAAGAGTTGCAAATAGTTTGTCTAAGTTTGGAACTTAATAAATAAAGGTAGCAGAAAATACTAGACAATAAAACATATTTCTAGCTATCTGAAAGAAAAACAACAATAGAAATCTAAAGACCTATAAGGGTGTGTGCAAGAAGATGAGGGTCACTTTAGATGCAATGCTACTTTTTCAAAACTCATTCTTGATACATAAAAACATAACCTATTTTTGATATTTAGCACCTGCCATGGTAAGACCCGAGCCTGACATGTCATTGGACATGTAGGATAGGTAACCATAACACACACGCGTTATAGAACTACAAAACGCGCACGCGTTATGTAGTTACAAAACGCGTACACGTTATTGAAATCTAAAATCAATTTAAATACACAGTCCCGGCGACCCCCGACCACCCGCGACACTCACGCATCAGAAACGCAAAATAGACCTTGGACGAGGACGGTTTGTGTGCCCTGAAGTATTGGTGGAGATCGATTTAGCTGGAGGGGAGGCAAATTCACCGGTGGATTGTCATCTAATCAGGTAATTCATTCACCCATACCATTTTTTTGTCATTTCTTAACCTAAATTACTATTTTTTTATTGTTTAAAACAACCTAGTTTTGTAATATTGATAAAATTGGGAATGACCCAATCTCTAATTAAAATCACATCTCCCTCAACCAAGATGAGTGAATAATTAAAATGAATCCCTTTTCAAAAACTCAAAAATTCCTAATCCAACCAAAAATTGAAAAAAATAGAAAGCCCCCCTTTCTACAATGTATCCATCTAAGTCACCTGACACGAGGACACGGGACACGAGTGTCCCCATGAGACACGGTGACCCCCAAATTAGGACACGTAGGACACTTTTTTTATACATATATATATATTTTTAAAATATATTAAAATTTAAAAATATAGACATATAGATCCAATAAAATTTAACATTTACAATTACAAATATTCAATAGAAATTACATTTACAATTACAAATATTCAATATTCAATAGAAATTAGATCATTCACAAATCACAACACATTTGTCATTCAAAATCACAAATCACAACGAGACATTGAGACACATAGATGCATGTCAGAGACTCGGAACCATATTTCTCATTAAGTCATCAAAATCAAAATGTATTACATAGATGTCGAAATGCCACTAGGCATTGGAAAATGCCAAATAGACTAATAGACTAATAGTCTAATAGTATAATAGTAAATACAAAAAGGAGTGGATCAAGATGGAAGAATCCCATATGTCAATGACTCAATAGTCGTCCTCCATGCCTGAATCAACAAACTCATCACTGCCCTGATCCTCCTCCTCCTCCTCCTCCTCTCTGCCAATATCACTGACTACATCTGCTGGTGTGGAGGATGACCCCTCCATACGATCCCCCTCATCAAAAGTGACCGGCTCTAGCACTGGATCATTAAGATTCATGTTGGCTAATGCCAAATCAGTACTGCTGTCCAAACCCATCTCATCAGGAAGGACATCCCACATATGTGTCTTTCCCTTCTCCCACTCCTCCCTCTTTCTGTAAATAAGACGAAGGTTGGAGTGCACATACACCATCGTCTCTTCCCTGCACTGCTCAAGCATGCTCTTCTTCACACTATACAAGTTCCCATATGTGCTCCAATTACTCTCAAAACAAGAGGATGAAGTAACTTGAGAGAGGACCCTCAAGGCTATCTTTTGTAGAAGAGGGCATGTTTCCCCATGAGTTGTCCACCAAACAAGGGGTTTCTTAACCCCCATGTCTCTAACCACCTCATATCCTCCAAATCTCCCAATGCCACTAGAAAACTCATAAAATTCCTCCTCCACCACCTCAAGGTGGTCTCTATCCTAAAGTAGTCGTCTAAATGCTATCTTCCTCCCCTCTTAGATCTCTCCATCCATGTGAGGAGGGACTCTGGATGAGGGCCCCGACCCACCACTGAGCCAATCCTAGGTGTAGAACCTGGGGTTCAATGAGTGGACCAAGCAATGCAAAGGTGTGCAATCCTTATCCCACCTGGAGATAAGAATGCCCTGTATGATGGACCATAAGTTCTTTGCCGATGTCTCATACTCAACACACTCATTCTCCATAACAATGGTCCTCATGGACTTAATCATGGAATCCCACCCCTCATAAACATCTCCTAGGATGGGCTGGTCCGTGTCTGCAAACCACAAGAAAGAAATGATTGGCTCCATGATCTTGATGCTAAGGACTACCCTATTCCACCAACTATCATCTAAAACCGTGTTCCACATGACACGGGGACCCTGTTGGACATGTCCGGTTACTTAGGTATCCATCAACATGAAACTCAAATTTCCAACCCTCAAAGGCCATTTCCCATGATACTAATTAAATAATTTTCCTTGGTAATGGCCATAACAAGATGAAATGCATGCACAAGCATGAATAAAAAAATGCAAAAAAAATTAGTAACTTGGTTTCTCAAAATTTCATCACAATCATTTGTCCATGAACATAATCAAAATTTCATCAGAAGTGTATGTAGCTATACATTGCGTCTTAGTCAAGCACCCTTGACTAAATGCCAAAACACATTAACAAAGTGTCTCTCGGGCCTGCCCTATCCACACCCTCGATCAATCTACTCAACGCTCATGGACTGTCAATTCAACTGAAAGACTTCATATAGAAAATCACTATGTTTTTATTTAATTTTTTGAACTTGCCATACAATGTAGAGATCAATTTTGTAGAGAGAAATTGTCTCTGTTTTGAGAAGTTGACATTGTTGTTATTGTCATTCTAGTCACAATCTCTAGTTGATTATTCAACATCTTAATCATTGATAGTCATCTCAAGTGCATATGTAATCATATTGACAAGAAAAACTCATACATATCCATTTCATTCCATGCCACTTTGTCCTCCCCTCTAACCACAAGGCGTAATATATTGAAATCAATAAATTTAATGTTAGCTTATGAAGTTGATGGAAATATTGTTTTCTGCAATGGACATAAAGGCCAAAACATGTCAAAATAACACTCCTAAATTCTAAGAAGTTTAAACCCAAGTTTGCATGGAAAAGTCACCAATGAGGGTTAAGAAGTGCCTTAACTTCTAGAAAGAAGTTGAATGAAACTTACTTTTTAATTGTTAAATGTTTAATTTTAAGTTTTAAATGTAAGTAAGTGAATGCCATTAAATGGCTTACTTGAGTTTGATTTAATACATTTTCAATTTTGAAGAGACGTCATTATATACCATGTATATGTTTCTAATGATTTTCGTATTGATGTCTTTATTGCAGTTGTGGCTATGGACACCAATGCTGAGATACTGATTGATCTTGCCCACTTGAGGGGCATTAGTGCAGATTTTAGTGGTGGTGATAGGATTCATCGCTCGCTTGCATCAACCTTGGATGAAATTGTTGACACCATTTCACAGCCTACCAATGTACTATATGATATTACATCATATAGAGAAAGAAAAAGACAATAATATGCCGATGGGCTAGACTACAATGCAATAAAAAAGTTGAAAATATCCAAAGAGCTCATATTTGCATTGTTTAGGGACCCTCGGACGGGAGAAATCCCAAATGCAAATAAGCCGCATATCTCCATTGAGTGGTGCACATTTCAACCATTTGTTGATAACTGGATGGACAGATGGTACATGGTTTTTGATATGCCACCACACAACAACAGGGAAATTCCCTTGTATTTCCTTTGAAAGATGTACGTAGAGTTCGTGTTGCATAAACACGTTAACTATTTTGACATCTTGCAATTTCAGGGGATCGGTGGGGGGATGCCCCAAAACTGACCCAATGCGAGGCTTCGAGACCAGGATCGCTCTATCCCTGCACCTCGCAGGCAGTTGCCTGGGCCAGATGTCCCACCTGCACATCGTATTATTCCGCAGACACGGGATGCATTTTTGAGTTTGGCACGGGCGGTTGTTCGCCATGGCACTATGGTTCAACATATGGGTGAGGAAGGGACATCTGTCCCTAGTGTGGTACATACACCAGCTCGTCACCATGCAGGACCATCAACTAGTGCAGGACCATTAGGACCATCCACTAGTGCGGGACCATTGACACATCCCCATCCTAGTACTGATCCTCATGAGTGCACATCATGTGGTCATCCCTGCTATGGTCTTGCCTCAGATGTTTCCTTCATTGGGTTTTTGAGATAGGTATGTTGATGGTTAATTGTAATAAATTCTTCATTTATTTTTGTCTTTGTACACATATATATAGTTTGAGCTAATATATTAATTTTGTAAACTTGCAGTTGATGATTTATTCCAGCAGCGACGCCCCAAAGCCGGATTTTCCAGACTCTACAAGGGGGCATGATGCTGCCCATTTGGTAGGCCCATCTTATATAGCACCTATTGCCGTATCTCACACTGAGGTAAACATTTTAAAATTTTAGTTTTTTAATACTTGTTAGTTTGTTAATTTCCACATACTTTACATTTTAGTTCACTAATGCTATCTATGGTCTAATATTTACAATTATTAAACTTGCAGATGCCAGATCCTTCACTGGGGTAAGGTAATGTGGAGGTAGCACCCATGGTCATACCGTCCCGTGAAACATCTGGGCTCCAGGTAAACAATTAAAAATGACATTTTTTAAATACATGTTTGTTTGTTGAATCATGCATGTTTAACTACATGAACACTTGCTAACTGTAGGCACCATCCAAGACATCTGGACCATTGCCTACATTTGTATCTCCCTCCAAGCCATTCGTGAACAAGGGTCATGTGTATGTGAGGTGTTCTACTCCTAGAAAGACTCCAGCTGCCCACGACCATGGGCTTACTCACACCATGGTAATCTATATCCTTCGATGATATTTGTTGTTTAACTTGAAATCCAGTGCATAAATCATTTTTGTTAATGTTTGAATTGCATGTTTACTGCATTAGGAACCCGAGTTGTCTACTGAAAACCTCACATCGATGGTTGATGCAGGAGTCAGTGCTGCATCTGCAATGGCAACTGATCACACACAAGTATGTAACTATTTCAACATTATCTTTACATAGTTTATTATTGTTGTCTATTGTTTATTCATGCATTTCTAACTATTTCAAGATTTTTTCATTGTAGCCACCACTAGCAGGAGCAGTTCCTAGCCCCCCTGGTTTGACCATCCTGGATGTTCAACCAACGGCTCCATCTGCTACATAAGCAACGCAATCTCCTTTGTTAGTTGAGGTGAGATGTCCTTCAGTAACCAAGTGTTTCATGCACTTTCCATGCACCAGTTGATAATTGTTGAGCTAATGTATTAGTGTACATGTAGTTAGTTGAATTTAACAATTGATATTTAATTTGCAAGATCCAGAGACGCACACTGATCCTAGAGATGTGCCTAGAGGATCAACATTGGGAAAGAACAAGAGGAAGCTTGAGTTTTGATGTGTCTTATGGGATATATGTACATTTGGATACATGTACATGTGGCTTTAATAGTTTTGGATAGTTTTGGACACATGTGCTTTTGGATACTTTTGTGTATATATGTACTTTTCGATACATTCACTTTTGGAGACATGTACATTGACTTTATTGTGCATGTACTTTTGGAGACATGTACATTGACTTCATTGGATACATGTGCTTTTGGATACTTTTGGATATACATGTACTTTTGGAGGCATGCACTTTTGGATACTTTTGGATATATATGTACTTTTGGATACATGTACTTTTGGAGACATGCACATTGACATTTCACTTATAAATGAATGATACATTTCACTTTGTATTTGTTCTTCGGTTTCCACGTGTTCTTGTGTCAATCTAATGTGTTGATTTGTGTGGATTATCTATTACTCATGAATGCACTGTGTCAAAAGAACAAACTATTATATTTAAAGGTTTCAACGAACTCACTACATGTGTGCACTAATTGGTATCTAATTAAAATTTGTGATTTTGGATGATCATTACAAGTTATGTCAAAGTTCTTGCTCGTGTAATTTAATCAAACTAAATGCAATACAATGTTTTTCAAGGTTTCAACGAACTCACTCATGCACACCCATTGCACATTCTAGGGAAATTGCTAGTTAATATGTCGTTGTTGTCTATGGAAGAGAGCATACCACCTGCTTATAAAGTAGTTTGAGTCTCGAGAGAACATGGGCGAATCAGAGGATAGTAGAGTTTGTAATATAAAGTAGACTTTGCTAAAAAGGGAATGGGAGCTCTTTTTTATTTCTTGTATCGTATTTAAAAATTGTGTTTTATATTATTTTATTATAATATAATTATTAAAAAGAAATAGTTGGTGGATGCTACTAAAAGAAAAGGTGCTTTTCATGATTTGAATGTAACTCATTTTCACTAAAATTGAAAGGCAATGGTATGCAAATTTATTGTGGCATATTTTTCAACAATTCTTCTCTGAAATAACCATAAAAAGAAGTTCTTCATTTTTCAAAATATTAACCACTTGAAATATTCTACTCTTTCAAAAATAATATGGAAGTTCAAATATTTAAAAGTGGCTTAAACTATAAAATGGATTACAGTTCAATAAATCTTCTTGGTGGACATCTTCCTAAATCTCAAGAAGAATGTTATAATTTATATATCTAGAAGTGATTTCAAATTAGATTGACTTTAAGCTTTTGAAGTTGCATATATTTAGGTTATCATTAGATTTATTTTGTTTTGATATATGTATGTATGTAAGGTGTTTCTAAGTTTTTATGTTTAGAAGAAAAAACATGTGGGTCAACTCTGCAAAAACCTCCCCCGGGCCAGTGTTGGCAGTGTTCCCACGTCGACATTGCCCACACACACTTGCAGGAGCCAACGTCAGGCAATCTTCCTGCTCTGTTTGCATTTTCGCTCCCGGGCGGAAATTCACCAAGTGTCCCTAAATGGCATTTTCATGCGACTTGCAACTTGACATAACTCAGAAACCAGACGTCGGACCGACAAACCGTCGACTCCATTGGTCTCCTGGTGTGCGATTACCTCTAGGGGGCTCTCTCCCTCATCTCCCCATGGCCTAGTGACTTCATTGTGCATTCATTTCGTAAACTAGGGTTTTTCTTAGTTTAATTGCATGCAATCACGCATTGTTGGGTAAACTTTGCAAAAACCTCCCCCGAGCCAGTGTTGGCAGTGTTCCCATCGACATTTCCCACACACACTTGCAGGAGCCAATGGCACGCAATCTTCCTGCTCCGTTTGCTTTTTGGCTCCCGGGCGGAAATTCACCAAGTGTCCCTGAACAACATTTTCATGTGACTTGCAACTCGACATAACTCAGAAACCGGACATCGGACCGATGAACCGTCGAATCTGTTGGTCTCTTGGTGTGTGATTACTTCGAGGGGGCCCTCTCCCTCGTCTCCCCATGGCCCAGTGGCTTCATTTTGTAAACTAGGGTTTTGCTCAGTTTAATTGCATGCAATCTCGCATTGGTGGGTCAACTCTGCAAAAACCTCCCCCGAGCCAGTGTTGGAAGTGTTCCCACGTCGGCATTTCCCACACACACTTGTAGGAGCCAACGGCATGCAATCTTCCTGCTCCGTTTTCTTTTTGGCTCCCAGACGGAAATTCACCAAGTGTCCCTGAACGACATTTTCATGCAACTTGCAACTCAACATAACTCGGAAACCGAACGTCGGACCGACGAACCGTCGACTCCGTTGGTCTCTTAGCATGTGATTACCTCTAGGGGGGCCTCTCCTTCATCTCCCCATGGCCCAGTGGCTTCATTGTGCATTCATTTCGTAAACTAGGGTTTTGCTCAGTTTAATTACATGCAATCTCGCATTGGTGGTTCAACTTTGCAAAAACCTCCCCCGAGCCAGTGTTGGCAATGTTCCCATGTCGGAATTGCCCACACACACTTGTAGGAGCCAATGGTAGGCAATCTTCCTACTCCATTTTCTTTTTGGCTCCCGGACGGAAATTCACCAAGTGTCCCCGAACGAGATTTTCATGCGACTTGCAACTCGACATAACTCAGAAACCGAACGTCGGATAGACAAACCATCAACTCCGTTGGTCTCCTGGCATGCGATTACCTCTAAGGGGCCCTCTCCCTCATCTCCCCATGGCCCAGTGGCTTCATTGTGCATTCATTTCGTAAACTAGGGTTTTGCTCAGTGTGGGAGTGTTCAATTTTTGCACACAGGGGTCAACTTTGGAAAATCATCCACCGGGCAAGTATGGCTAGTGTTCCTAGCCCGAACCTGCCTAGACACACCTGCAGGACTCCCTGAAACCTATTTTTGTTGCACGGTTGGAGTTCTATGCCCTCGGTAGATATCTAGCAAGTGTCCCTGAAGGCCTTCTGGAAGCGAGACGAGACGAGCCATAGAATGAAGACCATGGCTCGGATCGACAAACCGTTGACTCCATTAGATTCAGCACACTGGGATAGTTCCAAGGGTACCCCTCCCCTCCTTCCCGGTGGCCCATGTGTCACCTTGCAGGTCCATCTTGGAAACTAGGGTTTTTCTCAATGTGGGAGTGTGCAATTTTTGCACATGGGGGTCAACTTTGGAAAATCATCTACCGGGTAGGTATGGCTAGTGTTCCCAGCCCGAACCTTCCTAGACACTTTGGAAACTAGGGTTTTGTAGGTCCATGATGATGATGATGATGGTGATGATGATGAAGATGTTGATGATGATGGCTTGGTCTAAGGTGGTGCTCTCAAATAGCTAATTCATTATGAAATATTTAACAAGACATGAATTAAATTTAATATAAGTGTATTGTTTAATATAGTGAGCATGAATTGAATTAATTTTGTTGGGTGAAGCCAATAACCAACATGATGAACATAATATAATTTTAGGGTTTACTGATCATATGTAAAAAATGGCATATTCATAAACTTGACATACAAGAGAACTTTTGGCATATTTATAAACAACATAATTGTAAATTTGGCATATCAAGAACACAAAATTGACATATTCATATGAAACATACATGTGAAAATTGAGCATATATCAATATTCAATTACAAATAGTATAAATAGTATAGTATTAAAAGTAGGTAACGTACCTCATCATGCTAGATCCCACCTATTATCATATAACCAAGCCCTCTGGATCATCTCTTATACTGATGGTCTCCATTAGTCTCTCGTGCTCTGTATCCAGTAAGAAGTAGCATACCTTCGATGTATTTCGACTAGGCATTGTTCGTACCTAAAGGTTTGTGCCAATGATTAAGTTGGTAAAGTGATACACACTTGCACCTGGTTTGTAATCCCTGTAAACATATCCACCCTTCTTTCTTCCATTGATGTCCCGTGTCAAGTATTCACCTTTAAGAACCATAGACCTAATTGGAAGGTGGTTGTTTTCATCGTCAGTCATGGACATAATGAGGGTTTGCTTTCCATCTATATAGCGTGCCAACCAGTATTCATCACCCCATTCAGTATCTTTTGAGGCAACCACTGCATATATGTGCCCTGCATTATATGATTGTAGGTATATGATCAAAATATTTTTTGCGCGATACAAGGCCATTAATGTGCATTTGAATACTACATAAACAAACAAAAAATGTTAAGGAAATGAATCATACCGGGTTGTACAAGGTCTGAGACATGATCAAAATCTGTAGAAATAGATGATTGGTCTTCTTCCAATGGAGTTAACTCAACAATTGCACGTTGATCAAGTGGAATTGATATGCGATGCCATCCATCAACCCAATCCAATGATTCACACCCATCCCAGTCACCATCACAACAAGGCGGGCAAAAACAAGCGAGTTTTCTGGTCCAAATTTCAAATACTAGGTTATCAAAGCTTCGAACCGAATGAAAGCCACAAGTCCTAGGCACAGTCTTGCATTCCCATGCATTTGAACGATCTATGTCTACCACCTTCCAAAAAAATTTCTCCACATGTCTCTTTCTTGTGGATTCTACTCGCATAGTTGATTCCTCTCCCATTACTCCCATTACTGACGTGCACCACCTGACTGTAGATTGAGCATTTAGAATAGTAGATTCTGTAGATACTTTCAATTCCTCTCTTTGTAGGGCTATTTTGACACATGCTTCGGGTGCATCATGCTCTCCTTTACCATGCCCAATCTCAAAATAGTTCCACATATGTGGCACTTTGTAAATTTTATGCAATGAACACAACCACTGAAATATACGTGCATTTTTTAATTGACCAGCACACCCATCAGACCAAATCTAGTGTCGATCCATCTGTATGTTCCTTCCCTTCAAGTGATCATAGAACATGATGAAGCAATGATGTACATAGTGGAATTCGTGGCACCTATCATCACTTATGTAGAAGTGATATTCCTTCAGAATTTTTCTTTTCTCTTCAGTGCTATTTGGGACATGCCTATATGTGATATGGACCATCAAGGAAACCTGCTCAGAGTGATAATACTGACTTTGGATCTCATTTTGAGGTTGCAGAGTGTAGTTCTCGACAAAATCAACAACTGAAAGTATAGTACCAAGGGGAAATGTATCTCTGCATATTCTAAACTTTTCATCCTGCCATCGTGCCACGTGGACATGCTGAACATATTGATGTGTCTTTTCAATAAATTCCTTGATGAAGTCACTAACTTGTACCTGGTGACACAAAATGATCTCAATGTCAGTTTTTTGTTGTAAGTAAGGATTGAAATGTAACCGTTACAACATAATTTTATAGATATAAATGCATACCTGAGATGTCACCAATTGCATTTTTTTGCTTTCTTTCCCTGGGACTATTTCATAGTTGATATATTTGAAACTTTTCATGTCTGTAACCATTTTTCCAAATTCACTGTCTCCATTCTCATGCAAACATTGGCTCAATAATGCCATTCCAACACAGTTGGAGCATGTTCCATCCAAACAAGATTTTGCATAGTATGTTTTACCCTCGGGCCTATTGCACATGTTGCTATGAATGAATTCTCTTGATGAAGTCGATGGTATTGTCATGGAGCAATCCTACACAATGTTAGTATGCAACACACAATGAATGTACAAAAATGTTTCATAGTAATATTTATATTCTACATGGTATCTACAACAAGTGTTACGAAGAGTATTTATTCTAACATACCATGGCTTACATTTCTCAAAAGATCTTTGCCCCAAGTTCAATTGTCTATGCTCAATCCTAAATTTCTCGTAAAGTTCTGTCTATGTTATATCAAGAAGATGCTTAGTATGTGGTTCATGATCCTTTGAACCCCTTCTTAGTTTTAGTACATCCTTTTGGTTTGAAGAAGGCCTTGTGTGATCATGCCAAAAACTGTGCACTAGTCCCTTTACTGCATCAACTAGCTTCATGTCACGACGTGGCAACCGACCAACAAAGGCCCAAAAATCTGTCTGATCGGTTGTGTCAAGATGTTCTTTTCTAATAGAATACCTACGAAAGGTTTTTACATTGAAATTAACTAGTTCGGATGTAGGCCTGAGAATACGAAGGGCCCTAGTGTTCTTATTTGCAATTGCTTGTGACAACACACGACGAGCAGCATTGTGGTCCTTTGAACGTGTGTTCTTACCAATTTTACCAAATGCATCTACTAGGCTTTTAACTATATGAGAACTTGGTTCAGAATTCTTTATCATCTTTATCCCTAACTTTTTCCTAACAACATTCATGCTCCTAGATTTTAACAATGATAAAAATAATCTACATTTATCTCCATCACATTTAGAAACAAAATATTTATCAAGTATCTGTTGAGTTTGGTAAGCAATACTACATTTAGATAGCGTACCTTCAATGGAATTCATAAGACTTTCAGCAACTTGTATACGCTTCGAAGTTCTTCGACGTGTGCTTGCTAATGGAGGTAAGGGGGTTGGAATTGTACCATGTAGCGCATCACCAAGATGCTCTGGCATTTCAGTAGTAGCTTGGTGTCCTTCATTCTCTTCCTGGTAGTTGGATGGTGGAAGTCCAACATCCTCATCGATGGTCTGTGGAAGTCTAACATCCCCTTGTGGAAGTCCAACATCCTCATCGATGGTGTGGATAACATTCTCTTCTTCAACAGTAGGAAAAATGTCCAATGCCTCTCTGACTTCATCGCTTGTATAACCACATCCAGATAGCAAATTGGGTGTTTCTTCGTGAGCTTCATCTTGAGATGGTAACTTATCACTTTGACTTGAAGTGGGAATTGAAACATCCCCTAATGAGCACCTACGTTTTTCTTCTTGATTACTTCCATGGGGTGCTTGTTCAACAACTATTGTGGAAATTGAAGGTCCCTCTTGTCATGGATTAATAGGATGAACCGTGGTATCCTCTAAAATTGGTTAGTTTCCAAAGAAAGCCTCCAATTCATCATGTATATTCTTTTCTTTTCTTTCTCTTCTTCAATGACTTCTTGAGGTCTCTTCTTCCTTGTTGATTTGTTTACTCGGTTACGTGCATTCCCCATCACCACAATGATCAATTCAATATAGTTTATTTTTGTTGCTCCTCAATTACAAGCTCTTCAATAATAAGAAAATGGAAGTTCTTCCTTGTTCTTCCTTGTTGGTCTTGAAGCTTGATATCTTATCTTGTGTTCTCCTCAAATATAGGCAAAATGAATCTTTCAAAGGCCTTATCTTTGGTGTTATTCAATTGGAGATTCTTCAAGCTTGCTGATTATTTTCTTCAAATATCGCCATATAACCCAACACCACACTGAGCAACCATGAAAGATGTCCTCAATGCTGCACCTGCATAAAAAAAATAATGATGGAGTTGGTGTAGAGTGTGAGAATTTCCAATGGCGGGCTCCTACTGTTCGAAAAATCGCAGGAGTGTTGTTTTGGCTCGGACAGAGTGAAGTTGCTCTCGAATAGGAACAATCCATTATTTATGGAGTTACAAAACGCGCACGCGTTATATAAAGAAAAAACGCGTGCATGATATGCAGTGAAAAAACACGTATGCGATATAGTCAAGCACAATAAATAGGTTAGGTGCACGTCTAGGGCAACGAACAAAATCAAAAGAAAACTAATAATTTATATGGTTACATACAAAACAAATGTTTTTAGTGTGGGGACAAATGTTTTGTATGGTTTAATACCCCCTAGCTCTCACCCAATAATCCCTAGATACCCCCTATCTCTTTCTGAATATCTGTCCCTCATTCTCCCTACATCCCTCCCTACATGTTTCTTTCATGTTTCTTTCTCTCCCTTACTCCAGCCATGTCTCTACCACCCCACTCTCCATCTCTCCACCTTCTCTTTATCTTCGTCATTATCCCTCCCTATAGCACTCTCTCCCTTCTTCTCCCTTAATCACTAACCCTCTATGTCTTTATCCCTCCCCCCTGCCCTCTCTGTCTTACCTTGTTCCTAGAACCCCTCCCCCATAAAGGCCTTTAGACCCTCTTCTAAACATTAACCCTAAGTGCATAAGTGCATAAGATGATGAGGAGGAGGAGGGTGATGACAATGAAGATGATCATGATGTAGATGAAGATGATAAAGATGATGATGTTGATGAAGATGATGGTGATGATGATGAAGATGTTGATGATGATGGTGATGGTGATGTTCAGATGATGATGATGATGATGAAGATGATGGTGACATGATGGAGATGTTGATCTGATGAGGAAGATGATGATGATGATGGTGATGATGATGAAGATGTTGATGATAATGATGATGGTGATGAAGATGATGATGATGAAGAAGATGATGATGATGGAGATGTTGTGTTGATGGGGAACCTAGAGATGACAATGATGATGAAGATGGTGATGGTGATGACGATGAAGATTTTGATGATGATGCTGATGGTGATGATGATGAAGATGTTGATGATAATGATGATGGTGATGAAGATGATGATGATGAAGAAGATGATGATGATGGAGATGTTGTGTTGATGGGGAACCTAGAGATGACAATGATGATGAAGATGGTGATGGTGATGACGATGAAGATTTTGATGATGATGCTGATGGTGATGATGATGAAGATGTTGACGATGATGGTGATGGTGATGTTTAGATGATGATCATGATGATGTTCAGAAGATCATGATGGTGATGATGATGGAGAAGATGACGATAATGGATATGTTGATGAGGAACCTGCAGATGCCAATGATGATGATGATGATAGTGATGAAGATGATGATGATGGAGATGTTGATGAGGAACCTACATATGCCAATGATGATGGTGATGACGATGAAGATGTTGATGATGATGGTGCTGGTAATGATGATGATGATGTTGATGATGATGGTGATGGTGATGGTGATGTTCAGATGATGATGATGATGATGATGATGATGATGATGATGATGATGATGATGGTGACATGATGGAGATGTTGATCTGATGAGGAAGATGATGATGATGATGGTGATGATGATGAATATGTTGATGATTCTGATGATGGTGATGAAGATGATGATGATGAAGAAGATGATGATGATGGAGATGTTGTTTTGATGGGGAACCTAGAGATGACAATGATGATGAAGATGGTGATGGTGATGGTGATGGTGATGACGATGAAGATTTTGATGATGATGAAGATGTTGACAATGATGGTGATGGTGATGTTTAGATGATGATCATGATGATGTTCAAAAGATCATGATGGTGATGATGGTGATGATGATGGAGAAGATGACGATGATGGATATGTTGATGAGGAACCTACAGATGCCAATGATGATGATGATGATGGTGATGAAGATGATGATGATGGAGATGTTGATGAGGAACCTATAGATGCCAATGATGATGGTGATGATGATGAAGATGTTGATGATGATGGTGCTGGTAATGATGATGATGATGATGAAGATGATGGTGACATGATGGAGATGTTGATCTGATGAGGAAGATGATGATAATGATGGTGATGATGATGAAGATGTTGATGATGATGGTGATGGTGATGAATATGATGATGCTGAAGAAGATGATGATGATGGAGATGTGTTGATGGGGAACCTAGAAATGACAATGATGATGAATATGGTGATGGTGATGACGATGAATATTTTGATGATGATGCTGATGGTGATGATGATGATGATGATGCTGATGGTGATGATGATGAAGATGTTGACGATGATGGTGATGGTGATGTTCAGATGGTGATGATGATGATGATGATGATGATGATGATGGAGATGTTGATGAGGAAGGGGGAGATGACAATGATGATGAAGATGTTTATGGTCATGAAGATGATGATGATGGTGATGGTGATGGTGATGATGATGGAGATGTTGAAGATGATGGAGATGGCGATGAAGATGATGATGATGATGATGATGGTGAAGACGATGAAGATGATGATGATGATGGAGATGTTGATTTGATGACGATGAAGATGATGATTATGGTGATGATGATGAAGATGTTGATGCTGATGATGATGGTGATGAAGATGATGATGATGGAGAAGATGATGATGATGGAGAAGATGATGATGATGGAGATGTTGATGAGGAACCTACAAATGCCAATGATGATGATGATGACGATGAAGATGTTAATGATGATGGTGATGGTAATGATGATGAAGATGTTGATGATGATGGTGATGGTAATGATGATGAAGATGTTGATGATGATGGTGATGGTGATGGTCATGTTCAGATGATGATGATGATGATGAAGAAGATGATGGTGACATGATGGAGATGTTGATCTGATTCAAGGAAGATGATGATGATGAGGTGATGCTGATGAAGATGTTGATGATGATGATGATGGTGATGAAGACGATGATGATGAAGAAGATGATGATGATGGAGATGTTGATGTTGATGGGGAACCTAGAGATGACAATGATGATGAATATGGTGATGGTGATGGTGATGGGGATGACGATGAAGATTTTGATGATGATGGTGATGGTGATGGTGATGATGATGAAGATGTTGATGGTGATGGTGATGGTGATGTTTAGATGATGATCATGATGATGTTCATAAGATGATGATGATGATGATCGAGATGTTGATTTGATGAGGAATATGATGATGATGATGATGATGGTGATGATGATGAAGATGTTGATGATGACGATGATGGTCATGAAGATGATGATGATGAAGAATATGATGCTGATGGAGAATATGATGCTCACAACTCCCTCTAGTCTCTCTCTCCCCAACCATCAATCTCTCTCTCTCTCTCTCTCTCTCTCTCTCACACAAACACACACACATACACACACATTATGTCACTTTCCATTCTCAAACCCATCCCCCCTCCATCCATATCTATATCCACCTATCTTCCTCCATCCCTCACCCTACCTTCTCTCCCTCCCTCTCTCATCGCCTGTCTCTCTCTCACCTTCTATCCCTCCCTCATGTTATCTTTCCCTAAACTTATCCCAATCTCTCCATCACTCCCTCTCTCTCACACACTTTATGTCCCTTCCCCCTCCTCTCATATTCTCTCTCTCTCTCTCTCTCTCTCTCTATCTCTCTCTCTCCATCGCCACCACTCCCTGCATGTCTCCCACCAACACTTTCTGTCCCTCCCTTCATATATCTTTATTTCATTCTATCCCCATCTATCTCTCACTCCCTCCAAACCCATTCCTCCCCATTGTCCCTCTCCCTCCTTCGCTCTATGTCTCCCCCCCTTGTATTTTTTATTTCTCTCTCACATCCCCCTTGCCTCCATCCATTCCCCCTTGTCACTCAAGTCTCACTTTCAACTTCTAACCCTATACCTCTTCAGAACCTATTCTACTCCTAATAGTGCTCTCAAGCTCCACTTCCCTTCACCCCCTGTAGTCCATCATGTTTTCATTCCCTTCATCTCTCCCCACTCAAGCTTCCAACATCCTTCTAAGCCCTTGACCCTTTCCCATCCCTATTAAATATTAACCATAGATTCCCTTGACTCTTCCCCACCCCTATTAAATATTAACCATAGATTCCCTTGACCCTTCCCCACCCCTTCTCAAATATTAAACAAAAATTCCCTTGAGTCTTCCACACCCCCTCTTTCTCAAGTATTAAACATGTATTTTATGATTTGCATAAAGCGAGCACGTTTTTTAACTATATAACGCGTACTTGTTATGTAGTTATATAACGCGTACACGTTATGTAGTTATATAATGCGTACATGTTATATACATCTAAAAGCACGGCAATATTTTTGAATTTAAACAGGCCAAGTCACATGCTCACATGCCAACAATAATCCTATGTGTATGCTTTGGAGTTTGCTTCGATAATTCCAAACCTGTGCTATGTTAATGAAAAACCAAAGCTAATTGGGTATTTCTTCTAGTTTCTGGAGAAGCCTGTGCTTAGCCACTCGTTACAATATGCTACATAGAATCATTTTTGATGAAATCTTAGACACAAATAGCATTTTTTCTGCAGATTCCAAATATGTAACTTTTATTTTGAAATATTAATTTTTCCTATTTTCTTTCAATTTCTTTTCTGTCCTGCCTCCTTAACTCGTGAAACACACTGTTAGTGTTTCTTCCATAACTTTTTCAACTCTCAATCATTTCAAAAAGAAATTGTATGGTGCACAAGAGGACACTAGCCTCCACGTTCTATGAAAAACCCATTTCAATATTTTTGCATTAAGACCTTCAAAGGCTCTACCCACAAAAGAGGTACTATTTTCGAGGTTTGATCACTTAGACAATTATAAAAAAATTATAAAATTACTAATTTAATTTTCAAAAAATAATGGCGCACAAGTGCTGTGTGTTCTCTACATGCATGCCGATTTTTGTAGCTTGATTCCATCATTTAGGCCCTCAAAGGCTCTACCCACAAAAACATATACCTTATCATTTGCCTGAAAAATAAAAAGTGTCTGTTAGGAAAAATGAAACTTGACATAGCTATGCACATTTTCAATACATAAAAGTTATATATTCGGAAACGTGATTCAATTTCCTACATTTCATATTTTTTACTCAATGCAAGATATTTTGCGTAAGTAGCTCAAAAAATCCAAGTAAGTTGAGGGATGCCTGCTTTTTCAGTTTTCTATTGCATCTAACATGCCAAAAGTGACCCTCATTAGCTTGCACTAACCCATAAGACTTATGCATGGCCGTGATAACTCTTTTCAATATAAATCAAAAAGAAGCTTAGGGTCGATCTAATTCAGAGCTACCAGAGATTGACCAATCAAAAAGTCGGGGGACTCACTGAGGATGGCTCTTGAGTCTATCCCACATGAGTAGCCCCTTAATAATATATGTCCACCATATTGATGAACTAAGGCTTGGCAGCTACAAGCACTAGAAGCTGAGTTATGGATGGCACCGGAGGATCCTAAACCACCTTGGTAACTTTTAATTTGAATCCAGTGGACTGATCCAAGAGATTTTGCTTAGCCTCAATAACTTTCATCTAGTAAGGGACATCTCTGAGAGGAATGTTAAACAAGTGGATTTTGTCCAATTGGCCCAAGTGGTCTCCATAAACCTCCCCTCTTTTTGTAAATTTCTTTCCGAGAAGGGTCTTTACCGACCAGTAGAGATCCAAGGATCCGTTGTAGAGGGTGGGCCTACCCTTGGTGTATTCAGGGTCGAGAAACCATCCTTCAAACTCCTCAAACCTCTGAGCCTCAAGGATAAAATCTGTGTCCATCATGATATCCTCGATTTCTTTCTTTGCATCCTCAAAAGCCAAATCTTGAAATACTTTATCAATGTGTCTAGTGTGCTTGATGTCTCATGATTTCTCCCACTGATAGGATTTCTCCTTGACGTGGAAAACCTTCTATTTCTCAGACCAACTCTTATATGTAGTGGGTTGTCCTCCCTATTTCTTTCTACTTTCTACAATAGGATGTCCTCCATATTACCTTCAACTTTCACCATTTCAAACTGATACAAAATGCCAAAACAATGGCTAAGGATACCTTCTACTAAAATTACAGACTAAGAAATGGTGGTTTGCCCCTTCTTCATATTTCAGCACTAGCCTCTTTGGCCTAGCATCTCACTGGAATAATCATCAATTTTCATGTCTATAGATTATCTCCACGGTTTGAAATCATAAGAATGGCCTAGAGATAGGAGTGACGAATAGATTTCATCATGAGCAATGGTTGTGTGGGGGAAGTTGATTTGAGTGCCTTGCGTCTCGAGTTATGTTAAGGTGAATCGACAAATTTCTTCTCCCTGCCAAATTTTCTTCTGCTTATCTTCCATACCAATTTTATAGCTGTCTAAAATTCTTAGGAGTTGCCACCTACTCCTCCATCCCATCCAATTGCCCCTCTGTTTGATGACCACTTATCGCTTTTGAATGGGTGGTACGGGCCCAAGTGATGTGCAACTTAGGCAATATCTATTAAGTATATTTTAACATATATATTAATCTTAATTTATATTTTAAGCATATTTTTAAAATTATGATAGAAGTTGATATTTAATAAAAAAGTTAAATTGGATTTATGTCATTAATATTATATTTTTTCAAATTTATCACACACACACATATCTACATATATATTAACATATATATATTAAGTATATTGGGATGGTAAGGCAATGATACCCACTTATGATGCGTTAGTTGCAATGGCATGCTGGAAAAACAGAAATCTTATTATTAAAATGAATTATTAGAGGTACCTACAAAACATTTTAGAATTAGGTGTAAAAATATGAAACGTAGAAAATTGGATCACATTCCTGAATATATAACTTTTATTTATGGAAAAGTGGTATAACCACCCCAAAATGTCATTATTTTGAGATTGGTATGTTATTTTTTCTTTAAAATATAATGCATATGTTTGCGTTGGTCCACCAGTTTGTTATGTAAATTGTCAAATTATGAGGAAAAAATATGTAGAGGCATAGGCAACAGACGGATCTTGTGCAGGGCTATTTTTTCAAAATTTTAAAAGTTAATTTTTTTATTTTTTAAATTACAAAAGTCAGTGAAGCCCTAAAATGATATGGTCGAGTGTTGGTCAACCATATCATGGTCTGAACATAATCAATCAACTTCTTTTTCTTTATCTTGTAGGTATTCTTGTACTCTTGTGCGTGTTCTTTTCTGTTTTCGAAATTTGTAAGCCAATCAAAAGTTATAGCCCAAATAAACGACCTATGTTTTTACAAATTTGACATGAGTGCAGTTAAAAATGAATTAAAAATAGAAAACAATAACAAATCTATTCAAAAAATATATAGTTAGAATATACACAGAGAGCTTGACAAGTGTGTGCAATTTCATCAGTAGTGAACAAGTGGAGAATATGTCGAACTAAGCGTGAAAAACATGAAGTTACAGAAATTGGTGTGTTCTGCCATAACTCAGACCGAGCCTCAAGGTTTGACAATCCGAAGCTAGTACCAAACCTGCAAGTGCGCCAATTTTTTTTTTAATCCAAATACGTGTGCGTGTAATTGTGTGCACGCATAGATGCACGCATGCGTTGCTGTACACGCACTTGTAGATGCATTCACACGTTGTTGCATGCGCACTTGTAGATGCCCGCATGTGTTGTTGCACACACATGTTCACTTTGACACCTTCCTTTATTTCTCTCTCTCCCTAAACCCCCACTCTTCCTATCCACCCAATCCCACCCCCACTCTTCCTATCCACCCAATCCCACCCCCACTCTCCTCCACTCTGCCCAATACCTCCTCCCTCCCTCACCCATGTCTTATCTCCTTCACCACAAGGATGAGAAGATATATTATTACAAAAAATCACTAACTCGCATTATCCTCATGTACATATACATCTTCATCCTTATAACCATAAATCCATGACCCCTATATCTCAATCCCCAAACCCTTGACCATTAGTCCCTAGCCATTGCAATCCCTGGTCCCTAGTACAACTAACCATTATAACTCTTGGCCCACTATAATCCTAAACTAGTACAGCCCCTAAAACTCCTAAATCCTAACAAATAATTATATATATCCCTTAACCCCTATAATCCTAACCTCTAAAGTGTCTATTCAAATAAAAATTAACCCCTAACCCTTATAACCTCTAATTCTCATCAACCCTAAACTTTATCATCAAACACCCAACCCTTAAAACCTATAACCAATAGAAATTTGAGAGAGAGAGAGAGAGAGAGAGAGAGAGAGAGATTGGAGGCTATGGGTTTAGTGAGATAGAGACTAGGGGTTAGGGGTTTAGAGAGAGAGAGATTTGAGGTTTGGGGCTTAGAGAAAGAGACACGGAGAGAGAGGGGGGATTGGGGATTAAAGAAAGAGAGTGAGATGGAAAGAAATTGGTGGTTATGGGTTTCGGGAGAAACATTAAGAGATTGGGGGTTAAGTGTTTAGAGAGAGAAAACGGGGGTTAGGCATTCAGAGAAAGAAAGAGAAATTGGAGGTTAGAGTTTTAGAGAGAGAGAAAGAGAGAATTAGAGGTATAATTGGGGGTTACATGTTTACACAGAGAGAGAGAGAGAGAGAGAGAGGTATTGGGGGTTACAGGTTTAGAGAGAGAGAGAATGGAGGTTATGAGTTTAGAGAAAAAACTGAGAGAAAGGAAGGGATTGATGGTGAGGGGCTTAGAGAGAGAGAGAGAGAGAGAGAGAGAGAGATTGGAGATTTGTGGTTTACAGAGAGGGAGAGATAACTTGGCGGTTAAGTGTTAAGAGAGTGAGAGAGAGAGAGAGGGAGAGAGATATATAGAGAGACTAGAGGTCAGGATTTTGGAGAGGGATAAAGTGAGAGATTGGTGGCTTGAGGTCTAGAGAAAGAGAGAGATTGGAGGATAGAGGTTTAGAGAGAGAGAGAGATAGATTGAAAGTTAGGAGTTTAGAGAGAGAGATAGAAAGAGATAGATCAGTGGTTGAAGGTTTAGAGAGAGAGAGATTGGAGAGTAGGTGTTTAGAGAGAGAGAGAGATATATTAGTGGTTAGGGGTTTAGAGAGAGAGATATTGGGGATTAGTGGTTTAGAGAGAGGGGGAGAGTAAGAGAGAGAGAAATATTTTGGGTTAGGGGTTTATAGATAGGGATTGGTGGTTTAGAGAGAGAGAGAGAGAGTGAGTGTTAGGGGTATAGAGAGAGAGAGATTGTGGGTTAATGGTTTAGAGAGAAGATAGAGGAGAATAGAATGATGATTATGGTTTTAGGTAGAAAGAGAGAGATATTGGGGTTGTGTTTAGAGAGAGTGGGTTAGGGGTTTAGAGAGAGAGAGAGAAAGGGGAGACTATAGGTTAGGGGTTTAGAGAAAGAGAGTGAGAGAAAGAGAGAGAATGGTGTTAAGGGGTTTAGAATGAGAAGATATTGGTTCTTAATGGTTTATATAGAGAGAGATATTGGTGGTTAGTAATTTAGAGAGAGAGAGAGAGACTATATATATTAGGATTTTAGAGGGAGAGAGAGAAAGTGAGAGATTGGTGGTTAGGTGTCTAGGGAGAGAGATATAGATTGCGGTTTAGGGTTTTTAAGAGAGAGAGAGAGAGAGAGAGAGAAAGAGAGATATATATATATATTGGAAGTTAGGGGTTAAGGGTTTAGAGAGGGAGAGTGAGAGACAAAGAGAGAGTGGAGGTTAGGGGTTTAGAGAGAGAGAGAGAGAAAGAGACTGGTGGTTAGGATTTTAGAGAGAGAGAGAAAGAGAGAGAGAGATTGGGTGTTAAGGGATCAGAGAGTGAGAGATTGAGAGATATTAGGGGGCTAGAGGTTCAGAGAGAGAGAGATTGGAGCTTACTGGTTTAGAGAGAGAGAGAGATAGAGTGAAATAGATAGATTGATGGTTAAGGAGTTAGAGAGAGAAAGACATTAGAACTTCGTAGTTGAGAGAGATAAAAATGTAAAAAGTTATAAATCTTTTGAAAATATAAAAATTATAAATATATTAAATTATTTTCACTATATAAATGATGATGGTTGAACTATTATTTCTTATTAACATCGGTTTTAATTTATAAAATCCAAAAATAAAAAAAAATACATTGTTTTATTATTTTATTTATATATTTTAAAATATATTTTATTTGAAATTTAATGTAAGCAACATTAACCTTATTAGTGTTAAAAAAACAAATATTTTAACCCAAACCTTTTAGGAATTCGAAAAGTTACTATCTTGATTGAATTTGAAGTAATCCTACTTGAATTTGAATTTGAAGTAACTTTGGTTCAAGTTTAAAGCCAATGAATATATAACCGCCAATAAATGTGATAAGATCAATTTTAAACCATGACTCCAAGTATTATGATAAATGGACGAAGTATACGAAATAGATAATATTATGTTAAAATACATTTATTTTGAATGTATTTATTAAATAGCTTGTAAAATGATATGACATAGTGTAAAGAGTATTAGCTTGTGCTTCATCATGATATCCTCGATTTCTTTATTTGCGGCCTCAAAAGCCTAAGCTTGAAAGACTTTGGCAATGTGTCTACCGTGGTTGATGTCTCATGATTTCTACCATCGATAGGATTTTTCCTTGACGTGGCAAACCTTCTAGTTCTCGGCCCAACTCTTCTTTGTAGTGGGTTGTCCTCTTTATTTCTTTCTAGTTTCTACACTTGGATGTCCTCCATATTACCTTTAGTTTTCACCATTGAAAAGTGATACAGAATTTCAAAACAATTTGACTAAGGATATCTTTTACTAGAATTGCTGAAAAATGGTGGTTATCATTTTCTTCATATTTCATCATTAGCATCTTTGGCCTAACATCGGATTGGAATAATCATCAACATATATAAACCATATTATTAATATTAATATAACTTGCTAGTTGACGACCAACCTAACAGAAATATTTCGTCATTTTTAATATTAATATTATGGTTGTAAAAATATTAATAATAATAAGTATTACTATTTTATAATTATAATTACTAATTTATAAATAATTTATAGTCCTAAATTGTAAAAAGAATATATAAAAAAATTACTTTATTTTATAATTATGTTTAATAAATTATAAATAATTTAGAATAATAATTAAATATTTTTTAATAATAATTACTTAATTATCATTATAACAACATCTATTATTATTATTTAATAATTAAATATTTTGTAACAATAATTATTTTATTATAATAATAATAACATAGTATTATTTAAAAATTATATATTTTTTAATAATAATTATTTGATTATAATAATAATAACATCTAACATTATTATTATTAAATAATAAATATTGAAATATCTTATAATAATAATAATTTTAAAAAAATATTATTGTGTACATATACGGTTTTTATAAACAATACAGTGATATATGTTTTTATAATAATAATATTAATAATATTGGTTATACTAATATTTATTACTATTATTATTATTACTTTAATTAATTTCTTATTTTCATTTATAATTATTATAATTATATTTTTTATTTATAAATATTTTTATTATTATAAAATATTTAAAAATATATAAAAAAAATATTAAATAAGAAAATAAGAATATATTTATTTTTTTATTTTTATATTCTAAATAAGAAAATATAATTATATTTAAATAAGAAAAAATAATAAACGAAAATAATTTATAATGAAGATAGAGAACCATAATAAGAATAATATTAATAATAATGATAATTTATTATTTTATTTCATTTTTATAATAATAATAATAATTATTATTATTTAATAATAATAATAATAATAATAATAATAATAATAATTATTATTATTATTATTATTATTATTGTAAAATAATAATAACAATAATAATAATAATAATAATAATAATAATTATTATTATTATTATTATTATAAAATAAAAAAATAAAAAATATTTTATAATAATAAAAATAATTATTAAAAACAATATAATTATAATACTTATAAATGAAAATAAGAAATAAATTTAAATAATAATAATAATAATAAATAATTGTTATTAATTAATTATTAATTATTAATTAAAAAAAATTGTAAATAAAAATAAGAAAATATAATTATAATATTAATAAATGAAAATAATTTATATTGAGGATTGACAATTTTAATAATAATAATAATAATAATAATATTTGTATTAATATTAGTATGAACTAATTTATTATTTAACATATTTACATGTATGAATAGTACCATTGGTTATCAAATAATGTGTTGTGAATAATAAATCATATTATTTATTGTGACAATGTGATGTGGCAAGTTTGTTGACTTTTGGTTTACTATGGTTGACCATGGTTGACTATAGTGGACCATGGATGGCTATGATCAATTATGAACAAATTAGAAAGGAATTAAGATTATTATTATGGTTTACCATGGTCAACCATGGTCAAACCATACAATCATGGCTCACCATGGTCAACCATGGTTGACTAATCTCTCTTTGTATCTCACTATGGTTGACCATGGTTGAGATTGGTTAACCATGGCTGTTTATGGTTGACCATGGTTGACATTAATCAACCATGGTTGAATTTGGTTGATAATGGTTGACTTTTGGTTTACCATGGTTAACATTGGTTGACCTTTGCTTAAATATTGTTGACCATTGTTGTGTTTTGTTGACCATGGTTGACTTTGCTTGGCCATGATTGGATTTGGTTGACTTGTCTTTGGTTTACCATGGTTGATGATGGTTGACCATGGTTAAGCATGGGTGACTTTGGTTGACCATGGTTGACTTTGATTTATCATGGTTAACTTTAGTTCACCATGGGTTACTATGGCTGACCATGGTTTCTCATTGTTGATAATGTTTGACAATGGTTGACCGTGGTTGACTTTGGTTGCTCATGGCCAACCATTGGTTGACTATGGTTGAGAATGCTTGATTATGGTTGTCCATGGTTGACTATGCTTGACCATGGTTGACCATGGTTGAATTTCGTTAATCATGGTTGAATTTGGTTGACCGTGGTTGAATTTCACTGACCATGGTTGAATTTGGTTGATCATAGTTGACTTTAGTTGACAATGGTTAACTCTCGTTAACTATGGATTACTTTGGTTGAATATGGTTGAGTGTGGTTGACTTTGTTTTACCATGGTTGACATTAGTTGATCATGGTTGAATTTGTTTTGACCATGGATGATTTTGGTTGATTTTGGGTTTGACCATGGAACAATCCAAGACTAATGTCAACCATGGTCAACCATAGTCAGATAGAAAGAGATATTAGTCAACCATGGCTTACCATGGTTGACCTTGGTTGATCATGGTTGACTTTGGTTGACCATGGTTGAATTTAGTTGACAATGGTTGACATTAGTTGACTTTGGTTAACTATGGTTTACTTTGGTTAAATATGGTTGAGCATGGTTGATTATGGTTGACTTTGTTTTACCATGGTTGACATTAGTTTATCATGGTTGAATTTTTCTGACCATGGATAGATTTGGTTGAGTTTGGCTTACCATGGTTGGCATTAGTTGACTTTGTTTATCCTTTAGTTTACCATGGTTGATGTCAGTTGACTATATGTGACCTTTTGTTGACTTTGGTTGGCCATGGTTGACCATGGAAAACTATGGTTGGCTTTGGTAGACCATGGTTGACTTTGGTAGACCATGGTTGACATTGGTTGACTCTTGGTTGACCATCGTTGACTTTCATTTACAATGGTAAACTATTGTTGACCATGGTTGACTTCGATTAACCATGGTTGAATTTCGTTGACCATGGTCGACATTGGTTGTCTCTTGGTTTACCATCGTTAACTTTGGTTTACCATGGTTGAATTTGGTTGACTATGATTGACTTTGGTTGACGTTTGGTTGACCGTGACTTTTGTTGATCATGGTTGACTTTTGGTCGAGCATGATTGACTTTGTCTAACTTTTGGTTGACCATCGTTAAGTTGGTTAACTATGGTTGATCATAATTGACAATTGATGACCATGCTTGACTTTGGCTATCCATGGTTCACTTTGGTTAACTCTTGATATAGGACCCCATTGACTTTGGTTGACCATGGTTTACTTTGATTGACCATGGTTGACTTTTGGTTCTCCATGGTTGACTTTAGGTGACCATGGTTAGCATTGGTTAACCATTGTTTACTTCAGTTGTATTTGGTTAACCATGGTTGACTTTGGTTTATCGTGGTTGACATTGGTATATCGTGGTTGACTTTGGTTTACCATGGTTGATTGTAGTTGAATTTGGTTGACCATGGTTGACTTTGGTTAGCTATGGTTGAATTTTGTTGACCATGGCTGACTTTGACTAACCATGGCTAACTTTGATTAACTTTTGGTAATCGTTGTTAACTTTGGTTTACCATGTTGAATATGGTTGACTATGGTTCAACATGGTTGACTTTGGTTTATCATGGTCAACTGTTGTTGAACATGGTTGACTATGGTTGACCATGGTTGAATATGGTTGACCATGGTTGACATTTGTTTCTCTTGGTTGACCATTGTTGACTCTGGTTGACTATAGTTGACTTTGGTTAACTTTGGATGACCATGGTTGACTTTGGTTGGCCACAGTTGACTTTGGTTGACTATAGTTGAGTAAATTTGGTCAACCATGGTTGAAATTTGGCTGAACATGACTTTACTTCACTATGGTTGAATTTTGGTTCACCATTGTTGACCATGGTTAAATTTGACCATGGTTGACCATGGTTAAATTTGACTAACCATGGTTGACTTTTAATTGTTCATAGTTGGCTTTGGTTGACCATTATTAGCTTTCGTTGACCATTGTTGACTTTGGTTAACTTTGGTCGAGTTTTGGTTGCACATGGTTGACTTTGGTTGACTAGGGTTGACTTCGGTTGAATATGGTTGACTTTTCATTCTCCATAGTTGGCTTTAGTCAACCTTTGTTGATTTTGGTCGACCATGATTGGTTGACTTTGGTTGACTATGGTTGAGTTTTGTTAACCATGGTTGAATTTTGTCAACTATGGTTGGCTGACTTTCGTTGACCATGGTTGAATTTTGTTGACTTTTGGTTGGCCATGGTTGGTTGACTTTGGTCAACTTTGATCGACCATGGTTGACTTTGGTTGATTATGGTTGACTTGGTTAACTTTGGTTGACCATGGTTGGTTTACTTTGGTCGACCATGGTTGGTTTACTTTGGTCGACCATGGTTGACTTTGCTTGAATTTTGGTTAGCTATGGTTGACCATGGATGAATTTTGGTTGGCCATGGTTGACCATGGCTGAATTTTGTTAACCATGGTTGAATTTTATAGACCATGGTATGTTGACTTTAGTCGACCATGGTTGACTTTCATTGAATTTTGGTTGTCCATGGTTGAAGTTTTATGATCATGGTTGACTTTGGCTAACCATGGTTGACTTTTGGTTGACCTTGGCTTACTTTGGTTTACCAGGGTTGACTTTGGTTTGCTATGGTTGAATTCCGTTGACCCTGTTTGACTTCTTCTTAACTTTTGGTTGGCTATGGTTGACTATGGCCATGGTTAACTATGGTTGACCATGGTATCCCATGGTTGACTTTTGGTTGCTCATGGTTGACATTCATTGAGTTTAGTTGATTATGGTTGACTTTTGTTGACCATTGTTGTTTATGGTTGACTATGCTTGACCATGGTTATTAACGGTAAACCATTGTTGACCATGGGTGTTCATTATTGACTATGGTTGACCATAGCCAATGGTGGTTGAGAAATGTCAACTATGGTCGACCATGGTTATTCATTGTCGACCATGGTTTTCCATGGTTGATTATTGTTGATTATAGCTATTCATGGATGAGCATTCTTGTTCGTGGTTGTCTACAACTGTTCAAGGTTTACCATGTTTGAGTATGGTTGAATTGTTATATACCTCAATGGTAATATCACATTTGCATGGTCATTTAGAGTTATAATACTAATTAATTATTTAATAACAATTATTATTTTAACTATGTTATAAAAAAATTAATTTATTACTATTTTTTGATATTTTTTTTCAATTTATTTTATATATAATTTTAAATAAAAATTAAATATCACATTAAACATACCAAATTTCTCTTCTATATTGTATTAATTATTACATAGTGTTTGCCTTAATTATTACTTAGTGTTTTTGTTAGAAAATGGTTCATAATATTTGACTATACATAAACATAAAAGTCATAATACTTACATAAAAATATTTTTTTCATATTTATCAATTTTTTATTTTACATATAATTTGAAATAAAATTTAAATATCACATTAAACTCATCAAATTATATAGAAATAAATATTACTTAATTATTTTTCCATTACATATTGAAATGATTAATTATTACTTTATTCTTTTACCATTATATGTTGAAATGCTAAGAGTGAATATTTAAAAGTATATATGTTTTAACTTTAAAATATGTGTATTAATTAAAATGTTATTAAAGTTAGTATATATATTTTATAAAGCAAAAACTATTTTCCATAATTAATAAAAAACAAATTTAAAATTTAGAAATATGTACATTAATTAAAATGTCATTAAGGTTTTATATATATTTTATAAAACAAAAAATATTTTCCAATTATTTACTTAATTAATAAGAAATGAAAGATAAATGTTTTATTTTTAAATAAATAATTTATAATAATTTTAAACTTAAGAAATATGCATATTAATTAAAATATTATTAAGTATATGAATTAAAATGCTATGAAAGTTTTATTTATATGTAAAAGAAATCTAACTTTATAAATAAGGTGATAAGAAAAAAAATAAATTTATTTACAACTTATTTATAATAATCTCAAAAAATATATGCATAATCATCATTATTAATTTTGTATCTTAATTTAGTATTCGTAACCCTAAAATTTAAAAAATTTAAAAAATTTAAAAATAAAATTTTTAAATTATATTTTTTAATAAAAATTAAATAATACAAAATACAGAATAGTATTACAAAATAATAATACATGAACCAACATTTTAGTCCATCTTAAAAATATGAATTCAAAAAAAAATTAAATGTGAATGATGTCTACCATTTTTCTATCCAAAGAGATTTGAAAATTCGGCTTGAAAGAGATTTGAAAATTCCACTTGAAAGCAAACAGTTGCAATATAATAATACATGAACCATAGTTTCATGATTGAAATATTTTAGGTCAATTGATAAATATGAAAATCGTCAAACTTCTTATAATTTAAATATGAAAATCATCGAACTTCGTATAGTTTGAGCTTAAAAAAAATATTAATTTTGATCCAAATTCTTTTTGTACAAATAAACAAAATTTAAATTTTGAAATCTAATATGTATATTAATTAAAATGTTATTAAAGTTTTATTTATATTTGAAAAGAAAAATAAAGTTTAGAATGTTAATTTTTAATATTAATATAATAAAAATCAAATATATATATTAAATAAAATATTATTAAAGTTTTATTTTCTTTGAAAAGAAAAACAAAATTTATAATGTTAACTTTTAAGAATATCAGAATAAATACATAGGAAAAAACTATAATACAAAATAATAATAAATGAACCATACATTTGTCTTGGCATCTATATATATAAAAGCCTAATTTTATTTTTGATAGTTGAGATTGAAGAATTTAGATTTAGATGAGTTAAAGTATCAATTAAATTTTTTATTATAATGACCTTTTTTCTGTGAAAAGAGACTTAATCCAAATTTGAAAATTCTTCTCGGCATTTATATATATATAATAAAAATCTAATTTTATATTTGGTTGGTAGTGGAGACTAATGAATTTGAATTTAGATAAGTTTATAAATAAAAATAATTATAATTTTCATAATAAAAACACATTCAACTACGAATGGCATCCAGGAATAACTACGTTATATATGAATAGTATCCAGGTGTCAGCTAGGTCATTATATATCTGTGTTTGCCCTTTCACATTCGTCTAACCATTCTGCATACCTGCAAAATTAGACCCAATTACCAGAAATACATGAGCACTACAAAGATTTGAATGAATATATATATATATATATATATATATATATATATATATATATATAGATATAGATATATATATATATATATATATATATATATGAATATGAATATGAATATGAGAATAAGATTTGCAATTTCAGTATTCATAATTCATGAATTGCCGTGTTTGACATTTCAAGAATAATGAATAAAAATCTTATAACATCAATTTAATATAATGATCATCAATTAAATACATCAACAAAATGATATGTTTATCTTTTGCACTGATAAATAATGGATAAGTTAATAAGAATATAAGAAAGTTATTCACTGGATCCAGTTTGATGTGAAGTAGATACTTTGCAGATACTTCGGAGTGTACCTTAAAAATTTCTCAAAGACTATGACAAGATTAACTATTCAATATTTAAAAATAAAACCTTGGCATATATTTATGGACATACATCCATACAGCTTTGGGATAAAATGTCAACTATAAATGTCCCTGTCACATTTTGAAACCATTCATTGCTTTGGTAGACTTTTATTTGTTTTATGTTTGGCATTAACCTTGTTCCAACGTTGATTGAGAATTACATAATTCGACTATAACATAAAATGCATTCTGTCTGTGTTTCATGCGTCTTATTTTTCCGTGTTTCATGAAAATAAATCCTAAACCATGGAATATAAACATGGAGGATCTTCACAAATACTGTAGAAGCACTGGTACTTCCTAAGTGTGCTTGAAAGAATTCGATATTTTCTTTCGTTTGTGCACATATTTGTGTGATAGGCCCATTACGAAGCTTGAATGAAGGAAAGACTGAAAATCGTGTACCCAAATAACAGATTTTCTCTTACAAAACATCTATAAATCGTTATTGTTTGGAGCCTTGCATTATATTTGGTATAATTCATTTTTGTACGAGCTCCATCTAAAGGAGCTGGCCCCAATATATCGCAGTTGGGAGCAATTCTGTAGCCCGGAACTCAACTTGTCTGGGTATATCTTCCGGTAACCATGCACATAGAGGAAAGCGTCTCAAAGGGTCTAATATCTATATTTATAACACACGCGAAGGTCTTAAAAGGTATTGCTGGATAAGAATTTATGAGTACTCCCATCAATAGATATAGGTCCATGGTAAAGGATCGGTTCAGTAAAGTAATGCTTATTTACAATGAGAAAATGAAAAAAATGTGTTACGTAAACCAAAATTGAGTAACGATGTATGGGATGGCATAATCAATGGTGTGAAGATGAATTCGAAACACTGAAGATCTACAATTTTAATAAGATGAATTCAGATTTAATCCCTCATCGAATTTCGGTGGTCATTGAGTATGATCTACAAATGCGCAAATGTGTATCATAAAAAGAAGGCGACAACCTGGACTTTGAACGAAAATGTGTTGAGTTGATGTAAGCGGTGAACATATTGTTGCAATTAATTTGAGCACTGCTTACAATTTTACAATCTAAAAGTCAATTAAAACTAATATCGGAACACATTCTGAGTTTAAATCAAATTGAAATTGTCAACCACTTTAAATCTAGAAATACTAATGGAAATCACTACATAAAAGAAAACCCTAAAACGAAAAGTTGAGGAAATTAGTGCCAATAGAGGACGATGACATACCATAGAGGATGGAAGCAGTGCCAAAAGAGGACGATGAGATACCATACAACACAATACAACAGGAAGCCAACACAATACAACATCGTTTCGATGCAACAAGGTACAGTTAACATCGTTTAGATGCAGCCAGCAAACCATGGATTGATTTAGCATACCCGTGAAAGGTAGATGGTCTCCTATTGGGGCTGCATTATCTTCTGCCCGCGGGATCCCTTCTGTTGCTTTCTCCTGCGTGCAGACTCACTTGGTGTTGCGTTCTCCTCTTCTGTGGGCTCCTCGTGCAGGCTCCCTTGGTGCTTCGTTCTCCTCTTCTGTGGGCTCCTCTTCTAGTGGCTCTTCTTCTGCGTGCGTTCTCGTTTTCCCTTGCTGCATGCATTATCCTCTTATGCATTCTCCTCTTCTGCCACCATAACATGGAGCCATGAAATTCCAACCACTCCTTTACTGACTACGTGCCTGGTTTTCCAGCAAAACGTTACAGCCACCATAACTACCTGTGTGTATATTTTTCCACCCAAACGTTCCAGCCAGCATAACGTTCCAGTTTCCTCCACGTATGTTGGGGCAAAAATGGAGCAAGTAATCACTAATCAATCCTAAATCAAAAGTAATTAAATCAAAAGTAACACACATTCTCACTCTAATACTTGCAAGCTAGTTATGGAATTAAATATACACCATCAAATTGATGGCAACGACGATGAATATTCCCCATTATTAAATCAACACCACAGAATTCTTAAACGCAATTAAAATACGGCAACCGGGTCCTGTATCAATATTAAGACGCCTATCGGTGTAATTATTTCCATGGTTTGAAATCATAATAATTGCCTAAAGACGCGAGTGACGAGTAGAATTCATCATGAGTAATGGTTGTCAGTGGGGGAAGTTGATTTGAGTGCCTTATGTCTCGAGTTATATTAAGGTGAATCGACGGATTTCTTCTCCCTGCCAAATTCTCTCCTGCCTATCTGTCATACCAATCTTATAATTGTGTTAAATTCTTAAGAGTTGCCACCTACTCTTCCATCCCATCCACTTTCCCCTCTATTTGATGACCACTTATCGCTTTCGAATGGGTGGTACAGGCCTGGGTGATGTGTGGGTTAGGCACCCTACATGGGCCAATATCTATTAAGTATATTTTAAGATATATATTAATCTTAATTTATATTTTAAGCATATTATCGCTTTCGAATGGGTGGTACAGGCCTGGGTGATGTGTGGGTTAGGCACCCTACATGGGCCAATATCTATTAAGTATATTTTAAGATATATATTAATCTTAATTTATATTTTAAGCATATTTTTAAAATTATGATAGGAGTTGATATTTAATAAAAATAGTAAATTGGATTTATGTCATTAATATTATATTTTTTCAAATTTAACATACACACATATCTACATATATATTAACATATATCTATTAAGTATATTTTGGCATATATATTAATCTTAATTTAGATTTTAAGCATACTTTTAAAATTATGCTAGAAGTTGGTATTTAATATAAAAGGTAAAGTAGATTTATATGTCATTAATATTATATTTTTTCAAATTTAATAGACACATTAAAAAATTAAATATTATTTATAAAAATTGTTTATTCATAAAAATATTATTAAAAAAAACTCATAAACACTACATAGTAAGAGTAAGTTACTTTATTTTTAAGGATTTTATATAGTTTTAAAAAAAATGGTGATCTTTTTATTAAAATAATTTTATTCCATACAAAATTCAGCATGCCAATTTTAAAAAATATGGAGTGGCCAATTTTTTTTTAAAAAGTAGAAAATAAATCAAATATTAAACTTTAAGTCTTAAAATTTTCCATAATTTTGAGCTAAAAGATATTCTTAATCCTTCGCAAAATTTTGTTGATGAAACAAAGATTTAAAAATGGTTTTATGTTAAACATTGTACACTGATGTATAGACTAATAATAATGAAAATAATAAATAATAAAAAACTAAATGTAAGGTGCATAACAATCTATTTATTGATTATTCCAAGGAACAATGAACTTGTATTGTACACGACCCCGAAACCAAGGCCATGGACACCACGAACCCATGGAGAAGGCTGATTAGAGGTAACACACAATGGAAATAAAGGTAACTAAGGCTAGGATAGCATGCCAAAATCCATCAAAGTAATCATTCATCCCTTTAAAATGAAATGCAAGTATTCAAATACATAACATTTCCCCAGTGCACATACTAAGGTAAAGCAGATTCCATAACCCAACCATCTGGGTGTTGATGCTTACCCCTCTTAAAATATGAGAGTATATTCAATAATCCATCAGAACTTGTCTCATCATACATATTTTTGTTTTTCTGTTATGATACCAAGCCAAGAAAAAAATATGCAACCTTAATGATTTCTACAATATTAGAACATGTCATATGTTGATAGATTCTCCCAAAATGTCGCACATTGAGCTCAAACAAGTCATTGATTTCTTGAAAAAATACCATCCTATTTATCCACTCCCTATATTGTGTTGGGATTCCTCCCTTAATTAGTGAAATTTCAAAAGAGCTTGTTCTTCTCATACCAGATCTCTCCCTAAGTCACCTTACTTTTCAACCTCTAGTTTTCCTCTCCACCTCTCAGGAGATTATTATTTTTTCTTCCAATATTTTGAGTTTGGGTATTTATTCAACTAAAAAAAATGGTGTCCCTGTTGATAAGCTGAATAATTTCTCCTTCAATTTCTTGAAGGGACTTATCTCTATTTCTAAAAGTTTCCTACTTTCCCTTTAACAACCTTCAAAACATGATAACTAATATGTAGGGAAAAAAAAGGAGGAATTCAACGCATGGATTGGGACAGTTTTTCCTTCCAAGCCTTAATACAAGACTCTCATCTAAATGAAATAAGCATGGTGAATGGAACTCACACTTGGAATAAAAAACGTGGAGGGTCTCATTAAATTGCCTCTAAACTTGACAGATTCTTGGTCACTCCCCCTAATCAGTGACAACTTCAATCTTGCAACTACAATCCTTCTCACATTAGGACCCAACCATTGGCCCATTTATATGCTCATAGACATGGGAGGGGCCCCGTACTTTAATCTATTCAAATCTGAGAAATTATGGCTCAATTACCCTGATTTCATAGAAAATATTGATCGATGGTGGCAAGAGGCGGACACTGCTGAGGGAACTATCATGTATAGATTCCAACAATGACTCAAAATGTTGAAATTCAAACTCAAAACTTGGAACACGAAGGTAGTAGGAAATATTTTTAAAAATAAACAAATATTGGAGGAGTAAATAAGAAACCTCCAATGCAATATTATTCATGTCAGTTACAAATATGAGTACAAACAACTGGAGGAGAAAATCAACAGTCATGTACACACATGTGACCAATACAAGGAAACTCTATGGAAACAAAATTCTCAAGCCAACTGGCTCAAGGATGGGAAAAAGAACACAAAATTATTTCATAATTCCATGGTTCAAAGGAGACAACATAATCATATTTTCTACCTTAAAAATGTGCAGGGAATTCACCTTGAGAAGAAAGAAGATATAGAATAGCAATTACTCAGCTTCTACAACAGCCTCCTTACTAAACCTTCTCTGAATATGCTTCCAACTATTCGGTAGATAACTCAGAACACCCCCTCCTTGCTTACCTATGATCAGAATATCATTCTCCTTAGAGGAATCGCAATGTAAGAGGTCGAGAAAGCCATCTTCCACATGCCAACAAGAAATTCACCAAGACCGGATGGATTTGTGAATGTTTTTTCCATGATTTCTAGAACATGGTCAAAACTGATGTTTAGAAAGTCGTTGAGGCCTCCTATTTTGTCGGATCTATCCTCCCTCCTGTTAATGCAACCTTCTTTACTTTAATTCCTAAAACCAATCAGGATGTGAATCCCTCTAATTTCAAATCCATTCCCCCCTACAATGTTATTTATAAAATCATTACTAAACTCAATGCATTTCACCTCAAACCTCTCTTTCCCTCTTTTATCTCGCTAGAGTAATCATGGTATGTTGAAGGTCAAAAAAATCTTGATGGAATCATCACTACACACGAATCCATTCATTCTCTCAAATCTCTCAAAAACCATGGGATTCATCAAACTTAACATGTCTAAAGCCTTTGAAAAAATCAGTTGGCAGTTCATTAATCAAGCCCTACTAGCTTTGGGTTTTTTGGAACCTAGACTATTTGGATCATGACCTTAACCTATTCATCCTTATTCTCCATCCTGGTTAATGGCTCTCTTACTAATTATGTTTGTCCATCAAGGGGATTTCAATAACGAGACCCTCTCTCTCCATTTCTCTTTGTCCTAATGGCAGAAGGTCTTGGTTGCTCTATCAAAGTAGCAGCTAAGATAGGAAACCTCAAAGGTCTTAAGTTATATTAGGATTTTTCCCCACTCTATAATCTCCAGTTTTTAGATGACACCGTGATGGTGGGTGAACCTTCCATTCGGGAATCTCGGGAGTTCCTTCAAATTTTAAATCTCTTTCGTGAGGCTTCAAGTACTACCATCAACAAATCTAAATCTCAATTTTTTCCCTTAACAAAACTTTGATTATGCATAGCAACATTATCGTGTAATGTATTTTCAATGGGCCCCTTTCCATCTAAATATTTAGGAGCCACCTTAGTACATACAATGATCAAGAATGCAACTTGGAAGGACCTTCTAGCTAAACTAGAGAAAATATATCCAATTAGACTTTCTGATCTTTGAATTTAACATGAGACCTAGTGCTTCTCACATTAGTCTTCCATACAATGCCTGTATACCCTTTTTCTATCATGGCAATTCCTAAATACATTCTCAAATCCATTCACAACCTTCAATGCTTTTTCATTTGGGGAGGAGCCACTAGGGAAAGAAACTGGCCATTGGATGGGATGGTCGACTATCTACACCCCAAAATCAATAGGGGAATGGGCCTTTGGGACCCGAAGACACTCAATCAAGCTCTCACATCAAAAATATGGTTGCACAAACTCATTGATAGCAACAACCAATGAACCAAATTATGGAAGCATAAGTACACTTCAAACATCCCACTACATCAATATCTCATTCATCTAGATGATAATATAAGAGACCCTCTCATCTAGAATCCGACATGGGCCCAGTGGGACCTTATTAGAGATCACAAATTTTGGGAGATAAGGGATGGAATGTCATCTCTCTTTTGGGAAGATAGATGGAAATGACTCCCACCAATACGCTCCACTCAGGATGTTCAAAAAATGCAAGATAAGTTAATCAATAATAAAGTCACTATATTCAGACAATACTGGTCTCCCAATATCCCAAATTTTGAATGGCGACAATGAAAATTGATAAACCATAAGCCGAGAGTCCCCACGCATGAGGGATGGAGTGAATTTTACTCTGAGCTACAATCCTGCCGGATTAAAATATCTAAACAACAAGAAAAAATTAGATGGGACATCAGTCGATGGGAGGTTTCACCATCAAAAAGGTTTATTCCATTCTAGTTTATCATAACAACCTTCAACATGACAGTATATGAATCAAAATTTGGACCTCAAACCTCTAGCCCAAAATCTCAATGAGTCTTTGGCTAATTGTGAAAGATCATGTTCTAACCTAGGACTAGCTTCTCAAAAGGGGATTCTTGGGGCCTTTGGTCTGTTTCATGTGCCGAGTAGACCAGGAGAACTCAAACCCTATTTTGAAAAAATTCCCTCTGGAAATCTCTTTATGGGATAAGGGATCCAAAATCTTCAAACAATTGAACCATTGTGGAGACTCTATTTATCAAACTCTAGAATGATGGTGACTTATCCCTTTCAATAATCCTCTCCTTAACATAGTATGTCATCTCTTCCCATGATTCTTTCTCTGGACTTTTTGTAAAGAACACAATCACAAAATATTCAAAGACAAGTCAATGACACTTGACTCTCTCTGGATCGCAATCATGAAATCGATGCAAGAAACAATTCAATAAAAAACTTGGACTCCAGAGGATTTAAATTTATATGATGAGGAGCACCCCACTATCCAAGCTTGGAATATCAATTTTTTGGTGAATCTTTCCCAAGTACCAAGATACAATCCTTCTCTAGTCAGTCCCGCCTATTTGTCTCCGCCAACAATGATCTTTGCCAAAATAAATTTTCATGGCGCATCTAAAGGGAATCCTAGGGAAGTGGGGCTTGGAAATGTCTGTAGAAATAGTATAGGAAACATTATTTGAACCTATGTTGAATACATTGGAATCAACCTGAATAACACATCTAAAATCCAAGCAATGATCAAAGGACTGCAGATTGGAAATAGGAAAGGATGGAATACTCTGATCCTGGAAGGAAATTCAAATAATGATACACCTAGTCAGAGATATCTAGCATGGGACAAAGCTATCCAAAATGTCTTCAAACTGATGCCTTGAAACCATGCTAAAAAATCTTCCCCCGTTGATTACCCAATTTGATACTCACATCCCCCAGCATGTCTGGAGAACTACCAATAGGGTGGTTGAATGCTTAGCCAATGCAGGTGCAAATCCCCATGATCCAATGATCATCTCTGGGTTAGATTATGTCACCCCATCCTCTATACAATATCAATGTCATCTTTTGTAAATTGAAGACATGTACACTTCACGTAGGGTTCCAACCCAAGATATCTCATGGGATGATCTTGTAGCGGCCCACAACTCCTTCTGATGTCGCCTCCTCCATGGAAGGAATAGATAGCTCTAGTACCACGAATGACCTCCAACAAAGGTGATAAGATGGAATGCCTAAAGCTCGTATGCATGGATTTATTGCTTCAAATGGATCATAGATTTGAAAGGCCAAATCCCAGTTCATACTGGTAGAACTCCTGACAGTACTAACACTAGTCATCTCTGCAACTCTCTCACCATGATCATGATCATAATTGGATATTATGGCACTCAAGATAAGTATGGAAACCAACTTAAAAGAAACTTTTCACCTCGCATCAATAACATTCAGACCCACATCTCTGTTACCACCTTGAGAGTCAAGGTTTTGATCACCTACTCAATGTAGAGAGCTAAAGGAAACCCAAGTGCAATGTTTCTCATATCCCAGTGAGGCAAGGGAAATAAAGGGGGGACTTCCAAATCCCCAACCCAGCTCACCTCCCATATCAGAAGAGCATTGTTTGTAGTGCATGCTTATAGGAGTGATATTTCTAAGAATGTGCAGTCCACCATTAATGAGGCTGAGGAAGAATCAATGTTTGAGGGAAGGAAATTTATTTTTGATGAAGACATTCATTTGAAATTCAACAACTGGGTTGAATACCTGGGAAACACCAAATCCCAAACCTCTCTTTTTCAATGGACTGTTTCAGAGCAATGGACCCATAAGTATGTGATAGTGAAGACCCTTATTGAGAGGGGAGGAGCTTAAAATTAAATCCTATTGTGGCAGGAAGCAATGCAAACTCATTTGGATTCTCTGACAGAAAAAATCAAAGGTGTGGAAAGGTTCATGAAGTTGATTGCGGTTGGTTTGGGTATTGAAATGAGCTTGCGACCTCACTCTGCTGATCCACCTGAATCACCAACAATTATCTACTCTAGCGGTTTTGATGATAGCTCACAGTAATGAGTTCTCAACTTTCCGTTTAACTTGTTTTTAAGTTAGACAATGTTATCTAGAGAAATTATGTTGCATAGACTTGTTTTGTATCATTGTTTTGTTTAATTTTCTCATCAAATACTCCACTACTTGGTTTTTTTGTATGACTACCCTTAGGGGAAGATACATTTGGGTCACTCTTTAATGGTTTTGGCACATCTCTATGGAAGTTTTTACACTCGGGATGACCAATATCTATGTTTTTGTTGGTTATGATTATCAATGCTTGTAAAATTTTCTCCACGCAATGAAAGGATCCCACATCTTAGCTACGAAAAAAACAACCTTCAAAACACATGCAACTTATTCACTAGTTTTTTCTCTTAAAATATGATTATACTTCCTCAAAGAATTCTCAACAATATCATGAAAAATTATCCTCCTGCAAGTAGCTTGAATTGAACTTAAATGGACGGCTATGCTTCTAATAATTTTTATCAAATTAAAGAATTTTTTTAAAATGGTTAGATATAGACCCTCCTCAATCCAAGATCTATACTTTTCTATTTGTTGTAATAAGAATGCAAATACTAAGAACCTATATAGTCGCTTTGAGACTGCATCACTCCCAACCTTATTACTCCTTTACTTGGGTTTGATATAGATAGGCTCTACATCCACTAGACCAATAGATTCAATTTAATTAGAGAAAAAAGTGGCCAATCTATCCATCCAAGTACTTTAACCCCAAACCTCCATTCTGTTGAATATTGTAACTTCTAAGAATATTATAATTGTACATTATTTATTCCGGAGATGTTTCATTCCTCCGAGGTAATCCTACTATGTATCTGGAGATGCTTATTACTCCAGGGTTTGATATTAACTAGGGTTATTAGACCCACCATGTGTGGGTCGGCCCTGTAGTTATATTTTAGGGGTTATTAGACTTCTCCAGGTGAGGTCGGCCCCAACAGGTCTTTTAGTCAGTTGAGAGTCAAGTATAAATAGAGGAGGTGAACTCCTCATTATATCACTCACTCACTTGTGGAAGAGTGCGCACTTGTTTGGGAGATCAGCTAAGGAGACAAAGGAAGGAGGAACACATCTTGTATTTTGGTTGTTCATCTTATTGAGGAAAGCTTTACTGGGTTTTCTACCCCATGAGGGTTTCCCAGGATATATTGTGTGTCTATCTTGTGATTATGCTTCTTTCAGTGATCTTTCTTGGCTATTTGGTTTAAACTTATCATGGTATCAGAGCTAGACTGAATAGGACATCTTTCACAAGGTAAGATTATCTCTCTCTCTCTTTTGGTGAAGTTAGGGTTTTCAGCCCAAAGTTGGTATTATTGATTTTTGGTTGCATGGCTGGATATCCCTCCTCAATACCTTTCTTTTAAGCCCTAGATCGAACTTTTTGGTTGGGTAGAACTCCGGGAATTGCAAACCCTAATTCTACCAAAAGTGCGATACGTCAGATTTTGGTTTCAGAAAAAAAGTTGGAATTTTTGGTTTCTGATTACATGGTTGGATAGCCCTTATCAAGAGCATTCTTTTAAGCCCTATATCGAACTTTTTGGTTGGGTAGAACTCCGGGAATTGCAAACCCTAATTCTACCAAAAGTGCGATAAAATTCTGTTTCAGTTTCCGGAAAAGTAAAAAGTAACTTTCCAAGTAAGTCTACTCTGTCTCTTGGACTCCCCCAAGAGAAGATGGCTCCAAATACTAAGCTTGAAGACAAGCTAGAAGGCATAGAGAATTTCCGGGCATGGAAATACAGAATTGGTCTCATTCTTGAAGAGAATGACCTTGCTCATTATATCAAGGAGGAAGTTGCAGAACCAGAAGAAGATGAAGCCAAAGAAAAGCACAGGAAAGATCTGATTAGGGCAAAGAGAATCATAGCTGATTCCATTAAAGACCACTTGATTCCCCAAGTGTCTTCCAAGAAGACTCCAAAGGAAATGTATGATGCCCTAGGAAGAATGTATGAAGGAAAGAACATCAATAGGAAGATGAATCTGAGGTCTAAATTGAAGAGCACCAAGATGCACAAAGGAGAATCCATTCAAGACTACTTCTCAAGGGTTTCACAAATCAAGGAACAACTAGATGCAATTGGTGATACCCTTGATGAGGATGAACTTGTGATGACTGCCCTCAATGGTCTCACTAGATCTTGGGAGTCATTTATACAAACCTTATGTGCCAGGAAAGAGAGCATGAAGTTTGATGTAGTATGGGAGGATTGTGTTCAAGAAGAAGCTAGGGTTGCAAATAGAGAATCCCTTCTCAAAGAGGATGACCAAGCCCTAGCCACTCATACCAAAAGAAGAAGAATGAGTCATTTCAAGAGAGTTGATCACAAAGGATCTCAACACTTCTCTAGATCTAACAAGAGAAGAGGACCCAATTCAACAAGAGATTTTTCTACGGTAGAATGCTACAGTTGTCATAAATTGGGACACATCTCCAGATATTGTCCTTCTCAAAGGAAGAAAGTCTTCCACAAAAGACATCATGCACATATGGCAGAAAATGAAAGTGAAGAAGAAGAAGAGGAAGAAGATGAAGAAGAAGAAGAGGTAGAGGTAAAACCCAAAAGGAAAAGATGTAAGGTGAAGAAAGAAGATCCAGAAGAATATGTTCTGTTCTCTGCACTCTCTGGATCTGTATCTCCTGGAGAAGATACATGGCTCATTGATAGTGGTGCTTCCAAGCACATGACATGTCAAAGGAAGACCTTCTCAATTCTTGAAGAAAAGTCTTCTTCACAGAAAGTATCTCTAGGAGATGACTACCAATATCCTATCAAAGGAATTGGTGAAGCTAGCTATAAGCTAGATTCTGGAACACCCTTGAAGATGAAAGACATCTTATATGTTCCAGGTTTAAAGAAGAACCTTCTCTCCATCTCAGCTCTAGATAAGAAAGGCTTCAGAGTAGCCTTCATAGATGGACAAGTACTCATGTGGTCCAAAGGGAAGTCAATTAAAGATGCAGTTGTTATTGGTGAAGAAGAAGGAGGTCTCTATAAACTCAAGGGTCATCCAGAGGCTGCCCTTGCACATGAGATCTCTAGCCCCAGTGAGCTATGGCATAGAAGATTAGCCCACATCAACTTTAAAGCCTTACCCTATGTAAGCAAGGTAGTCATAGGACTACCAGATTTAAAGGCTGATCATGATGGCTCATGTAAAGGATGTAAGAAAGGGAAAAATATCAAAAACCCCTTTCCAAAGAGTGAAACAAAGACTAAGAACATTTTAGAGCTTATACACTCAGATGTATGTGGTCCAATGCCCACCACTTCCTTAAGTGGGTTTGAATACTATCTTTCATTCATAGATGACTATTCAAGGAAAACTTGGATATACTTCCTAAAAGGGAAGAATGAAGTCTTTGGAAAATTCAAGGAGTTCAAGGCTCTAATAGAAAATCTATCAGACAAGAAAATCAAAACTCTCAGAACAGATAATGGCGGAGAATTCACCTCAAAGGAATTTGAGGACTTTTGCAAAGAAGCTGGAATTAGAAGGGAACTAACTACTCCCTACAATCCCCAACAGAATGGGGTGGCTGAAAGGAAAAATAGAACAATCATGGAAGCTGTGAAGACCATGATACATGACCAAGATCTTCCCATGTACTTATGGGCTGAAGCATCCAAGACAACAGTTTATGTGCAAAATAGATTATCTCACAGTGCTCTTGAATTCAAAACTCCAGAAGAAGTGTTTACAGGTAAGAAGCCTGAGGTAAGTCATCTTAAAATATTTGGGTGTCCTGTGTATATCCACATTCCAAAAGAAAAGAGAACCAAGTTGGATCCCTCAGGTAAGAAGGGAATGTTTGTTGGTTATTGTGAAACTTCCAAAGCCTTCAGAATCTACATACCAGGTTTCCATCATATAGAAATAAGTAGAGATGTAACCTTTGATGAGGAAGCAGCTCTCAAGAAATCCAGAAAGTGTCAACTTGAAGAAGTTTATGAAGAAGATTCATCACCCAGAGATTCAGAGACTGTTCACATCCCTGAAGAAGCTACACCAGAGGATCATGACATGCTGGAACCTCAAGAACCACCTATTGCAGAACTATCCAGGAAAAGAAGACCAGCATGGGCTAGAGATATTATCCAAGGAGCTGAAAGATATGGAGCTCCTGAAGGCTCCACTAGAGAAAGAAAGAAACCAAAGCTAGTATCCAACTATATGGCCTTAATGTGTGACCTTGTGGATCAACTACCTACTAGCTATGAAGAGGCAGCTCAGAAGAAAGAATGGGTAAAAGCAATGACAGAACAATATCAGTCAATAATGAAAAATGATGTTTGGGATATAGTTCCCAAGCCAAAAGATAAAAGTGTGGTTTCTTCCAAATGGATCTTCAAAATAAAACATGCCGCAGATGGAAGCATTGAAAAATACAAAGCAAGATTTGTAGCTAGAGGATTCTCTCAGAAGGAGGGAATTGACTACGAAGAAACATTTGCACCAGTTGCCAGGTATACCTCAATTAGAACTATTATGGCTCTTGCATCCATGATGAAGTGGAAATTACACCAAATGGATGTTAAGACAGCTTTTCTGAATGGAGTAATTGAAGAAGAAGTTTACATAGAGCAACCTCAAGGGTTTGAGGTTAATGATGGAAGAACTCATGTATGCAAATTGAAGAAGGCATTATATGGGTTAAAACAAGCTCCAAGGGCTTGGTACAGAAGGATTGACAATTTCTTAACTAGCATGGGCTTTACCAAAAGTAAAGCTGACCCAAATCTTTATCTCAAGGTGATGGATGATGAACCAGTTATATTGCTATTATATGTAGATGATCTTTTCCTAACTGGAGATGAGAATCAGATTATTGAGAGCAAGAAGAAGCTTTCTTCAGAATTCGAGATGAAAGATATCGGACTGATGCACTACTTCTTAGGCTTAGAAGTATGGCAAGAACCAAAAGGAATCTTTCTAAATCAAGGTAAGTACACTGTGGAGATTCTCAAAAGATTTGATATGTTGGAGTGTAAAGCCATGGCCACTCCCATGGACTCCAACTTAAAGTTATTAGTTAATGATTCATCAGAACTAGTGGACATAACTTTATATAGACAAATCATTGGATCATTGATGTACTTAACTAATACTAGGCCTGATATATGCTTTGCTGTAAATACCCTAAGTCAGTATCTAGTAGAACCTAGAAAGGTTCACTTAATAGCTGCAAAGCATGTAATGAGGTACCTAAAAGGTACATTAGATTTTGGATTATTTTATGTTGGAAATCATGAACTCAGATTACATGGTTACTCAGATTCTGATTGGGAAGGAAGTATCTCAGACAGAAAAAGTACCTCTGGTGGATGTTATGGTCTTGGATCTGCCATGATCTCATGGTTCAGCAAGAAACAATCAAGTGTGGCCCTCAGTACTGCTGAAGCTGAATACATAGCTGCCTGTTCTGCTAGCTGTGAAGCAGTATGGCTTCGAAAACTTTTATCTGGAGTGTTTGACTTAGAAATGGAACCCACTGTGATTATGTGTGATAATCAAAGCTGCATCAAGATGACTGAAAATCCTGTGTTTCATGATAAGTCAAAACACATAGAGATCCGTTACTTTTATATTCGAGATATGGTGCAGAAAGGGGCTATCAAGCTAGAGTATATAAGCACTGAGGATCAAATTGCTGATATCCTGACTAAGCCTCTGTCTCGAGTAAAGTTTGAACACTTCCGAGACAAGCTTGGTGTAGTTCAGAAGAACCCTCCTCGAAAGGGGGAGTAGCACAGTATGAGACAGACAAGCCTATCTCATCAATGATGAGGTTACTTATTTTTCTTTGCACTTACTCACCTAGAATTATTTAGATTTAGGACTCTTATATTCTTTATTTTTATGATTAGATGTTAGATGCTTTTGACGATAGATGTATACATGCTTTTGATGATAGATGTATACATGCTTTTGATGCTAGATGCTTTTGACGATAGATGTATACATGCTTTTGATGTTAGATACTTTTGACGATAGATGTATACATGCTTTTGATGTTGATGATACATGTTATGGTTATACATGATGATGATACATGTTGTGGTTATACATGTTTTGATATTGATGATACATGTTATGGTTATACATGTTTTGATGATGATGATACATGTTGTGGTTATACATGTTTTTAATGTTGATGATACATGTTGTGGTTATACATGTTTTGATGATGATAATACATGTTGTGGTTATACATGTTTTGATATTGATGATACATGTTGTGGTGATACATGTTATGATGATGAGGATACATGTTCTTGATGAACATGTGAGAGGATTGGATCATCCCTGGACTTTCAGTCTTAAAGAGAGCCGTAGACGTGAGGTCTCCGAGAATGAAGTCCTTAGTGGACAGTTGAGGGGATTGGATCATCCCTGGACTTTTCAGTCCTAAAGAGAGTTGTAGACGTGAGGTCTCCGAGAATGAAGTCCTTAGTGGACAGTTGAGGGGATTGGATCATCCCTGGACTTTCAGTCCTAAAGAGAGCCGTAGACGTGAGGTCTCCGAGAATGAAGTCCTTAGTGGACAGTTGAGGGGATTGGATCATCCCTGGACTTTCAGTCCTAAAGAAGAGCCGTAGACGTATGTCTTCGATAATGAAGGGATTGGGATCATTCCTGGACTTCAGTCCAAAAGAAGAGCCGTAGACGTATGTCTTCGATAATGAAGGGATTGGATCATTCCTGGACTTCAGTCCGAAAGAGGAGCCGTAGACGTGAGGTCTCCGAGAAAATGATAGGACTGGATCGTCCCTGGACTTCGGTTCAAAAGGTACATGGCTGGTTTACATCATTCCTTGACAATGACGATGATCGTGTGATGACGATGCTGATGATCGTATGATGATGATGCCGATGATCGTGTGATGACGATGCTGATGATCATGTGATGACGATGCTGATGATCGTATGATGATAATGCCGATGATCGTGTGATGACGATGCTGATGATCATGTGATGACGATGCTGATGATTGTATGATGATAATGCCGATGATCGTGTGATGACGATGCTGATGATCATGTGATGACGATGCTGATGATCGTATGATGATGATGCTGATGATCGTGTGATGACGATGCCGATGATCGTGTAATGACGATGCTGATGATCGTGTGATGACGATGCTGATGATCGTATGATGACGATGCTGATGATCGTGTGATGACGATGCCGATGATCGTGTGGCGATGATGATGATGATAGTGTGATGACGATGCTAATGATCGTATGACGATGTTGATGTTCCAGTAACTAGTCAAGTTACTGATGATGATGAAATGAAGAAAGCTTCCGATGATATATAGATGATGTAGTAAATGACTCCTTGCTCCTACAGATGTTGTTATAATATCCTTCTCGTTAAGGGGGAGTGTTGAATATTGTAACTTCTAAGAATATTATAATTGTACATTATTTATTCCGGAGATGTTTCATTCCTCCGAGGTAATCCTACTATGTATCTGGAGATGCTTATTCCTCCAAGGTTTGATATTAACTAGGGTTATTAGACCCACCATGTGTGGGTCGGCCCTGTAGTTATATTTTAGGGGTTATTAGACTTCTCCAGGTGAGGTCGGCCCCAACAGGTCTTTTAGTCAGTTGAGAGTCAAGTATAAATAGAGGAGGTGAACTCCTCATTATATCACTCACTCACTTGTGGAAGAGTGCGCACTTGTTTGGGAGATCAGCTAAGGAGACAAAGGAAGGAGCAGCACATCTTGTATTTTGGTTGTTCATCTTATTGAGGAAAGCTTTACTGGGTTTTCTACCCCATGAGGGTTTCCCAGGATATATTGTGTGTCTATCTTGTGATTATGCTTCTTTCAGTGATCTTGCTTGGCTATTTGGTTTAAACTTATCACATTCTATTTAGAGTAAATTTCAAATCAGCCCAAACAATTGATTTCCCTTCTCTAATGACCTATGAATTGAAGAGTTTCTCCCAAAAGGTTTGTTTATCTCCATAAGTGTTATACATATTGATTACAATAAAATTGTGTCCTAGACTTTTACTATAAATCTTTGTTTACAAACTTGAAATACCAACAAAAGAGATAATTAAAATTAGATTTGTGTTCCACCCTAAAATGACTCCATCTAATAGACCATTAGAGTTAATATATGTAAATTCCCATCCTTTATAGGATTTTCTTAGGTAATCCAAAATGGATTCACCACTACTCATAGTTTCCTAAAGTAATAAGATATTATGCTTCTTGGACAACATTATTCTAGATAAGACAAGTTTTTTGGGATTATTGCCTAAACTCTTATGCTTGAGATAGTATTTTCATGAAGCAACACCTTTCAAGAGATGATTTGCTCTATGTAATGTCCCCTTCTCCTTAGAACAACAGGGAAGGAAACATTAACAACATACCGGGCTTTTGTAAATTTAGCCCCAATAATTTGACTCATAACGCATGCAATTTAAAACTTCCATATGCAGATTCGTTTCAATATAAACACATCAGAATGAACATGCTAACAAGCACTCAAATAGACAGTAATTGCAATCATATCAATCACAGCAAGGAATGATTCAACATACAGAGACCCAATCTCATTCGTATGCCATGCATGGATTCTATATTAATTCATTTCATTAAACATGGGCAATTTAACATATTGCAGAATGCAAAAAGGAATAATTTATAATCCACAGAACACTTATCTTGAGAAGATGATGTCCAACGACTGGCTACGTGAGAGCAACGTTCCACCCAACCATAGATCTCTGTCCAGCCTGTATTCTTTCAGCTGAGAGATCACCCCCGAGCTGGGCTGTGTATCCACTAAGGAGGAACTAGATGGCTCACTCACAGTCAGGGTTTCACTCAAACAGCCATGCTAAGCCAACACACGGTTGGGTTTCTCAAGCATGTAATAGGAGATGGAGGAGGATGCTAGTCCACTAAGCTCAATCCCAGAGCCACATACTCTTCAAGCTAGACTCAGCAATCCCATCCTCTGCTCATACATCCACAACTGGATTTCTCACAACTCTGTCACAAACAACCCAAATCCGTCACTGATTTTCTGGGCAATTAAAACTGGGTTTTCCCATGGCTTTTGGGGTAGCTATTGCTCCCAAATTCGCCCCAAGGTTCCTACCAATGGATCCCCCATTGGATTTCTCTGTCCAATACCAAATCGGGACGTTTTTGGCTTCCAAAAACGTGGGTTCTCTCACAGTCGCGATTTCTGGTTTTCTCACTGTTGGGAGCTCGTTTTTGGGTGGAGAAAGATGTCCCATACTTCCACAATGGAATGGGGATAAGGATGGAGCAACCCCCAAGATGTAGAGTGACTTGTGGGACAATTCAAAAGAGCCCATACCTTCCCATACGAATTTCAGGGCTTCCCATACTCCATCAAAGTCATGGGATGAAATCTCAACCACTTCCTTACAATTGGCATTAATGTCACCTAAGGAAGTCAATGGGTTCACATAATGACAAATGGCAACCTATGGGTCACTCCCATAGCCCCCCCACCACTCCCTAGTGGATACACGTGGCCCCTTCTCATTCGTTGCCTCCGTAGCCAGCTTTGAACATTTTATATTGCCTGATGTCTAATTTACATCCTATTACAATTTCCATGGCTTAAGAGCACATGGTATCAAAATATCAAATACTTGCCCTTTAAATAAAATTCGGCTTTCACTAGCGGGGCCTTGGCCTTGAGCTCCACGCTAGGAAAACATACATCACATGTACACATTATTTACATTTAAGGATAATATATCCTAAGGGTCGAATTGGGGGTATTACATTCCCCTCCCCCTTAGAACAACACCGTCGTCGGTGTTCCAAGACTTAGGCATACATATACAATTTACACATTTCAAAAACTTCGCAGATCTGCTCTGCATTCTATCATTACTTTGAACTTTCAGGACCAAGTCCTTTGATTTTCACAAGCTGCTCCTGCTGATTCGGATCTTCCAGCTTGTCCACAAGTCTGAAAACTTTATGGCTGCTACCTTCTTGAGGTTCTCTTGTTGGGCAGTTACGGAGGCAATGATCCCCTCCACACTTCCAACACTTCACTGGTTGCTTCATCTTTACCTGCTCGATTTCCTTTGAGTCTTCCCACCTGGAGCGTCTCTTAATCGGACGATTGGATGAATGATTCTTCATTGATCCACTTTTCTTTCCCTTGCTGATTGCTTTCATAATGCTTTTCACCTCTTTCTGCAGACGAAGAGTGTCCTGCAAGACCTCGTGGTTCATCTCGTTCTGCTGCTTTTGCATCTTGAGCATCTCTCCAAGATTTTCTTGGGTCTTGGCAATTGTTTGAAGAAGACCTCCAGCCAATTCTAATAGCCCTTGGTCTGCTGCCATGGTCAATGGAAACAACTGACCGCACTTTTCTCACTAGCAACACTTGCCTGCACCGGCTGCAACCAATCGATTCAATTTCCACCTGTGAAATTCATCATTACAATTCTCGTTAGGCCAAGCATAACCCCAAACATTTAAAAATCAGTCAATGGTTTTTCCCCAGTTGACATGGATAGTCCATGTTTTACTCATGAGACTTCCACACTTTTTATGCTTGCCCAACATGCACATGAATTCCTTCATGTTCATCCATTCACAATCCACTTTAATCAAATAAACACACTTTTAATTTCAGTCATGCATGCATTCAGCAATTTTATAAATGCATCAATAAAAGGAAAGAGAGGGAGCAGTAAGAGTTTCTCCTCTTAGTTTTGTTCCGTCCTGGAACCCACACCACCACTGCGGTTTTCATGCTCCTGTCCTCTTTCACTTCACACGAATGCTCGACTTGCCCTCCTCGGCTATGACACGTAGTGTCTATGGTCTATTCCAGATCTTTCAACCATGAAGTTCCTCCACTTAGTTGGTCAAACTCTTGGCTGCTAGAACTCACACCGTTCTACTAGCTCCATCTTTCATTACTGCTCATGCTGAGCTCTTTAGGGTGGTTACATGTCCACTCGCATCCTTAAGGTGCTTCCATATTCATTACTTCCAACAATACCTACACTCAAACGTTGAATTAATTCACATGTTTAGTTTGTTTTCATAGGAAACCATAACCAAATCATATACACATGTATATTCATAAGCAAGAAATTACACAATAACCAAATACTTATCTGCACTAGATGTCTTCACTTTATTCCATAGGGTCCTTCTTTGCTTTACAAGCCTTGGAATCGCCTATGGATTTGGGTGTTTGGCCAGCGCGCAGGCTGCCCCTCAACATCTAATAGTCTTGTATGTTTGTCCAGCACGCAGGCTGCTCCACAACATCAAATAACCTTGTATGTTTGGCCATCACGCAGGCTTCTCCACATCATCAACCATCTCGCATGTTTGGCCAGCACGCAGGCTGCTCCAAATCATCAACAATCTCGCATGTTCGGCCAGCACGCAGGCTGCTCCAAATCATCAACAATCTCGCTCAACCAGCCACTTTCTGGATTTACCAAGCAACTTTTAGTTCTTTCAGGGTCCTTGCTTCCTGTATTGACCAGGGTTTCCAACAAAGAAACAATAACGCATCAGCTCACCGTTACCAACTTTATGCTTGAAACCTTCATTATTTCAAATAAGAAATGAATGAAAATGAATACTTATCTGTACTGTGCATTTCCTCTCTGGTCCACAGGGTCCTGCTTTTACTTTATAAGCCTTGGGATCCTCCTGTGGACTAAGATGTTTGGCCAGCACGCAGGCTGTTCCAAATCATCAAATAATTAATTCCCTACCAGTACACCTTCACGCCGACTGGGTTTACCAAGCATTTGGTGGTGCCCAACCAGTCCCATACCTAGTTGGCCCTCTCCATTGCCGAGCCAGCACATACGTCTGGGTCATCGACCAATGGAAGGTAACTGTGCCACCGACCATTACAGGTCAAGGCTCCACTACTCTGCCTTAGGCTTGCATCAGCCATTCACGGTATCACAATCCCTCAATGCGCATAACAATTCTTCACCCACACAAGGGTGGCACTTCTTCTCTTATGTAAGCCAGCGGTTCCATTAAGGAATTCTTTAGGTGACTTTCTTAACTGCAGGCTATCATGGCCTCATGATACCCACTCACCCTACGCAAGGGTTACCACTGCTCATACAGTCTTCTTGAGTACTATTTTCTTCACTTTTCTCTTTAATGTGCAGCACTAAGTTTCATATGTATAATCTGTCAACACAAAATGGATAGCGAGCTCATTAGTATCGCTGCCCTAGAATTGTAAACATATTTCATAACATTCACTATCCAACCTTGAAACACCAGGAATGCGTCCATTCCCTTAAGGCGTAGTCAATGTTGGCATCCCTAACATAACTCAGCATCAAAAAGGCGTGCACTCCTTACTGATGTGAACTATGAAGGTCCTAATCATACTTCAAGCAGTCTTTCGTGATGGAAATAAAATCAAAACATGCTCTGCATATTAACTCTAATAATTAGATATATATATATATATCATTCAGGGTTTATGGAAAACTTATCCATTTTGCAGATGTTATTTCTCTTCTTTAATGAGGAATGGAGGCTCCTTCTCTGAGTTGACAGTCCCTCGGTTTGCCATCCCAATTCCTTTTGATGTTACATATCCTTCATATGTCTTACTGACATATTCTTCACCATCCCACTCATATTGTTTACCAATCATGTAGTGCAGATGAAACATTAATAATGCCTTATGGCATTCCACCTGGAACCCATTTTCAAATCATGGAATCCCTTCCCATGAAGTTTGGCTTCTGCAGGACCTCTCCCATGGTCTTCCTGCAATGTGTCTTCCTGGCACACTTATTGAACAGCCAAACAGTTAGGAACATTTAGCACTACAATTCAAATCCGAAACATTTACAAATCTGATATTTACAACTGTTCTTACTAACAGAACTTAGAGCTCTCAACCATGAGAACCTTCTCATAACCTTTGGCTTCTACATGTGGTAGATCCTGGTCTCTACTATGGACTTATCATCATTGCCATATGTAAGACCTTCCTACCGGAAACTGAAACTTCAATCAGCCAAACATGTCGTGAGTATCTATGCATATTATCATTTCATTGCTACAACAATCACTGAAGTGATCTCAGAATTATAACACTCAATAATTCAAAACACTTTCAGCTGTTAACATTTGAAATGCAATGAAATATTTACACTTCTATATATGCATCCTTATCACAATATAATTTCAAGACATAGTCACCATATCCATGCAACTTAAATAAATCGTAAATACTCACTATTCCATAGTCATATCATTCATACAATTCTGTCCTTCCACAAAGTATTCTAGCAGCCCATCAATCATGATTGAGCTCTTCATGCACTTACTATTTTGCATTCACAACAACTCATGAAATGATCCTAGAATTATCATCAATTCATCATTTCATTCATTATTTATTTTGCAATAACATATGCATCATCCCTATGCATTCATACAATGCATCACAAGATTTATAAAATCTCTTAATGCTATCTTGCATTGTTTCATGAGCACTATGCATTCAAGCATATTATGATCAAGACATGACTATCTCATATAACTTGCATTATCATAATCAGGACCACCAGTCCTCACTTGCTTTGGTTATTAAGCACACAACCAACATACACATGGCATGATATAAATTTATATGAATGCATTGAGATTTCTAAACAGTCATAGGGTGTAAGGATCATTTCCTTCACTTATCCACACATCACCAAGCTTGGTAGGTTAACAGTCCCAATCGGTACTCAATATCACAAGCAAACTATCTCAACATAGCTCAAACATAGTTGAAGGGATCTTACCAAATCCTCTTTCAACATTCATGCAATTTGGCACCAATAATCATTACCTGCATGGCTACCATTAACATCGCCTGATGTTACCTGATCAGTTGGCCTTTTACCAAGGCTGCTCAGTCCTTTTTCCAACTTTATGATCATAGATTTGTTGGCTTCATGCAACAACATCCTCAACACATTTAGCCATGCTCTTTGTTATCTTTGGTCCTACAACCAATACCAACATCAATAGTGATTATCAACCACAATATTCTCTATTAGAGGTTCATTGCATATGCAGACTTCATTCTTTTACCAATATGCAATATCTCATTCATGCACAAGCATTTCCATATGCACTATGCAATGTTTGTTAAGATGTCATCTAGTGCATATACATCTATGTAATCCCTTACATTTTTAACATTTTTATGCCATATGACAATTTCATAATTACAAGTATGATAACAAACAGAGTTTTAAAGAATTCTTCCCTTTTCGATCCCTCCTCATATCATGGAATTTCTCTTCCATATCATGCAATTGTAGAAATTGCCCACATTGACAACAAAATTTGTTTGTCAAAACAGCCGCTGGCACTCTTCTGCACTAAATAACTTATGATATCTGTAGACCTCATTCAAACTCTGGTCGTGCATCATTGTTCCCTGCTGGACAAGCTTTCCAATGCCTGTCTTCATGCTCCATTCCGACATCAGGTGCGGAAACTGCATCCCTTCAAAAATGACAACTTTCACTCCAGTTCTGCACATTTTACACAGTTGCATTTTGGTCCCGAATGCCACCTTCAGCCACCTGTGGAAGAAAATCTATGAGGAATCACAAAAACTTTTCTATCGGGCGGAGTTAGTCCATATAACAAGGAACATTCAGCAATTCACGGATCTCAATTCCGATGCACTGTTCATGTTCTATGAATTTCTGGGTTTTGCTACTTCTCATTTTTCACATTTTTCCAAAATTCCAAATTTTGGGCCAAAAACGGCTATCTCCCAAACGGTGCATTTCTGGAAAATCTTCGTCTAACGGAAGTTGTCCGTCTTAATGAGAATATGAAATGTCTAGTTCAGTAAAATTTCTGATTCCCACATCTAGGGTCACTTTTACTGCCCACAAGATTTTCAAAATCTCGAAAAAGTGGCCCGGAACAGTGCTTTTTGGCCTTCTTGATCACCCTGACTCCACATCCTTTGGATTTTGGTTCCAAGATTCGGAACTTAACATTGTGCCTGCTTCATGGCCGCGCCTGATCAATTTCAACTCAATCCGACCTTCTGTCAAGCCTCGGGACTCTGTCCTTCAAAAGTCACTATTCCCCTTTTTCTGTCAAATTGGAGTGTCATGGGCTCGGGGTCTTCACTGGTTCTTTTATGGCCCTCGTCAATGGCCTCCGAGCCCCACAGGAATCATCGCATTCTGAGTCCGGATGCTCCTGCTATCAAAAAATCAAGTTTTAGCCACTTTTTTTTTTTTTTTTTTTTTTTTTTTTCCGGGTTCGGGTGCGCGGGCCGGTTCTCCGAACGCTTCCGCAATGCGGAGCAGTTCGGCGAACGCTTCCGCAATGGCGGAGCGATTCGCTGAACTCTCCCGCACTGCGGAGCCATTCGGCGAATGCTCCCGCAACTGCAGAGCCATTCGGCGAAAGCTTCCGTTGCGGAACCATTCGGCGAATGCTCCCGCAATTGCGGAGCCATTCGGCGAAGGCTTCCGCCGTTTCGGAAAACTTTCCCGAATCCTCCCGCGATTTCGGAGCCCTTCGCGGAATCCTTCCGCCGTTTCGGAAGACTTTCCCGAACTCTTCCGCGCTGCGGAACCGTTCGCGGAATCCTTCCGCAGTTTCAGAAGACTTTCCAAATCCTCCCGCGATTTCGGAGCCCTTCGCGGAATCCTTCCACCGTTTCGGAAGACTTTCCCGAACTCTTCCGCACTGCGGAACCGTTCGCGGAATCCTTCCGCAGTTTCGGAAGACTTTCCCGAACTCCTTCCGAAACAACTTTAAACAAAATTTTCGAAAACACTTAGAAAAATTTTCTATCTTTTTCGGAGCATTTCGCCGAATTTTTCCGCGTTGCGGGACAACTCGCGGAATCCTTCCGCAAATTTCGGAAGAGAATTCCTTCCGCAACTTCGGAAGGGAATTCCTTCCGCAAATTTCGGGCGACTTCCCGAACTCTTCCGCGCTGCGGAAAAACTCGCGGAATGCTTCCGCAGTTTCGGAGCAATTCGTCGAATGCTTCCGCAACTGCGGAAGACATTCGGGAATTCTTTCCGAAACAGACTTAAACGAATTTTTCAAACAGACTTAGGAAAAATTTGAAATCTTTCATTCATTTAACATTCGACAATCCAACTAATGTATTCACAATTAATCACCAAGCAACCAACAATCATGGGCAAGGAAACGCATAAGTATAAGGGCGTGCAAGCTTTCCTAACAATTGACTGTTCATGCTTTTATTCAGGAAATTAACAAACAGAACTCATTTTGCAACAACACAGTATTCCAAGAAACGAAAATTGCCCTTCTTTAAGCATGAAACAACAATTCAAAACAGCATAAGATGGCAGAGGTTGCCCATGTTCCTTTCTCTATTTCATAGAATGCACTCAATGCAATCAAATGCAAGCAATTTGCAAAAATCCCCAACAGTGATGCGATCTTAAGGTTTCTCTAATGCATTTTTGTTTCAAATACAAAATGCATGTACACACACAATGACTTAAATTTCTGTGAAGGGCCCAACAGTCGTAGGGTTGAACCTAGCGCTCTGATACCACTCTGTAATGTCCCCTTCTCCTTAGAACAACAGGGAAGGAAACATTAACAACATACCGGGCTTTTGTAAATTTAGCCCCAATAATTTGACTCATAACGCATGCAATTTAAAACTTCCATATGCAGATTCGTTTCAATATAAACACAGCAGAATGAACATGCTAACAAGCACTCAAACAGACAGTAATTGCAATCATATCAATCACAGCAATGAATGATTCAACATACAGAGACCCAATCTCATTCGTATGCCATGCATGGATTCTATATTAATTCATTTCATTAAACATGGGCAATTTAACATATTGCAGAATGCAAAAAGGAATAATTTATAATCCACAGAACACTTATCTTGAGAAGATGATGTCCAACGACTGGCTACGTGAGAGCAACGTTCCACCCAACCATAGATCTCTGTCCAGCCTGTATTCTTTCAGCTGAGAGATCACCCCCGAGCTGGGCTGTGTATCCACTAAGGAGGAACTAGATGGCTCACTCACAGTCAGGGTTTCACTCAAACAGCCATGCTAAGCCAACACACGGTTGGGTTTCTCAAGCATGTAATAGGAGATGGAGGAGGATGCTAGTCCACTAAGCTCAATCCCAGAGCCACATACTCTTCAAGCTAGACTCAGCAATCCCATCCTCTGCTCATACATCCACAACTGGATTTCTCACAACTCTGTCACAAACAGCCCAAATCCGTCACTGATTTTCTGGGCCATTAAAACTGGGTTTTCCCATGGCTTTTGGGGTAGCTATTGCTCCCAAATTCGCCCCAAGGTTCCTACCAATGGATCCCCCATTGGATTTCTCTGTCCAATACCAAATCGGGACGTTTTTGGCTTCCAAAAACGTGGGTTCTCTCACAGTCACGATTTCTGGTTTTCTCACTGTTGGGAGCTCGTTTTTGGGTGGAGAAAGATGTCCCATACTTCCACAATGGAATGGGGATAAGGATGGAGCAAACCCCAAGATGTAGAGTGACTTGTGGGACAATTCAAAAGAGCCCATACCTTCCCATACGAATTTCAGGGCTGCCCATACTCCATCAAAGTCATGGGATGAAATCTCAACCACTTCCTTACAATTGGCATTAATGTCACCTAAGGAAGTCAATGGGTTCACATAATGACAAATGGCAACCTATGGGTCACTCCCATAGCCCCCCCACCACTCCCTAGTGGATACACGTGGCCCCTTCTCATTCGTTGCCTCCGTAGCCAGCTTTGGACATTTTATATTGCCTGATGTCTAATTTACATCCTATTACAATTTCCATGGCTTAAGAGCACATGGTATCAAAATATCAAATACTTGCCCTTTAAATAAAATTCGGCTTTCACTAGCGGGGCCTTGGCCTTGAGCTCCACACTAGGAAAACATACATCACATGTACACATTATTTACATTTAAGGATAATATATCCTAAGGGTCGAATTGGGGGTATTACACTCTAATAACCCCATTATGGGTCATTATCGACCCTATTTGATTGTTAGGTTCAACATGAATCGATAAAAGAGTCAAAGATGGTTTACCATTGGTGGTTTATGTGACCATGGTTTTGGGTGTCCTGTGGTATTTTTCCATGGTATTGCATGTGAAAAATACTACTTGATGGCTTGAGTAACTCTATCATAAAGTTCCCGAGAGTGGTTAGTGATGGTTGGATTGGCCATGCCTTTCCTGGAGTCAAGGGTAATAGCTCTATTGGCTAGTTTTCTCAGTTTTGGGTTTCCAAGGTAATATATTCTTCATTATGTGTGTGTGCTTGTTCTTTATGTGTTTATTAAGACTTAACAACTAGTATCAAAGATAGAAATAGTGGTATGATTCTTGGAGGCATGAAGAGACCATTTGGGATGAACTCTCAAGATAGGAAATAACATATAATCATAATGGCACATGAAAAAAAATACATGGCATGGATCTATGTGAAGCATTAGCATAAGAAGCACACAAAATATAGAGGAATATCTAATCAAATCATTGTAATGTAAGTTTTTTTTTTTATGGAGTTGGATTTAACCACAATGTAAATGGGCCCATATGACTGTAAGACATGGTTAGGGATGCATGCCCTAGATTGGTGAGTCACTTATGAAAATTATAGATCTAGATTTAAGTAAACTAAACGGGGGGGATGTTGCATTCACAGATACCCAGTTAAATATTTGAGGGGGGTTGGTGATTAACCCAAGTTAAGTTTAAAGGGGGGAATGTTTGGTTAAACTTGACTTGGTAAAAGAGTAAAATATGGTTTTACCATTGTGGTTTACGGGCCCATGGTTTTGGGTATCCCATGGTATTTTTTCCATGGTATTGCATATGAGAAATCCTACTTAAGGGATTTCGGAGATCCATTGTATAGATTGGACATGCCTTGGCCAGATTGGTTGAGGGTAATAGATCTATTGGTTAGTTTTCCTATTTTTGGGTTTCTAGCGTAAAATAATCTTCATTATGTGTGTGTGTGTGTGTGTGTGTGTGTGTGTTCATGCCTGAGACGATACATAATATTTACTTGGATCTAACCATAGTCTCCCCATCACCTTCCTAACAAGCTCTTGTTTTCTAAGAACATAGGTCATAGAAACCTCTGTCTCAATCTTTTACAAGGGAACAAGTCTCACTGGAATTTTCTCCGAGAATTTCCCATTCCAAGGGCATACTGCTACTACTATTCTTGGGTTGTAAGCATTGTTCTACCCCAAACCCATCCCTTCACCCAAAAAACTATGTGACTTATTTTTATTTTAGATATAGCAACAAGTTCCTTAGCACCCTTGACTAGAGTCAACCAAATATATTTTCCCAAAAAATTTAAAACATGAATACTAAACTTAAAAGGTTATATAAGGTTACCTTTAATATCCATAGTAACTAGAGATGTACTCGCAGCTACAACCTTAATCTATTTTTCCTTCGAAGGAACCTCGACCTCATCCCCATTAAGATGATGAACTTCGTGAAAGTTGCCTAATTTTGATTGATACCATAGGATCTTGGAATGAATGATTAGAATAAATAAACCTTATATCCATGCGGGTCTCGAACTTCAAATGAGTTTGATTCATTGTTTTACCTAGCATTGTTCTACCCCAAACCCATCCCTTCACCCAAAAAACTATGTGACCTCTTTTTCGTTTTATATATAGCGACAAGATATTTAGTGCCCTTGACTAGAGTCAATCAAATATATTCTCCCATGAAATTTAGAACATGACTACTAAACTCAAAAGATTATATAAGTGTACCTTTAATATCCATTGTAACTGGAGATGTACTGAAATATCCAACCCCAATCTATTTTTTCTTTGAAGGAGCAACCCCGTCCTCGTCCCCACTAATATTGTCAACTTGTTTCAGTTTCCTAATTTTCACTCATACCATAGGCTCTTGGAATGCATGATTAGAATAAATAAACCTATCCATGTGGGTCTCAACCTTCGAATGAGTTTGATTATACCATATGAGCACTTCCATTGAACCTCCATGGATCAAATAAAAATCTATGCAAAGCTCAACATTTTTCCTTACCTCAACTAAGCCCAAAGAATGTTTTCTACACCATGCAAAATTCCTAAATGGATTAGGAGAATCCTAAGTGGGATATCCATAAAGGTGAACATCTAATGCACTGAAAAGTCACATATGAACCATCCAAAACCTGTGAGAAAACCTTGTCATCAGGAATTCTCTCCACTCTCTCATAGAGGCCATTTTTATGCCAATCTCAATCAACACTCGAGTAATAGTCCATATACATTCACCTTTGTAATACCAATACACAATTCCTCAGTCTATTTCCCATATCAATTAAGATTCTTCGATCCAAAATTCCATAGTAAAGTTCAAGGATTTAACACGGATTTGTAAGACTCTAACTACCTTAATTTCCTTTATCATCAAAACATGGGATCCATGGTTTTATGTTTAAGTAATCCATCCCCAAAACCAGCTTCCCCTAAGAATATTAATCATGCTTTCCTTCAAAAAATATAATAACCCAATCCATCCCTAAGAGAACAAATGAAAAGATTGTAGCCTAGCATATGATCCCATTTACTTTGTATCCAATATTTTAGTGTCTCCTTGGATATATGTTGTCCCATAAAATTATCAAAAATATTTCAACGTGAATACTGTTATATTTGTCCCACCTATATGTCCTCTCTAACTACTATACTAATCCTTTCTTCTCTCTTTTTGAGGGCATTCCTAGTTTTACTATGGGATGGAGAAACACGAAAAACCCACACGAGGGAAAATTTAAAGAACCCCCCCTAAATTTATATGCATAATAAATGGGTGAATCCCCATGACACATGGAAAAGTATGAAGGAAATTATATATATATATATATATATGGTGAATCTTTCACATAATTATATAATCTTGTAAAATATAGGCAAATCTTTCATAGAATTATAAAATCTTGTAAAATCATAGCAAATCTTTAACATAATTCTAAAATCTTGTAAAAGACTCGGAGAATATTTCACTAAACTATAAAACCCTCTAAAGTCTTTCACTAAGTATAGAATAGAAATTTTAATGTATTACAATTATAAATATTTAAATTTGTTTATTCATTTTTTTATTAAAAGTAGATTATAATTTTTTTAATTAATGTGGAATATGCTTTTGAATTTTCGGATTGAAAAATATTTTGTATGATATTTTATTAGTTTCAAATTTCATTTCAAATTGGATAGCTATTAATCCGTAAACTGTCGTGGACATTCCATTGGAACAATTCGTCACAACATATCTTACAACTTAGTTCTTTTTATTAGTTTATTTCCACTTAATGCTAAATACAAAGTTTATTTTATATAGAATGCAAATACAAAGGAAAATATACTATTTATGGAGTTACATATGACTTTGCGTCTAGAATGGCTTACTACAGGATCTCCCACTTCCTTTGTTCTTCTCTAAAATCCACTCCCTTGTTTTTATTGAACTATGCAAAAATACAATAACATCATAAGAATGGAACTCATTCTTCTCCTAATAGCTTAGTATTTAATATAGTCTCATAGCCGCCTAGGGTTGATTGAATATTTTTTGCTTGCCTTAATTATTGATTGCGGTTAGTGTTTTGGAATTTCTAGAACGTTATTTATAGTCCACATGTGGTAAGATCTGCATGTGTGAGAAATGAGAGTTGATGTAGAATCCACTTGGTACCATGGTGGTCAACTAGATAAGTCAACTTGTAGGAGGCACAACTTCTTCATATTGACTCCGATTGAGGAGATTCTTGTTTCGTTGGAAAGGTATTAGAGTGTAGAAACACTCCATGGGAAATGGAAAAATCTATGATATTTTTAGCTCAAAAAAATTCATTTAATTCTTCAAAGGGCCCCAAAAGGTTTTGGATCCCAAATTTGCAAAGTGAGACCTACCCCTAAAATGGGTCCTACAAGCCAATTCATTCAATATTTCCACCCAAAAAGCACCAAAATAGATGGAAAATCATATATTGATCCATTTTAGATCACACCTCACCATTTTGGGAGACTTTTGGTCCCCAAAATATTTTATTGAATGAGGTGATGAAATGTTTCCTCTACCTTCTCCTTTGCGTACCATTTAGTCTTGTCTAAAAGTTATCCTTTCAACCCCACCTGTCATAGTTCATACTATCCTCACTTGATTATTCTAGACTTCTTCTACAAATTGGTGTCTTATGTTAACTCTACTTTTGGTGCTAAGTCTTCTACAGAAGGAAAGACCTACTCAAATTCTTGGTCCAAGATGGAAGGTTCAAAGAATTTCATATTTTCCATGTCCACCACTGAGTAAATATGCATATATGAGGGTAGAATAAGTCTGTAGGCATTCTCTCCTACCTTCTCCAACACTTCAAAAGGACCATATTGTAATGCCTTGATCTTCTTACCATGACCTTGTAGTCTTTCCTTATTCAAGTGCAACCAAATTGATCTGTCTCCCAGCTTGAATTTTTTCTCAACCCTGTGTTGGCCATGTCTCACATTATACTTTTCATGTGACGTCTGCAATGCCTCTTGTACTTGTAAATGGATTTTCCTGATCTTATCAATGAAATTTTTTACTCATAATGCTTCACCTATGGTGTCTTCCCTCACTCCCTCTTGTTGTCCATAAACATCATCTAGAGGTCAAGGTGGCAGATACCCAAAACAAGTCTCAAAAGGGGACTTCCCAATGGAAGTGTGGACTGCTCTATTATAAGAGTGCTAGATGTAAAATCATACTTTTTATCCCAAGTATTCAGATTCTTCTGATTTTAACCCCTAAAAAGCTTCACCAAATTCTTGTTGACTACTTATGTCTACCCATTTTTCTGTGGATGGAATGCTATAGATCTCTTCAACTTAGTGTCCATGTTATCCCAAAGTGTATTCGAAAAGGAACTAAGAAATATAGTATACTTATTTGAGATGATGCTCCTTGGTTTCCCAAATTGCACCCATACTTTCTCAAAGAACATGTTTGTTGCTTCTTGTCCCTTGCTGGTCTTTTATAAGACATAAGAATGCACATCTTCCTGAATTTTCCAACTACCACACATAAATAGCCATGCCCATTCTAATGGTTGGAAGGCCACACACAAAATCCATGGAGATGTAAGTGATGGTATAGACCTTGTTCCCTATTACTGAACTCGTTTGTACAAGAAATATATGCATCCTCTAATAGACTGAGCTACATCTTCTTGCATTCTAGGCCAATAAACATACCTTTGTTAGTTGGCAACTCTCTTCCCAACAACAAAATGTTGTGTGACTTTGGAGGCGTGAGCCTCTCTCTTGAATTGCCATCTCTCACCTTCAAGAACACAGAACTTGTCCAACTTGTAGAGTAACCCATCCTAGAGATGATAGCCAAACTTGTTATCATCTTCTTCCACATGGAATTGGACTTTGCTGAAATACCTCCTTGAAGTGTGATTGAAGTCCTCATCTTCTATGTATTTCTCATATAAATTTAATGATAAATAACTTTAAAATTATTATATTTTTTTTCTTAGTTATTTTTCTATTTCTTTAACTTATAATTTACGTTTATATTATTATCTTTTTAAGATTTAGTAATAAGATCCAAAATACATTTTCAAAAGAAAATTTATTTAACATCAAGATTATACAAATCTTAAGTGTATCATATCCATTGTTTTATATAATCTTAAGTTGCTGCCACGCGAGTCTTTTCATATCCATTGTTTTGCGATGCGTTGAGTCTTGATGTCGATTAAATCCACCATGATTTGAATAAATTGCAAAAAAATCCACCATTGTTTGCAAATAAATTGCACACCCTAAGATTTTTGGATATATTTTGTTTACTTTAGTTTGTAATGAAACTCTCCTTCAAGATTATTGTAACCAACACATGATTCTATTAGACATTCACATTATAAATAAGGGTGATATCCAATTCATAATGAGAATCATCGTAAGTCAGTCTAACAAAATAAATTTGGTGGTTAAATGATCAATTCCATAGTTTTAAATCAAAATTTCAACTTAACTCCAAATGCTTAGTCAGCACTGATATAATTTTTTTTTTTTTAAATCTCTATTTTGTTTATGTTAATCATCAAAAAAAGGTAATTATATGAATGCAATACATAAATAAATCTTATTGTTTACAATTTTATATTAATAATTGATTTAACATTAATAATTGATTTAGAAATAAACCAACATAAATCCATCTTAACTCTACCAAGTATCTAAAGGGATTAAATCTCTTCATATATAAACTAAAATTCTAGCCTCAAAGATTTGATCTCTCTCATACTTAGTAGAGCAAGAGTGAAGATAAATGTATGTTAATACTAATATAATACAAAATTTCAAAGTAATTTTTTTTATAAAAGTTTATAAACATTAATATAACATTTTACATGTTACACTATTATATAGATTAATTCAATATAGATAACCAACATAAAAGATTTGAAATAATGAAATTTTAACATATATTTTTCTTTTAAAATAATATGTTTTATGTTTTATATATTTTTAAATATTTAGGAATATATTTTTGGATTTCTAATTCAAAAACATATTCTAAATATTTTAAAATTTTATTATTTAAATAAAATATTTATATCTTACTATTTTATCTGAAAATTGCATATTTATTATAAACTTATTTTAAACTCATTACAAATTATATTTAAATACCATTTAATAATTTAAAATAAATATTTAAAATTCACTATTTTTAAAAATTACATATTTAGTTTGAAAGTATTTTTCATGTTTGGTCAAATCAAAACCGATCCCTCGTCCATTTCGTCCATTTTGTTATTGGATATTTAGATAATTCCATTTTGTTATTAATATTGATTAATATTGTAACGTGGAACTCGATATTGGATATGTTGAAATCTCAGATGGTTGAAGTATTGAAATGGATCGGTCCGCCATATTCATAAATTTGATGATGGGGTGTGTCGATAACAAGGGAGAAGAGTTGGAACAACTTATTCACAATCTCAGCTGCCATGACGGGACCTCCGTAGACAACCGATTCACGGTAAAGAAAGTTGGTGTGTTTGGTGTTTATTGGTATATTATGTTGGGACCTGTTGCTACAATTTCAAACTCAGTGTTTCTTTCTTGCAAAAATATGCATTTTCCATAAAATTCATTTTGGTAATTATTGATTTCATTAAAACACTCTTCAAACTTCTTAGTTTTCTCCATCCATAAGTAACATCTCAAACACTCTTCACACCCGTCATTTTCAATCCTTACCTAACCCTAGAAACTCTCCAAAAGATCCACGTTTAACTCTTTGAAAATAGGCCTTATAAAAAGCATCGAACTAATCCAACTGATTATTCAGTTTATTAAAAGATATTTTAACTTAAACATCGAAAATATTTTAAACTGGAAAAATAATTTATACCTCCTCTTCATGACACATAACTAGTAAATATGTGTATCTCCTTCGATATATATTCATTTTTAATAAAAAACTACTTTTATAACATACATATATATAATTTGGTGCATGAAGATCATGGTTTTGAAGTGGACAGAAAAAACATAATCTTGGTATTTCTTCTGCAGTCTTGTTAAGTGAAATATATGCACAAGTTGAATTGCCTAGAAGCTTTACATAAGCAATTTTTTTTAATGGGTGAAATGTTTTTCAAATTCCAACTTTAATCACAACCTTTTTCTATTTTTATTCTTCCAAAATACATATATATTTTGCTCAACTCACACAAAAGAAATCCTTATGAAACTTGTGAGTGGTTTTCTTTTTATTCAATGACTCTCTCACACCCAAAATGGGTTCATGGTTTCAATAAAAAGCCTTCAAAAATTAATGAGTTTAGATTTAGTGTCAAATTTACTGAAATATTTGGCATAGCTTAAAGGTACAAAACATGTTTTTCTCAATGAATCTTCATAAAAGTTTAATAGGTTATGAATTAACATTATTTTTTTTACATATTTCAATGCAATGTGTTTGAAATAGAAGTAGATAATGTTATAAGTCTTTTAAGTTCTAAATATTTGGCACGGCTTAAATGTACAAAACATGTTTTTCTCAATAATTTTTTATAAAAGTTTAATAGGTTATGGTTTTCCATTATTTTTTACATATTTCAATGCAATATGTTTGAAATAGAAGTAGATAATGTTATAAGCCTTTAAGTTCTAAATCTAGAAAATTCTAGAAAAAAAATCGTGAAAGGAAATTCTCACTATCGCTATATTAAATTGTGTTGAAATTTTATCAAATATTAGAGGAGACCAAAGTTCCTTAGACCTTCCCTTATTAATTAAATGATTGAGTACTCACTTGTTGAGAAATTGAATGATATTAGTGTGGTATTATTACCTAAGAAACTAGGCCATTTTATATTAAATCGTTGTATATATAGAAGAAGCACCGAAGAAGCACCTTAAGTATGTAAATAAGTTTAGTTATGAAGTAATAAAAAATTAAAGATAAGCAAATATATGTTAAACTTTTTATAAATCATAATATTGAAAAACACTTAAACATTAACCAAAGCTCATATTTCTATTGAGTGGTACACTCATTCATTAATTATATATATGCTTTTGCAATGGATTTATACGATGGATATATGCTTTGTAACTAATATTTTTCTACTTCTGCACTTCTACTTTCAATGCTTTTGCGATGGAAGATTCACAGTGCCGTAGAAATATTTTTCGAGATTCAAAGATTCACAATGCCATGGAAATCTTTTCTGAGATTCTGAGATTCATAGTGTCATGGAAAGCTTTTATAAGATTCTCAGTCCCTAACTATGATTGTGGTAACAATGATCGTGAATTATCCCACGTGAATTATCCCACATGAATTATAAGTGGCAACCTGGAAATAATACACAAATTCGATAACATAAACAAACATTTTTTATTTAGTAAAAACCATTTTAAAAATAAATTGTTTTAATTTAATATTGTTTTTAATACATACCATTTTAAAAATAATTTATTTTAATTTTAACTTAGTTTAATGTAAATTTGATTTAATACAAATAATTTTAAAATTAATTTATTTTAATATAATTTGTGTGTTGTATAATTTATATTTATTTCTATTTCTATTTATTTTTGTACATAAGTTTTATTGTCTTCTCACTTATATTTGCTCATTTATGACATGATTTTGTCACATTGTTGATTCTTGGACATTGGTATTGTTTTTTTGATAAATTAGGTGGAATTGTATCATCCAACTTGAAAGAAATTTCAAAATCTAAGAGTGCAAACTTACAATTGAAATAAAAAAAAGCTAGAGAAAACTCATATGCAAGACAACATAAAATAGAAAAAAGGAATTTTTTGATGGCATAGTTTAGTCAATTCACATAGTCATGGGCCTTGATTGATAGTCATTACAAGATTCAGTGATATTAGATGTCATTGTTTCCCTCAACTTCAAGCTTGTTCTATATATGATACCCGATTCACTCTATTATGTCACCATATTGTCTCTTTGGTATCTTGATGAATGCTTCAACTAATAAAATTAATACATGTTTTTGCCATGTTCATTCAAGAGCTAATTGGAAATTAGGTATAATACAAGTAGATGTAGCTAGCTCAGGGGATCAATCTTGAGACCTCGTACATGAAGCTTAAAGAACTTCATGTTAGAAAATAGCATCACAGAGCAATAAAATAAAAATGAAAGTGGAAATAAAACACATAAGAACACAATACAAGAGAGACACCAATATACGTGGTTCACTCTATATGGGCTACATCCATGGAGAAACAACTAGTCCTTTATGTTGAAATTTTTCATTTCAAATATGTTTCCATAAGAATATGCATAGCATATAATAAAAAATGGGTTAATACCAATATTATCATAAATGGACTCGGAATTAGAATTGGTTTGTCCCAAAACTATGATTCAGGCAATAAAAAATGTAATAATTCCCATTAGCACCCTGTAGGAGAAAGTAATAGGGTAAAATAGGCTATGAAATGGTAACAAAAATTTTGCAGTCTACTAATCTAGAGCTTCACCCAAGGTTCAATCACAATACATGTTCTGTGTGGTACATTATCATTACAAAATTCAACTCAACTAGTAAAAAGAATCTAGTATTTCTATTTCATATCAAAACTAGGACTTTATACATCAGAATGACTTGTAACCCAAAAGCTTTTACAGTGAAATTTATTGTTCTTAAACAAAATAGTTAAAAAAGGGGTATTTTCCGGCCATAAATGGACACAATTGCAAAAAATAAATAAAGCTTATGCACGTAAAAGTGTAACATATTGTGTAAGAGAGATTAGTAAAAGACAATTAGCATTCCATACTGTACTTTAAAACAAAAATAGCATCCAAGTCAAGCTCAACATATAAAGGCCTCCTAGTTAGTAACTACAATGTACTTGTCCAAGACAGGTATATTCTATCTCATAAAATAGACAACTCATGAGAAGATTCTTCAGTGCCCGAGAGCTTTAATTACTCCAAGACCATATTTCTATTGTCTTTTCAATATTTTCAGCACATATATAACAAATTTTTGTTACCATCACATTGATTGTTTCAATCAATATAGAAGCAAGTATATCACATAAAACAATCCATTCCTCCCTCTGTAAATACTACACACAACATAAATTGTATTTGTTTTACAAATAGGGAGCAATCCATATCCAAATATGAACCCTCAGTAATACGATCTCAACAACAAACAAAAAATTCCTTGAAGATCCTCCTTTCTCCTTTAGCACAAGAAAAATACCAAGGCATCGACATCTTCTCAATTATGTCATTAGCATGTGTGCATTAAGCCATCATTGTTTGGACCATAATGTTTAGTTATGCCCTTCAAGAATGAGAACAATGCCATGTAACTAGAGTCACCTATGTGAATCACTAGAGAAAAGAGATTAAATTTATATAAACATTCAAAGTTGCATTAATTAACAACACTAAATAATATCAATTACAAACATGTATAATTGTCACTTAGGTTTTCAACATTTGATGTGGATCCTATTTGGCTTCTTTGGTCTTGAACAGATGGAAAGGGACTTTCTGTTGTATTTTTTGACATCTTATTATCTTTAGAATTTGTATTTTCCATATATTGAGCAATTTCTTTCACACCCGGTTCTTTAATATTTTATTCAACCTACAATTCATTGTCAACACACAATTAGTTAGATAGAAAAATCAAAATGCATAACGCAATGTACAATATTCAACAAAAAATACATATACTTACAAATATATGTTTTTTTGCTCACAACCCCCCTCAATCATAGATATATCGAACCTTCACAAGGTCTCTTACTTTCTTCTATCTTGTACTCTTTTCCAAATAATCTTCAAAACTCATAGTTTCCTTCAAATATTCCCACTATTTAGGAGTCAAATAGCTATCCCCATATTTTCCATCTAACATTAATTTTATATATTTATGTTTGAAATTATTCTTTAAAAGTCTCATACTCTACTTTTAATATTTAGTGTATATGCTTCCACCAATAATCTCAAAAGAATCTTCCATTTGCTGTATCACCTTATCAACATTTCTTGGATCATGATCTGAAAAGCTAGCTTTGGTAACATCCAAATGAAACCTGATTCTCATGCCCAACTCTTAGGCTCACCTTGAAGCATTGTGTCCAGTAGGCTCACCATATTTTACCTCTACCAAGTAAGCCTTTTCCTTCATATTTTATTTCTTTGGTTTCCATTTATGCAGATTTATACACATCTTGACTAATATTTTCAATGTTTAAGGGTAGTTGATACATCGTTAGAACCATAATTGGGTAATGAAAATCCACTAAGACTTGTAGATACAAAAGGTATTGTAGCTTCTACCTCTTTGCTTGTAAGAGATGTAGTCCATGTATTTTCTATGAAAGAAGCATGAACCAGTTGCTCCTCGGCCACAACAATTGTGGCACTAGGTATCTCACCAATCTCCTTAGATGTTCCTTCAAATCTCTCCTTTAATTTGAAATAAATCTCGCAAATATGATGGTCCATATATCATTCTATCATCAATCTATTGGACATGATCATGTGATATATCAACCTATTGATCATTAATATGGCCAGTTTCATCTCCATGTATTGGTGTACCAATGTGTTGGCTTCTACAAGTTGGAAACATTATGTCTTTACTTTCCCTCTATTTCTAATCATATTTTTTATGATCCAATTTTTCCCTATAAAACATAAAACTTATGAAATTAGTATCGGAAGAATATATGGCCTACATAATTAAACATATTATATACAACTTTCATAAAATATGTATAGAAGTGAAAAGGTAACATGAGTAACTACTTACTAATTTTCCAAACCAAGAGATGATAAATATTTTTCATTTCTTGTGATCTATTATTTATGAAAATGATCATATTTTGTCACATTTTCTTCACTGTTGGTGTCACTTTTGTGCTTCAATCCTTTATTCTTCATGGCCTTTATGTCCAACATTTCACATAAAAAACATGAAGGGAAGATCATGGATGAAAAATCATAAAATAGTGATTGTGTATGTCTATGTCTATGTAGGTAGGACTTTTTAACTGATGTACTTTGTCTAGTAGAGGAAGAGGAGACAATAACACAAAATAGAATTCTAAATCAACTAATGAGGCCTGAGAAGTGACCAAATTGTTCAAAATTACATTACATAATCTTGAGACACAACAAAATTTGCAAGTAAAGGACCATATATACATTTCAAGCAATAAATATCTAGCATACTCCTAAGGTCATTCCTAGTAGGAAGAATGATGATTTTTACCCTATGTCTATGGTTCATTTTTAGTTGATTTCTTAACAGTTGTGACATTGGTCACAGAATAGGGAAATAAAAGCATCATTTTAAAATTGAATTTAGACTTCTAAATAGTCTAACAATCAAATCATTATTCCAGCTTTTGTTACCACTAAAACACAAAGACAACCATTGACAACATTTCCTCGGAAAAAATTGACAGTAAGGAACAACAAGCAATTCGATTTGGAACAATAACCCAACACGCAAAAAAATAGTATACATTATGTATTTAAAAAGCAAAAAAACATTGCACAGTACTGAAAACTAGTTGACCATGACTAGACTAACCCACATGAAATGTATGTAGAGATGCTCGAAAACAAAAATGAAAATGTTGCATATCCATTAGAGTGAAAAATGAAGGATACATTTCATATAGAGTTTAGAAAAATCATTTGGATAATCCCATGGACAAAACAATAAAATCCATTTGGATTAGTGAAAATTTAATCCATAAATTTAATATAACAAATCATCATCAGCATCATCATCATCATTTGGATTTCCATTAAGATCATAATATTCCCCATCACTCGTGTATACATCTACTTGATTTTCTTCCTCGTCCTCATACAATAGATTTTCATGATCATGCATTACATTCTCTCTCTTGGTCTCTTCTTTGGGAATCAAAGTTTCCTCTTCAAATATTCTATCATCGTCTTCAACTACTTCTTCCAATATTTATTGTAAAGTATTATATTTCCCATCGGAAATTATATCAACATCTTCCATGAATTCCGTTTTCAAACGAGACTTTGTTCAAATGACATATGACCATCATGGGATTGTTACATCATTAATTAGAAATAACTAGTAATTTGAGGAGAGGAAACATAGGACTCATCTATCTTTGATCAAATTTGATGTGTATTTGCATGTAACTTTAAGAATTGTGCATGTTGTTCCTTTGTCCACACATAAGGAACAATAGGTTTTCAATATTTTCCATCACCATATTTTTCAACCCAAATATTTCGATGAATCTTTAGTTCTAGAAAGTCTAGACGTGATGACACTTTATCACATGCACCAAAAAGAGTTTATTTAAAGGAAAAAGCTATGTTTTTCTCAATATGCATAAAGTTAACAATATGCCTAATAGCTATATGCTTAAAGTCTGTCAACTTATATAATATGCACAATTGTTTTACACCACTATCATTAAGTGGATCATTTTTACTACTATGAATTCCACCACTATCAATAAATTGCATTCTCTTTTCTACGTTCTCAACAATGTATTCACTTGTTATTGCTAATGGTGCTTCACAATTCTCTTCTTAACCATTGAAACATGACTTTTTTTATGATATGGATGCTCCATTTTAAGGTAAGCATAACGTCCACACTTAATACACTTACACAAGCTACTTGAGTGCGTCATAAAACCCTTAAAGATGCAAGTCGGGCATTTGTGGTATCCGTGAACATTGATACCAGTCAATGTGCCATATGTAAGAAGATAATGTATCATAAACAATAAAACAAATCTTATTGTGAATTGGATTGAATCACCATCCCTTAAAAATTGAATTGCTTCAATTCCTTTCACAATTCTGTTAGCTCATCAAATAATGGCTCTAAATAAACATCAATTGTATCTAAAGTTACACTTTGCTTCTGTGGTATAAATAATGATAGAATTAAGAAAAATGGTTTCTAACCATGGAGGTAAGTTATAATTTATTAAAATAAACTGGCCAAGTTGACCATTTACTACTATGATCTGAGAATGGGTTCACCCCATCTATACCTAAACCCAACATTATATTATGAGGATCTTGGGAAAAATTATACCATATGTTGTCAAATTCCATCCATATCTTAGAATCAGCCTCAAGTTGTTTTTTTCCATCATTGCTCTTATTTTAGGCAAGTTATTGCATAAGTTCAACGATGTCTCAACATATGTACATTCAAAGAAACTATGGGATTAGTGGAAAGTGGTGAAGAACCTTTCTGGGAGTTGAATTAATTTCAACCCTGGTATGTACCTCCCTTCTTTGTATTTTGGACATTCAATCTCACTTGCAATATTTTTGTGAAATAATACATAACAATTCACAAATGTGTGGATGTTTTCATAACCTAATCCTAGCTTAGTGATTTGTGCTTTACATGCACTTTGATTTGTTGGAAACATGGATTTAGGTGGTAACAACCAATGTAACAATGTCAATAACTCATCAACACCCTCATTTGTCCAACCACGCACTGCTTGCAAGTTAAGAATTATAAGGATTGTTGTCAAATGACTTAACTTGCAAGTACCATACACAGGTTTTGAAGCGTGCTCTATCAACTTGTTCCAATCACCCTTGAGACCCTCATTCACCATTATATCAAATTCAATCCCTTCATCTAAGATTTTTCCCTCTTCATCTATGTTTGTTTCCTCTTCATCTATGTTTGGCGCCTCTTCATCTCTCTTGTTATGCAATATTTGTATCCTATTTGTATAATAGTTTTTAGGGAGCAACTTATACTGCTATTACCAATTTTTAGCTTATGTTCATAAATCATTTCTCTTTTTTCATCTTCCCAACACAATAGTCGGTACATGGACATGCATGCATATTTATCCAAGATATTTTGATTGGATATTATCTCATCATGTGCATGGTATTCATTGGTTGTCAAAATTGGGCGTTGACTCAACTTCAATTTTCTGCATTTAATTATGAAAATGGGATGTTAATTAGCAAACCAATTATCCCAATTATCAAGTCTACATCGACCAACCAAATTTGACATCAACAAGTCAACCTCAACATTGACCACATGACCTGACTTATAAGAAGACAAATCGACTTATAGAAACAAAAATCATTGTGATACCTATTAGTAGTGGAATTTATTTTTAATTGAAAATTTTATGAAGAATAAATAAATTAATGAAATCCAAATGAGGGGTCATTTTCTTTAGAAACATAGATAGTGAAAAATATTATAGGTGCTTAGGAAATCATATAATTAATAATTTATAAGTAGAAATCCTTCCCTGTATATCTAATTATTCATATAAGTTATAAAATGTGGCTGAGGAAAATCCTAAATGTTTGTTTTCTTTATTTTTGTATGTATTCTTATTTTTTTTCTTAGTGTAGATAAATAACAATTGCATATTACTATGCATAATACCTATAGGAATAACCCATAGTAGGGGATATATTCATAACAAAGGTTGATCCTTGCCACATAAACCATTCATTATCTTAGCTTTAGGCAGATAGTGCCTTATCCATTCTAAACAACAGGAGCAATATTTTTTCTATTTGGCTCTAAAAGATAGATTATAGAAGGTGCATATTAGTTTACTTAATAGTTGGGAGTGTTTAACAATCCAATTTTTTGGACAAACCTCAAAGATAGTTCTAGAACAATTTTGTTCTATGTTTCTTATTGATATCATATTTCAAAATACAACTAGACCCCTTCAACATACTAGGTCCCCTATAGGTAGCTCCTATAGCCCTCACTACCAGGTTAACTTGAGTACATACCAAAAAAAAACACAAGACACAGGGAAACATAAAAAATACTAATGAAGACTTGGGACCTAGAGAGCCATGATAATGAAGGATAGAAACCAATTTATTTTGGGGTCACCCCATCTAGTCACTCAAGCAGGGAACATACCTACCATTTTCACATACCATCTGATATTATACGAACCATATGATCATCATATAATCATTTAGGATTTGATTAATACTTCATATTCACCTTCAACAACCACTAAAAATCACAGGACATTTGACTACAAAGTAGGGGGCATTGTTTGCCATATAGTTTTAACTCATGGGATGTTAGATATAATCGTGCAATATTCACTAATCACACATTCAACCCAAGAGAGACAAGGGCCAAAAAACCATGATGACAAGTAAATAAGCGTCAACATAACCATACAAATATAGGTTTACTTCTAACTACTTTGAAGAGCCAATTTGTCATTTCAAGTACACTATAGTGTATAAAAGGCATTGTCCATCATTTCTGTAATGTCCCTAGAATAGTTTTGGACCTTAAGGGAACCTGTTGAGTTACCCTTCTGAACAACTTTGATATAGCGGTCTCTTGAGCCTTGTTATGTCTTAAATGATTGAGGGAAAACATGAAGATGTGAATGTCGGCAATAATTGATAAATGAATTAAGGAATTAAATTATATGTGTGAAGTGGTATAATTGATTGATTAGTTCCTTCTTAATGATTAGCCTTGATTGATCAAGTCAAAGTACAGTAGGATAGTTACAGTCCTAGCTCTGTGACATGGGAGGACACAACTGAGATGCGTCGTAGCTTTCCATTTTTATTCTGAACTTCGGGATGAAGTTCTAAATAAGTAGGGGTGTATGTAGTGCCCCTAGACTACTGTAGACATTGAGGGCACCTGCTGAGTCACGCAATTGTTTGAAACATTAATAAAATAACCCTATGATTTTATTTTGAGTATATTTATGATTACGATTGATTGATATATGCGCATTTGGGTAGTTATTGTGAATGGACGATTTCATGTTGTTTAACAATTGACTTTGATATGAAAACTGTACATATGAATGATACTTAACGACTAGCTATGCAATTGATTACATGATTAGACGAATGAGTAATGATTAAGTAAATTATAGATGCTTAATGAAGCAACAGATTTATAAACCAAATTGTGATTATTGAGGACAGTGCTACTAATTTACGTTTGTGACAAATGTGTGTAGCGATAGGTGAAACGGTTCACCGACGGACACACAAAGGAATATGAAGGGTTGTAGAGTACGAGTAAATCACACACAGGGAGAGCGACGACGATGCCGACTTCCAAAGGAATACCATGCTTGAGCAGATAAGCACTGATCCGCTTGCTCAAGAGGAAAGCGTGAGGGTGTACGAGGTGGGGCACAACGGAGCTGGTCACGTACGAGTTCGGGGGCGCGCAGTGAGAACGGACTCACTCCTCAATGCCATTAGTCCCTAATAGCGTGTAGACAGAGGATGGAAGGTAACAGCTCCTGAAATCCCTACATGAAGTTCTCGCAAGTCAAAATGGAAGGATGACGGTAGAAGGGCCCGACGGTGTGGTACCCTACCAAGAACGGAAAGAGTGGATGCAAGGACCCAACGATGTGGTGCCTTGCCAAGGAATGGAAACTATGGATGAATGGACCCGACGGAGTGGTGCCATGTCAGGGAAATTAAATTAAGGAACAAGGAGGCCCAACGGTGCGGCACCGGGTCCCTAGTAAAAGTTGATTGCTAAACTTAACTATGTTGAAACGTATAATTTTGCACCTAGAACTTTACTTAGAAATGCATTTGAGTACTTTAGGCATTTGCACATAAATGATTACTTTGACATTTAAATGATATTAAGTATTATTTAGGAATTGCACATGAAAGGATATTCCTGATTACTTAAAAATATTATAAATATTTATTTAGGAGCAAAATGGAATCCTAGGCATGGACACCTAGTCAACTCCACCTACACCACAAATCTAGGAGTTAAGTGAAATATCTAGGGGACAAACATGAGCAAACTTAGGGATGTTGGTGCATCTCCTAGATAGATTGACACTTGGATGGGTGAGTTGTTTTTCATTAAAGAATTAATTAAATAATTATTTATGCATGAAGCGACATGTGTCGCAGGGGATTTTCCTTTAAAAGGAAGACTTTGGGGATGGGTAAAGGACCCAGACCTTGGATGACTATCGTAATATAGAGTTACCTCATGACTTGCTGCTATTGAGGGTTTGGCTGGAAATCTTGGTTGGAAATCTTGGTTGGGGGGAAACCCAAGCTGGGTTTCTTGAGAATTGTGTGTGAACTTTACGACCCAAAGCTCGGGGGAGGCCATGCAACTGAAAGCATGAGCCTATGGTTGGGTGGCTAAGCTAACGGTTGTTTCACCAATGGTTAAATGAGCTTTGCTGGCTGGAAGACGCAGATGACAATGGACTAGCTGGATCGGGTTGACAGGTTAAGGTTTTGCTTTTTTTGTTAAGTTATTCACTCTTTTATTTATTTTTTTAATAATTATAATGGCTAATTTCTTTGTATGAAGTTGTTAAAGTTTTAGGTTTAGTCCAAGGGGACCCTAAAGGAGGGGTCCTACATTTGGTATCAGAGCCGGTCGAGCCTTGAGGACACCAAAATCATATTTTCTATTAGGGGTTTGCGGTAAAATCGAGAAGGCTTGGAAGAGATCGGCGACAGCGACCAGGTCGAAAAATAGCCGGCAGACGCTGGACCAACTGTCGAAACAGGTTATCCCTCTTAAATTACTGTTTAAAATATTTTTATAGATCATTAATCTCTGGTGAAGAGAGGCAATCTGCACTCTGCCCTATAATTTACTGTACACTCTTATAAATATATTCAATAGTTACACTGTTTCTGTATCTTTAAAACTCGGTATGGGTTTTCCTTTTATATAAATAATAGATCGCAATACTACCGAGAGTCTATGTTAATTAACAGACCTGAATCGATTGAGTAACTATATCATGTTCCTAACCAACACTTCATCTCTGTCGATGCCACAATAATCGACTCAGAGATCAATCAAGAATTTGCCAAGAGGCCTCTTATTTGACTACTCATCTCAGTCGGTTTAGAATTAAGCGACCAAGGGTTAAATTTTATTAATTTACAGAGTGTTCAAATCCATTGAACATCTCTGATAAATGCTTTAAATTGAATTTACATTTAATGTATAGAAGCACTCAGGAATATCATTCATCTCTGTTAGATGTTTGGGGTGAACTACAATAAATCCTCAAAGTGTTCAAATCCATTGAGCATCACTGAGACTGGTTTAGATTGAATTTATAATCAATGTGCAGAAGCGTTCAGGCATATTGATCGCCTCTGTCTGTGGTTGGATCGAATTTAAATTAATAATCGGAGTGATCAGATCCATTGATCACCTCTTTCTATTGCTCGGGCAAATTCCTATACTCCTAGATCATATAAATTCCTATCAATTTTACCCTGCATAGGAAACAGTGATATTCTCGGTCGATTAACAATCCTTTGTTGGATTGTGGATCTTTACCTTGTACCCATTTCAAATCGATCCATTTAACCTCCGATTAGAAGTTTATTTGAAGTTTTGTATCCACCTAGTGCCTTTACTATGAGCCAATGCATACGAATTGCGGTTTCCAAGTTAGATCAACCTCTGCCTGTTTAACCACTTGCGTAGAGCAAGATGCCCAGAAACTTGTAATCGGCCTTTGCCTTAAATTAATATTTCATGCGCTGGTGGTATCCGACCTACAGTATTCTAAGCATTTTACGATCCTTTTTTTATTTTTATTTATTATCTTGATATTTTAGATTTATCTGTATAATCTATAAGCATACCGGCATTGCTAAACAACGGAGAGTATCAGAATTGTTAATCGATTTGGTACCTTCGAGCAGTACTCCATGATCCCCGTAAAGCATTGATCTACTAGCAGTTGATTAAAATTCTTATAGACTCGGCGACCAGTTGATCTATCGGATCTTGGCTTGTTGTTGATATTATTTCTTTTACCTTGGAGAATCCTTGCGTTAGGTTCGCTTTGTACAGGCCCATGTCGATTGTTGGATTGGTGAAGTTCACTTAAACGCCCTGTCCAGTCACCACCCCTGTTGCCATGGAACACATCATCCCTTAGGTAGTTAGTTGGGGTAGTTCAGTTAGCATAGCATTCAGTAGGAATGAAACGATTATAATTTTAATTCCTTGCTTATGTTTAAGAAATTATTTATGAGTCTGCCTGTGCATGAGATGTCGCGCAGTTACTATATGAGATTTTATTATTCGAATATATGCAAAGCATTACTTCTTCAGTGTACAATACTATCGCGAAGGTTAGGGAAATGATAGAGTGTTGTGATCCTTCTGATTATTACACTCATCAACATTGAAGAAAAGCCCGGTACCCTAAAGCGAATTACTTGCATTATTGTTTTTCCCTTTAAGAAAGTATTAATTTAAGTAATGTTGTAGTATTCTTCTTCCAACAAATCCTCAAAGGAATCGGTTATTGAATTGTAGTAACTATCTATCTGGAGTCTTGCTGAGAATACGACTATTTGATATCTACTATTTACTACTTTAAATAGCCTCACATTTATCACATTGATAGGCGGTTCTCCAAAGCATGAGTTTAGTTTAACTAAAGAAACCTCCCGAGTTGTGAACTTCCAAGTACATTCTTCTTGAGTTAACAGAAAACGCTAGTTGTATTACACCTATATATAACGGTGACAATGCAGAAAGGATTTTTATTTATTGCTGCAAGATTGCTGGGAATCCCACTCGGCTGATGAGGAGAATGTTGCGATCTTGACGAGCTGAGTTGGCCTCTATTTCTTTAAACGCAGTTATGTACCCTTGACTACTTGTTGTCGAGTATTTGGCAGGTCCAATAGATGTTAACTTAGGAACTATTGGGGCCAACCAAAGATTAACTAGAATTAACTAGATTAGTGCCACACGTCGCTTTAAGATATCAGAGGATAAGGTTGGTGAGATTGTGAGGTCAGTTCATTTATGAAGCCGATCGTGGGCAGTTTGGTATAATTGGAAAAATTTTATTTGAGTTTAAAATTTACAGCTGTGTGTACATCCTTCTTAAGTGAGGCTTTGGTAGGGACACGAACGCTTCACTCTATCAATATCATAAGAATATTGAAACCGAAATCGTTTGATAGAATTTGGCATTCGTTTTATATTAATATCATAAGGATATTCAAACGGACTTGTTAATTAGATGTTGATATTCATTTGCTCCATTATATATATTTTTATTCAAATTGGATCGTTTTAACAGAATTAAATAATCAATATGCTCCCTTTATATACCATATGTATATTCATTTGAATTCTTTAGTTAGAAATAGATATTCGATCTGCATATCGCATGAGTATTCAAAAAGTGAAATGGTTAAGTAGAATTTGATATTTGCTTGTTCCATTATATATCATAAGTTTGTTCCTACTGAATGGTGAACTAGAACTTAATATTCGTTCTGTCCCATTATACATCATTTGTATATTAAAAAAATAAATTATATAGTTAGCATTTGATATTCCTATGCTTCATTATGTGTCAAAAGTATAATCTGGTTGGATTGTATAATTAGAGAATGATGTTCATTAATGATGGCATAGATATATAATATAGATAAAAGTTTAAAGATATGTTGAGATCCCGAAATGTACAATTTAATTATACTCATTTATATTTAAAAGGAGAGGTTAGATCAAAGGAGGAGCTCGGAATCAATGTTCCTGGAGCACAGAAAGACTTTGATTCTCTGAATGTATTGGTCTATTTTTGTTATTCAAGCTCAAAGAGGTTTATTAGTGTATGAAGTCGACTTTTCTAAGTCTAGTTGGGAAGTAATTCTGGTTGTATGATTCGTATCGATTGAATTTCCAATTAATTGATGGAAATCCTATAGTATTTCATAAGAATTGCTGGCAGAATTTTAATCTAATGCACAGAGGTTGAATGAAGGGTATACACACAGTGAATCGACGATTCCTAAGTGTTTTGATGATCGATCAACGGTGAAAAATGGTAAGCATAACCAGTTTATAGATCGACGAGGGCTTAAGCTCGAGAGTTGAGGTTACATAGTAGTGTTATATGGTCTATCACAAGCACTATTGCTTAGAATGCACAAGTATTGAGTGCTAGTGGATTTAGGCGGAAATCACTAAACAAAAGGAGTGTGCCATAAGTAGCAGAGGCTAACTAGTTAGCTCTGCACAATTTTATTTATGTCTAATTAGCATAGACCGAGAGTGGACTGGCTAATGAAATTTGTCTAGTTTTCTGAATATTTATAAGCTAGAAGCATTTTCTTAGTATCTCATATATGTATGTTGAAAGATATTCATGGGTATGATAGAAGCATTTTCTTAGTATCTCATATATGTATGTTGAAAGATATTCATGGGTATGATAGAAGCATTTTCTTAGTATGTCATATATGTATGTTGAAAGATATTCATGGGTATGATAGTGTGATGGAATTTTACATTTCGAAGGATCCTCATATGCATATTTTATGAGGGTAGTCTGCCATAAAAAAATTGGCATCCAGATCTGTAATTTTGTCTTTTTTCATTGCCAGGCGTACTCCAGCCGACCCAACAATACACCTTTAGTCTTGTATCGAAATCCTGAATTTATGGGTCGGGTTTTGATTGCACAGATCCTGAAAGATTACTTCGGTTGGACGTCTGAGATTCTGATAGCTTAGCTGTAGATGTTTCAAGAGAATCGCTTTACCCTCCTTGATTTTTTTTGCTTTAATTCGTATAGCACTCTTGGGATAACCTCTTGAACCTTGCACGCTGTTCAAACCGTAGAGTGATACTCTCATAGCTCACACTTGTCAAGTTTCTATGAATGTGAAAGTAATATAGGAATTGGATATATAGCGTTAGTTTAAATGAGTTTTATATTTTGTTTGTTGCATATATGTATAGTAAAGCCTCCACGCCAACAGCTGGCTATATCATCTTTACTGTAACTGCTAATGAACTTCTAGATCTGTGTTATTGGCATTTAGCGCACAACTGAAAAGAATGGAAAGTGATGTTGGCGTTATTTTAAATAAGTTTTAAATTTGAAATGCTGTATATATATATATATATATATATATATACAGTTAAGCTTTCACACCAACAGCTGGTTTAATCATTTGTTAATGTAATTACATTTTGAATTTTTAGATCTCTTTATATTTGTTTAGCGCATAGTTGAAAAAGAATGGAACCCGATGTTTAGTTTGTTTTTAATAAATTTTAAATTGAATGCTGTATAAATATAGTTAATGTGTAAGTTAATATATTGGGATGGTATATAATATAAGAAAATGTAAACAATTAATTGTTTATTATTCCAATTTCAAATTTTTAATCACAGTGGTGCACCTTTATTTAATTGAGATAAGATTTTATACATGTCATTCTTTGTATACATGTATGTTGAAGCTAGGCCAGATTTATAATATTATGAATTTGTATCTTAATTAAAATTTCGAACTTTGTTGAATTAGAATAAGATTGTATTCACCCTCGACTTGCATGTTTATTTTCTTATTAAGTTATGCATGGCTCTAGAATAGAATAAGAATAAACAATCCTTTAAAAGATTGGTATCACTTATTATGCAAATCTCATTTAAGTCATGCATTGTATTAAAATGATATAGGAATACATATATTTAAGCTCTTAAGAGAATCTAGGATTTGATTCATCGAAAGTGTATCTAAATGAAATCATATACACGTGATATACTAAATCTTGAGTATAACCAACTTTATTCTTTATAACATTGCGATGAGCATAGATAAATAGAAAAGATACATATATACGTTGTTAGATTTTCATTATATTAACTTTATTTTATTATGTATAAATAGGATGAAATGTGAAAAAGGGCAAGGGTACTAGTACATGATATACTAGTAACTTGTAATATTCCACATTTAATCTATTATAAAATTATGATGAGCATGGAAAAGTAGAAAAGACATGTTAGATTTTTGTTATAATATCTTATTCTACCAATTTTATAATTGTGATGAATTATGAAAAAGGAAATAAAAATAAATAAATAAATAGATATATGACTATTGAAGTCTTACATTTCGATATTTATGTTAGGTAAAGGATTATATAACACAATTGCGTACATTGCTTACCGAGAATTTGATAAACTGTCAAGAGGGTCAGATGGACTCGGAATTTGGAAAACGAGATATCAGTGTGACTAACATGAAGAGCTAAACTCAAGGAAACTAATTTTGTGTCGTAACGATGATGTTAATGAAGATGAAAAACTACAAACTTGACGTGACCATGGAAATGGTAAATGACGATTAATTTGTGGGGAAGTTCTCCGAAAAGGCCAAAGCAAGATGACTTTTGGAGTATCGAAACGACGAGCTGGACACAATTATTTGACGAAACAAATATGAAAATCACGACTAGACCTTAAGACAAGACTCGATGAGACTATATAGACACATAAGATGAAACTTGGAAAGTCCAACAAAAGGACCAAATGAAGACAATTTTTAGTAAAACGAAGCATGAAGTTGATCAACACCATGAACTGAATGTAATGCAGCAAAACCCAACAACATAGTCAAATGTTGACGAAATACGACTAGACAAGATAGAACTCGATGAGGTTGAGAAAAAAAAACACATTGTACTACTTGATGAGTCTATCGAAGCAATCTGGTGACAACAGAAAGGAAGAAATGAAGGATGTGATAAGCCCATTAACCTTGACATGATGATACTGATGAAAGGACTAAGAGATCAATTTTAATACATTCGACTAAGTCACTAAGTTTCGATACTTGGAAACCTATCGATTTGAGGACCAACATTATTAAAACATTTAGAGGGTTTTGGAAGTAGTCTTATGGGAATTGATTTTGAAATATTTGAGGGTCTCTCTTGATTTGTTAAAGACTGTGATTATATCTTACCCATCTATATTTGACTGAATATTTTATGATGATTACCTTCTCGTCTTGAAGGAAAGGATAGCCAATGAATTTAAATTCTTGCTTGGATTTTTTTATACAAGATGATTGGGTAGCTATGGTGTGGCTACGGATGCAATATGGCTTGTAGTTAAAGTGGATGTCATGGATCTTCGCAGATGATTAGGAGGGTAAGTAGTCTAAGTTTGGATTGACAATTATGAAGGTATTTTTGGATTTGCATTACACGGAATTACGATTGAGTTCTTGAGGATGTATTGGAACCATGATGGACGAAATAGAAAACTAATGAATTTAACCACTTGTGCTTATAGCCATGCCTATTGGAGAAAAATAGAATATAATGACATGAGGATGGGAATAGAAATTAAGATAATTCTAGCATTGAAAGAACGAGAAGAAAAAATAAAAAAATAAAAAATTATTAACTTTGGGATGAAGTTCTATTTAAGAGGGGGTGTATGTAATGCCCCTAGAATAGTTTTGGACCTTAAGGGAACCTGTTGAGTCACCCGTCTGAACAACTTCGATATAGCGGTCTCTTGAGCCTTGCTATGTCTTAAATGATTGAGGGAAAACATGAAGATGTGAATGTCGGCAATAATTGATAAATGAATTAAGGAATTAAATTATATGTGTGAAGTGGTATAATTGATTGATTAGTTCCTACTTAATGATTAGCCTTGATTGATCAAGTCAATGTACAGTAGGATAGTTACAGTCCTAGCTCTGTGACTTGGGAGGACACAACTGATATGCATCGTAGTTTTCCATTTTTATTCTGAACTTCGGGATGAAGTTCTAAATAAGTAGGGGTGTATGTAGTTCCCCTAGACTACTGTAGACATTGAGGGCACCTGCTGAGTCACCCGATTGTTTGAAACATTAATAAAATAACCCTATGATTTTATTTTGAGTATATTTATGATTACGATTGATTGATATATGTGCATTTGGGTAGTTATTGTGAATGGACGATTTCATGTTGTTTAACGATTGACTTTGATATGAAAACTGTACATATGAATGATGCTTAATGACTAGCTGTGCAATTGATTACATGATTAGACGAATGAGTAATGATTAAGTAAATTATAGATGCTTAATGAAGCAACAGATTTATAAACCAAATTGTGATTATTGAGGACAGTGCTACTAATTTACGTTTGTGAGAAATGTGTGTAGCGACAAGTGAAATGGTTCACCGACAGACACACAAAGGAATATGAAGGGTCGTAGAGTACGAGTAAATCACACACAGGGAGAGTGACGACGATGCCGACTTCCGATGGAATACCACGCTTGAGCAAATAAGCACTGATCCGCTTGCTCAAGAGGAAAGCGTGAGGGTGTACGAGGTGGGCCATGACGGAGCTAGTCACATACGAGTTGGGGGGTGCGCAGTGAGAATGGACTCACTCCTCAATGCCATTAGTCCCTAATAGCGTGTAGACGGAGGATGGAAGGTAACGGCTCCTGAAATCCCTACATGAAGTTCCCGCAAGTCAAAATGGAAGGATGATGGCAGAAGGGCCCGACGGTGCGATACCCTACCAAGAACGGAAAGAGTGGATGCAAGGACCCAACGATGTGGTGCCTTGCCAAGGAATGGAAACTACGGATGACTGGACCCGACGGAGTGGTGCCATGTCAGGGAAATTAAATTAAGGAACAAGGAGGCCCAACGGTGCGACACTGGGTCCCTAGTAAAACTTGATTGCTAAACTTAACTGCGTTGAAACGTATAATTTTGCACCTAGAACTTTACTTAGAAATGCATTTGAGTACTTTAGGCATTTGCACATAAATGATTACTTTGGCATTTAAATAATATTAAGTATTATTTAGGAATTGCACATGAAAGGATATTCCTGATTACTTAAAAATATTATAAATATTTATTTAGGAGCAAAATGGAATCCTAGGCATGGACACCTAGTCAACTCCACCTACACCACAAATCTAGGAGTTAAGTGAAATATCTAGGGGACAAACATGAGCAAACTTAGGGATGTTGTTGCATCTCCTAGATAGATTGACACTTGGATGGGTGAGTTGCTTTTCATTAAAGAATTAATTAAATAATTATTTATGCATGAAGCGACATGTGTCGCAGGGGATTTTCCTTTAAAAGGAAGACTTTGGGGATGGGTAAAGGACCCAGACCCTGGATGACTATCGTAATATTGAGTTACCTCATGACTTGCTTCTATTGAGGGTTTGGCTGGAAATCTTGGTTGGGGGGAAACCCAAGCTGGGTTTCTTGAGAATTGTGTGTGAACTTTACGACCCAAAGCTCGGGGGAGGCCATGCAACTGAAAGCATGAGCCTATGGTTGGGTGGCGAAGCTAACGGTTGCTTCACCAATGGTTAAATGAGCTTTGCTGGAGGGATCCTACGGAAGACGCAGATGACAATGGACCAGCTGGATCGGGTTGACAGGTTAAGGTTTTGCTTTTTTTTGTTAAGTTATTCACTCTTTTATTTTTTATTTTTAATAACTATAATGGCTAATTTGTTGGTATGAAGTTGTTAAAGTTTCAGGTTCAGTTCAAGGGGACCCTAAAGGAGGGGTCCTACATTTGGTGTCAGAGCCGGTCGAGCCTTGAGGACACCAAACTCATATTTTCTATCAGGGGTTTGCAGTAAAATAGAGAAGGCTTGGATGAGATCGACGACAACGACCAGATCGAAAAATAGTCGGCGGACGCTGGACCAACCGTCGAAATAGGTTATCCCTCTTAAATTACTGTTTAAAATATTTTTATAGATCATTAATCTCCGGTGAAGAGAGGCGATCTGCACTCTACCCTATAATTTACTGTACACTCTTATAAATATATTCAATAGTTACGCTGTTTCTGTATCTTTAAAACTCGGTATGGGTTTTCCTTTTATATAAATAATAGATCACAATACTACCGAGAGTCTATGTTAATTAACAAACCTGAATCGATTGAGTAACTATATCATGTTCCTAACCAACACTTCATCTCTATCGATGCCACAATAATCGACTCAGAGATCGAATCAAGAACTTGTCGAGAGGCCTCTTATTTGAGTACTCATCTCAGTCGGTTTATAATTAAGCGACCAAGGGTTAAATTTTATTAATTTACAGAGTGTTCAAATCCATTGAACATCTCTGATAAATGGTTTAAACTGAATTTATGTTTAATGTATAGAAGCACTCAGGAATATCATTCATCTCTGTTAGATGTTTGCGGTGAACTACAATAAATCCTCAGAGTGTTCAAATCCATTGAGCATCATTGAGACTGGTTTAGATTGAATTTATAATCAATGTGCAGAACCGTTCAGGCATATTGATCGCCTCTGTTTGTGGTTGGATCGAATTTAAATTAATAATTGGAGTGATCAGATCCATTGATCACCTTTGTCTACTGCTCGGGCAAATTCCTATACTCCTAGATCGTATAAATTCCTATCAATTTTACCCTGCATAGGAAACAGTGATATTCTCGGTCGATTAACAATCCTTTGTTAGATTGTGGATCTTTACCTTGTACCCATTTCAAATCGATCCATTTAACCTCCGATTAGAATTTTATTCAAAGTTTTGTATCCACCTAGTGCCTTTACTATGAGCCAATGCATACGAATTGCGGTTTCCAAGTTAGATCAACCTCTGCCTGTTTAACCACTTGCGTAGAGCAAGATGCCTAGAAACTTGTAATTGGCCTTTGCCTTAAATTAAGATTTCATGCGCTGGTGGTATCCGACCTACAGTATTCTAAGCAGTTTACGATCCTTTTTTTTATTTTTATTTATTAACTTGATATTTTAGATTTATCTGTATAATCTATAAGCATACCGGCATTGCTAAACGGTGGAGAGTATCAGAATTGTTAATCGATTTGGTACCTTTGATCAGTACTCCATGATCCCCGTAAAGCATTGATATACTAGCAGTTGATTAAAATTCTTATAGACCCGGCGACCAGTTGATCTATCGGATCTTGGCTTGTTGTTGATATTATTTCTTTTACATTGGATAATCCTTGTGTTAGGTTCGCTTTGTACAGGCCCATGTCGATTGTTGGATTGGTGAAGTTCACTTAAACGCCTTGTCCAGTCACCACCCCTGTTGCCATGGAACACATCAGCCCTTAGGTGGTTAGTTGGGTTAGTTCAGTTAGCATAGCATTCAGTAGGAATGAAACGATTATAATTTTAATTCCTTGCTTATGTTTAAGAAATTATTTATGAGTCTGCCTGTGCATGAGATGTCGCACAGTTACTATATGAGATTTTATTATTCGAATATATGCAAAGCATTAATTCTTCAATGTACAATACTATCGCGAAGGTTAGGGAAATTATAGAGTGTTGTGATCCTTCCGATTATTACACTCAGCAACATTGAAGAAAAGCCCGGTACCCTAAAGCGAATTACTTGCATTATTGTTTTCCCTTTAAGAAAGTATTAATTTAAGTAATGTTGTAGTATTCTTCTGCCAACAAATCCTCAAAGGAATCGGTTATGGAATTGTAGTAACTATCTATCTGGAGTCTTGCTGAGAATACGACTATTTGATATTTACTATTTACTACTTTAAATAGCCTCACATTTATCACATTGATAGGTGGTTCTCCAAAGCATGAGTTTAGTTTAACTAAAGAAACCTCCCGAGTTGTGAACTTCCAAGTACATTCTTCTTGAGTTAACAGAAAACGCTAGTTGTATTACACCTGTATATAACCGTGACAATGCAGAAAGGATTTTTATTTATTGCTGCAAGATCATTGGGAATCCCACTCGGCCGATGAGGAGAATGCTGCGATCTTGATGAGTTGAGTTGGCCTCTGTTTCTTTAAACGCAGTTATATACCCTCGACTACTTGTTGTCGAGTATTTGGCAGGTCCAATATATGTTAACTTAGGAACTATTGGGGCCAACCAAAGATTAACTAGAATTAACTAGATTAGTGCCACACGTCGCTTTAAGATATCAGAGGATATGGCTGGTGAGATTGTGAGGTCAGTTCATTTATGAAGCCGATCGTGGGCAGTTTGGTATAATTGGAAAAATTTTATTTGAGTTTAAAATTTACAACTGTTTGTACATCCTTCTTAAGTGAGGCTTTGGTAGGGACACGAACGCTTCACTCTATTAATATCATAAGAATATTGAAACCGAAATCGTTTGATAGAATTTGGCATTTGTTTTATATTAATATCATAAGGATATTCAAACGGACTTGTTAATTAGATGTTGATATTCATTTGCTCCATTATATATATTTTTATTCAAATTGGATCGTTTTAACATAATTAAATAATCGATATGCTCCCTTTATATACCATATGAATATTCATTTGAATTCTTTAGTTAGAAATAGATATTCGATCTGCATATCGCATGAGTATTCAAAAAGTGAAATGGTTAAGTAGAATTTGATATTTGCTTGTTCCATTATATATCATAAGTTTGTTCCTACTGAATGGTGAACTAGAACTTAATATTCGTTCTGTCCCATTATACATCATTTGTATATTAAAAAAATAAATTATATAGTTAGCATTTGATATTCCTATGCTTCATTATGTGTCAAAAGTAGGTTGGATTGTATAATTAGAGAATGATGTTCAGTAATGACGGCATAGATATATAATATAGATAAAAGTCTAAAGATATGTTGAGATCCCGAAATGTACAATTTAATTATACTCATTTATATTTAAAAGGAGAGGTTAGATCAAAGGAGGAGCTCGGAATCAATGTTCGTGGAGCTCATTTATATTTGTACATATGTACTTCTAGATAAACCAGTCAAATTCTAGCAATAGAAAACTAAGTGGACAAGTATGTCAACAAGTAGATCTAGGAATAAATATGGATAGCCAATGATGATATATAGAAGCAATGAAACTAAGAAGAAGTAATAAAGATCCCAGTGCCAGGAAATGACTCTGATATTCTAAGATTTAGTTTTCACAATAGTCATTAAAATTAACATTATATATCTTATAATAAAAAATCAATGACAAACATATAAGGAAGAATATAATTACAAAATCATAAGAAGAATATAACTACAAAATCATAAAAACAGACCTTTGTTCCTCGAAAATAATTTGGAACCATTCAATTTGACATCTGACATGCAATCTTTTATAAATTTGTTGCTTGATAAAGTGGTGTGATCCAAATGGGTATCAGTGGCCACCCACTTATTCCCTTAGATCGAAACAACTTTTCTAGTATGGTAGTTTTTCGAGTCGGAGGACTGCTCTAAATCAATATTAGTGGCCACCCACCTATTCTACGAGCTCAAGGCAATTTTTCCAGTTTGGCATCTTTTACGAATTTTCATATCCAAAACTTTCGAGGTTGTTTTGAGGCCCTAAACGACATTTTTTGGCAATGCCATAGTCCATTCATAGGGTTAGGTTTTTGGATGCTAGGGTTTTCACCCTCATGCTTATGATAAAAAGACCCTTTAGAATCCTTTTGTAATCAGCTTGTGACAAATGAGCGTACAATACAAAGAAAAGACCCTCTAGCACAGGTTATAGTGGAAGCCCCTAAAAAAAGAACCTGAAAATCTATTTATAGTAGAGTTTTCTAGCGGAGGCAAGTGGGCGGAGGTTTTAGCGGATGTTTTTTTGGTGCGTTTTCTAACAAAATGCACCAATGCTTTTCCAAACATAACACATCGAGGAAACCATGAATTCTATCATACCGCACAAGAAAAAACTATCAATAAAAAAATTAATTAAAAAACTTGTATTATTTTAATACCACTAGAACGTTGCGTTAATAGAAACTACATGCATCAATGTGTTTCACAGTAAATGCCTCATTGTATTACATAGACAATAACACACCGCTCTATCAATATATTTTTATTAGCAGATCTAGAAAAAATTTGAAACTCAGTAACCGGTGCACTAGATAATCCTAGACGCTCTGATGCATGTCAAATAAACAAATGCATCACTTGTTATTATAAAAAAATTAAGAAAAAAATAATTTCATGACAAAACCCGTTAAATTTTTATTAAAAAAACCCTACTCTTCGATGCTTCCTGATTACTATATGCACCGGTGCATGCTATTGTCAGTTCTTTTTGAACCCAACTGCATTGGTGCTTTACTTCACCCATTTGGATGCCCTGACATCCATGGTTCACATGGACAAATTCTTGACCCCTATTGGTTGCTGCTTCTAGTTTGAATTTTTCTAAACAGTGGGAAAAACTTCAAATTTTCCATACATAGCCATGATGCCTCCCCGATAGGTCCTTCAGTAGGTAAATTAGTTCTTACTTCATAATTTAATTTTTTAGTGGATTAGTTTTTAAAATTGAACTTAAATTTGTACTATTTTTGAAAAAAAATAAAAATTTTATGCGGTGCGCTCAAGTCGTTCGGCTTGCACTGAATAGCGGTGCACCGTGTAAATTTTTACAAGAAGCATCACAGACGGTGTGACCCGAATGGCTCGAATGCACCACCACACCATAAGAGTTTATATAAAACATAAAAATGGTCATCATTGCATTCAATATTTGAGAGCACTAGTTATCTAGTGCACTTAAATATATCAAATGCACCGATTAACAATACCTTAAAAATGAAAAAAAAATATACAGTGTGCCTACGGCATGTCACTACATTGGTGTTAGTGATTTGACGTGCCACAGGCGCACTATGAATATATTCTAATTCCACATTAACAATTGTTAAATGACAGTACATTTGGTTTAAGTCAACACACCGTTAAAGTTGCACTTGAACTAAATGCACCGACAAATTAATAATATAAATTGTAGTGCCAAATACATAATTTTATGGTGATCCTTGGTCACATCATTGCGGTACCAGTGCTTTGATGTTCCATAGGTGCACAATCAAAAATTTAATTTAAAATTTTAAAATTTAATAGATCGCAGTACGTTTCAATCATTCAAGTGCACTGTGTACAATGCATAGTTTTGGATGCAAAGCACCGGCAAGTAAATTTCTAAATGCACCAACTTTTATTAGATTTGACGATTTTATAAAAATATAATGATGGTGTGCCTAGGTCACATCTGTTCACCGATCATCGGTTCCCTGATGTGACATGGACACACTGTGAATAGATGTTTCTAAAATTGTTAAATGTAATAAACAACAGTGAGTTTACATAATCAAATGCACTGGTGCGCTAACGTGATTTAGGTGCATCGTGCACCACATTTTATAAATGTTCCAATGCATCAAATCTTTGATGCACCATTTAAATAAATTTTAAATATATTAAAATATAGTACCGGCACGGGATTCTTATTATAGCACACCGTTGGTGGTGCAGTTAGTTAACTTAAGCATCGTAAGTGGTGCACATCGATTATTTAGGAGCAAAGATAGTAAAAAATTATTTTTTTATAGAAAATTTATTATTGATGTTATTAAATAGGATTTTAATTGTATGAAATATGTGAAACAGAGACATGAGCAGCGACAAGCTGCTCAGCAGGAACATGTACAGTTGGAACAGTACAACATGGTTAAACAATGAGAGGCTAGGGAGAAGGAGAGGGATTTGTACCCTCTCCCTATTACTGCTCAGAATCGAGACCTCTTGAGGACTATTAGCCTACTGAATTTCTATCAAGAGGCTACATACCTTAAGGGTAACTCTTCATTATTGTGTCAGTTCATCTGACGTTGGGATCATCATAGGAAGGCATTTTGTGTTTATGTCGATTAGTGGTTCCATCCCACTGAGGAGGATTTTTATTTCATCACTAGGCTATTTATGAGAGGGGAGGATTTACCCCAATTCCCTAATGTCCCATCTAGTGTTGCAACAAAGATTCAACTAGCTTACTCTCTGATATATATTAGTGATGCGGTCGTCCACCCCTCTAATTTTCAAGTGAGTGGCAGGCAACTTAGGATCTCTACTTTTGGTCGAGAGGAGGTTAGGTGCCTCTCTCTTTTGATTACGACAGTGGCGAAATCCACTAGTTATGGGAAGCTAATTACTTTCCCTCTACTATATTATGTTGACTCTTTAGTGCAGAGACCTAGATGCATTAGGTGGTCTACCATTTTTTTATGGTAGTTTTGTTATGCTTTGGATATATGTCGTGCAGTCATTGATGGGAGGTATGACTGCCCTTTCAGTTCAATGTTTTTTGTTTTTTTTTTGAGATTTTTCCGGCCACCAGGCCATCATTTGAGTGCCTACCTTTTAGGTCGATGACCAAGGTGCATATGCACATGTGGGGGAGATGATGCCCAAGAGGGGCCACCCTGAGTTCCCAACTAGGATCAGATCAGATGTGTTGGATATTTTGGGCAGTGAGGAGGACCATGCACTATACATGGTGCCATAATGATATGTTGTCTTGGACTGGAGAGGGTGCCCCAAGATCTTATTCACATAGGATGAGCCACCCGATGAGAGAGGTAATATTATCGTTATGTTTAAATTACTCTAGTTTCATTTTATTCTCTTTATACTTAATGCAAATGAAATATCCTATAAATATTAATTTTTTTAATGAAATTGTCTAATTATTATTGTGTACTATATACTTTGCAGACATTGACACATTTGATGCTAAGGTCGAGCCTCCTCCTCCTACTCATGAGCATGAGGATATAGAGGATCACGATTAGGCGGGGCCACAATTGGATGGTAGACATCCTTTCCACCATCCACGTAGGCCCCAGGATAGGTATCAGCAAGATGTGGTAGAAATGTTAGCCACATTATTGGCAGATGTGGGTGTTCATACTATGTAGGTGCATGACATTCTTTGACGGCCTCAGCTTGAAAAGATATGGAGGATTATTCCTCATCATATGAGGTTGTTGATGAAGCATGTCATCAATTCACGCATTCAGTTGGATTCTAGGAGGGATGACCATTATCCTCCTCTTCCAACTCCTCCATCTACACCCCCTCCTCCATCAACTTCGACATCTACTACTCCACCTCCTCCTTCGACTACTGACATAGCCTCCACATCCCATGCACCTTCTACTCAGCCTCCACATCCTCGTCCACCTCCGACATCTCATCCACCTCCTCCTGATCCTCCTTTATCATCTCATGCATCTCCTCCACCTTCCCCTCCTTCAACTGATCTAGCTTATGATCTGTTATACCTATCCAACTGACCAAGCTCTATAGATCCATCAACTCCCTTAGCTTTGGAAAGGATGCTCATATTGGGTGAGATGATCCAAATTCCTAGAGATGTCTTTCCTATGGATCTACATGCTAGTTTGTTTCCTAGTAGAGGTACTAATCATGTCTATGGCTCTATTGTTGGAAGTGATGATACATTTGGTGGGTCAACAGATAGTGATGATGATATGGTTCCGGGGGTGGACTAGACATGTATATTTGAAATTTATCATCAATTTGATGTTATTGTTTATACACAGACACACACATAATTTTCCATTTTGTAGATGTTAATGTTGATGATTATGTTGAGGTTTATTTATATGTTGATGATCATGATGTGTATGTTAGGCCAGGTTCAATGATGTTCATTAGATGTTTGTGTTTTCCATTTTGCAAATTTTGATGTTTATTTATATGTTGATGGTCATGTTCTTTATGTTAGGTCGGGTTCGATGAGGTTCATTAGATGTTTCTGATGGTTATGTTAGAAAATGGAACTTGTATTTTGTTACATGTTATTGGTAGATCATATGTGTGTTAGATGATGTTTAAATCTATAAGATGTATATGTTAGATGAATATGCAACGTAATGTTTATGATGGTACATTCATGCTTATTTTTATTAGTTTTATGTTAATGATGGTATGATGATGTTTATTTTTATGTTTGTTAGATGGTGATAATGATAATGATGGTATGTTTATGTTAGATGATGATAATGATAATGATGATGTTTAAAATTATCATGCACATTGCCCCTTTGCATTTTTTAAATGTAATGAAATATTTGAGCTATTTTCTATTGTAAAATATATATTATAACTAATTGATTAATGAAGGGAAAGACACATGTTACATTTGCAACTATTTATTTAGCATATTGACATTTAAGTCATCAAAATGATTTTTTATATTGAAAAGTAAATTTATATAAATTGGATTAACTATTAATATATATTAATCAAATTAATTATATATAAATGATTGCAAATTTCTATTAATTCAATTAATTATTGATGTTTTATTACTTTTTTAATGTTATTATTTTTAAATGATTGTTTTATTACTTTGTTAATATTATTTCTTTTTATTTTTTATTTAATAACATTAAAATATTTTTGTATTGAATAATAATTTCAAAACTATTCAAGATTTAAGATATAAAATATTCATGTTTGAGTTTGTCAATGAATATATCTAATTTCTAAAATAGTGTAGATTCATATTAGTTATATAAATTAGATTAACATAGGATTATGTTATTATAAATTTACATTAATAAAATCTAAATCAATGATTATATATTGATAAATATTTTTAGTCAAATATACAACCATGGCTTTAATTTACAAATCAAAACTATGTTCCTATTTACAAACCATAAAATAAGGTGAATAAATACTAAGCATACATCTTTGTCAATTGTTTCATCTAAATATTATTGTTTCAACCAATTCTAAGATGGATTTTAACCTCCTAGAATAGAGAGATGAAGAAATTCAATCCAACATAATTAATATAAGATATTTAATTATTTTATTAGAAAGGGAAAAGAAGATTCTCTCTTAAAGCCATTTTTTCTCTTAAAGAATATTCCATACCTGCACCTTCATCTTTAAAGCCATTTTTTCTCTCTTAAAACATTTGCAAACATTATAACAAAAGTGTCATAAATTAATGTAATTATAATTCTTATCATTATTTATAACAAAAACAGCATGAAATACAAACATTAAAATATTGATGGAGAAATTAGAGATCACCTTAAATTTTTTTGTAAATTTCATTGTTATCAAGGCCATAAATTAAGTCATTGTAGAGCTCAACACTGGTAAAAAAATTGTTGAATTTTCAATCTCCATCAAGGTTACAAATGTGTCATTTTCTATGTTGGAGTTAAAATTATAAATACAATAAAAAAATGAAAAACATCACATTATAACAAAAAATTAATTTAATCGAATCATATAATTAGAAAGCATTACATTCTAACATAAATGTCATAAATTAGTGCAATTATAATTCCTAACATTATTTATAACAAAAACATCATAAAATACAAACATTGAAATATTAATATAGAAATTTGAGATCACCTTCAAGTTGGGAAGAATATGTAACTAGCCTTTACATTCACAAAAGTAAAATTGAATCATGTAAGTTGTTTCCATGGTGTATTTATATGTATATGAAAAATAGAATATGAGTAATTTGGACAATGACATATAATCATTCTATACAATCATAAAATACTTCATAGACATAAACCACATTTCGCATCATATTGGTTATTAACCAACTTAAATTGTTTAAAAACTGTATCCAGTAATCAACTTTCCATTTCCACCATCATAACATGAAAAATAAACAATATAATTAGCAAAATCAAAGATGATATTAACAAAATGATATATCAATATGTAAATGATGAGATAAAACATGTACATATCACTCTCGGTTTCCATCACCCTCATTATCTTCCTTGGTTAGCATGATAGCGATGTTGTTGTCAAAAACATGTTTAGATCTATGGTCATGTCTTATGAACCACCAATATCTATACAACACGTCCGGGTAAAATAACACTTGGTTGCAGTGTTTTAGGAAAACATAAGGCTCTTTACTTTCATCCCACATCTTTCTAGAGTTGATAGATATCAACTCACTATCACGATATTCCTTTACATTATTCATGTTGAATGTGTCCCACCAACTGCACCTAAAAATAACACATTTGAAAGATGAGAATTCCACTTGAATGATCTCTTATATCTTTCCGACATAACCCAACATCCCTCCTATCAGTTTTTGATCTCGCTGACTAGCACGACTAGATTGGTCGAACTCGAATTCCACTCCATAGCCTTGTGTAACACGCCCATCATTAGCATCCTCGATGTGAAAATGATATCCATGATCCCACATAGATGGGAACAAATGCACCTGTAAGAAAAGTGAAACCAATGATGGTGGGATATGTCTAGTAACCCAACCATTAATATATTAAACATAGATGTTATAATTCAAAGTTGCATTATAATGTTAGAAATGTACATAAATATTTTATTACCGAGTTGTTGCACCCGATCCCAATTTTTAGTGCATCCTCCTCTTAAGGAGGGTAACGACTGGATGCACCATATTTCTCTCTAACTTGGTCTACAACCCAACTATTGGGACAAATCATTGCCATATTTTCTTTTAAATGATCAGGAAAAGGCATGCTTCTACCGTACAACCGCATAAATTATTTTATGTCAATGTCCCATCTCCTCCTCTTCTCTTCTTACAATGCGACCCACGATTTGTTGATGTATTTGTAACTTCAGAAGATATTCTTCTATGTATTACATTTGTACTTTATTGTATATCCCACAGAGATGTATTATTCCTCTGATTGGAAGTGTCGTCATTTGTATTTGTAAGTGTCGTCAGTTACATTGTAAGTGTCATCATTTGTATTGATGGGTTATTAGACCACCAGTGTGGGGTCATCCCTAATTAGGTCATGTGGATAGGTTATTAGAATTGAGTAGCAAGTCGGTTGCAGTGGATTATTGGTAGGTCAAGTCAGTGTATAAATAAAGAGGTTTTGTCTCTCATTCCATTCATTCACTCACTTCTCAAGCTCGCATAACTAAGAGAGAAAGTGGCGCACTTCTGGAGGAGGAGGAGCATCTGCTAGAGACATCTTATTGGGTTTGATCATTGTGATCTTGGTTTGCGGGTTTTTTCACCTGCTTGGTTTTCCCCAGTGAAACTCCATGTCTCTTGTGTGATTGCTTTTGTGTCTATGATTGATATGTTGTACATGTTATTCTCTTAGTGATCCTGAATGATAATGGAATGAAATTATCAAAAAATTAACATGGCATCAGAGCTGACCTAAGAAGAAGGCACTGTGCAGCTGTGAAAGCTAGGGCTTCTTACTATTTGGGTTTCTCTTCACAGATCATCAAAGGAAGGAGGCTAGATTGACTCTCCTTGGAAGGGCACATCTTTCTGTCGAGACAGAATTCAATTCTAATCATTTTCAGTTTTGACCTAAAAATTAGGGTTTCAGAAAAAAGTTGGAATTTCTGGAATCTAAATCCATGGCTGGATACTCCTCAAGAAAATTGAATTTTAGAGCCTTGGATCGAACTTTTTGGCTGGGTAGAAGGGTGGGCTTTATCAAACCCTAGTTCGGGTACATGTCTAGTGAATATGGAAGTTTCAAAAGCAATTTTGAGGGGTGAAACTTTGCAGATTTCAAATTCTGAGTATACCAGCTTGACCAGCTCAGCAAGGCACATCTTTCTATCCTTTCAGAAGTTTGAAATTCAAATTTTGAATTTTTAGGGGTTCTCTGACAAACCCTAATCCAGCTCCAAATCTAGTTTTCATCAAATCAAGTGGTAAGACCTAAATCTTTCATTTCCATCTGAGTTTCTCATTAAAATGTCTCACCACACCAAGCTTAAGGGTAAGCTTGAAGGGGATGATAACTTCCGAGCTAGGAAGTATAGGATTGGGTTAATCCTAGAAGAAAATGAGTTGGACAACTACATCAAGGAAGAGGTTCCAGTTGCAGAGGGAGATGAGGCTAAGGCCTTACACAAGAAGAACTTGGTCAAAGCCAAGAGAATCATTGCTGATTCTATAAAGGACCATCTCATACCCCATGTGCCTTCCCTAAAGACACCTAAAGATATGTTTGACTCCTTGACCAAGTTGTTTGAAGGAAAGAACATAAATCAGAAGATGACTCTACAAAACCAATTGAAAGGTGTAAAGATCCAGAATGGAGAGACAATTCAATCCTACTTTTCAAATATCTCTCAAATCAAGGAACAACTTGAAGCTGTGGATGAAGTAGTGGATGATGGTGAAATTGTAATGACCACGTTGAATGGCCTACCTAGGTCATGGAACTCCTTCATCCAAGGAATCTTTGCAAGAAGGAAATTGGTCTCCTTCAGTAGACTATGGGAGGAATGTTCACAAGAAGAAGCAAGGCTTGTGGCCCGAGAAGAAAAGATGGGAAATGAAGATCAATCTCTCACAGCTAACACCAAGGGAAGCAAGTTTAAGAGGGAGAAATCTCATAATAAGAATCATTCTCATTTCCATCATAAGAAGAAATATCTCTCCCAAGTTCGATGTTACTCTTGTGATGAGAAAGGACATTATGCCTCAGAATGTCCTAAGAACAAAAGGCACAACAACAACAACTTCAACAAGAAGAAGAAGGGAAGCAAGAATATATATAATGCTCATGCTGTTGAGGATGATGAACCTCCCAAGAAGAAGGCTAGAGAAGAAAGTGATGACTCATCAAGTGAAGATGAATATGTTCTAATCTCTGTTCTCATAGGTACTATCTCTCATGGATGTGATGATTGGATTATTGATAGTGGGGCTTCCAAACACATGAATGGGTTTAAAGAATCCTTTGTAGACCTATCTGAACATGAGTCACCTCATAAAGTAAAACTTGGGGATGACTATCAATATCCTATCAAAGGAAGTGGTGAAGCCTCCTAAAAACTAGACTCTGGGAAGTCTTTGAAGATGAAGGATGTTCTATATGTACCTGGGCTCAAGAAGAATCTCCTGTCCATATCATCTTTGGATGCAAAATGGATTAGAGTTGCATTTGTGGATGGCCAAGTACTCATGTGGCCAAAGGGTAAGACCATAGATGATGCAGTAGTGATTGGAGAGCAAGAGGGAGGATTATACAAATTGAAGGGACAACGTGAACATGCCATGGTACATGAATCCATGGAGCCAAGTGAACTTTGGCATAGGAGGCTTGCACATGTGCACTATAGGGAACTACCAATTGCAAGAAAAGTTGTGGAAGGTCTTCTTGAAATCCACTCAAAGAATGAAGGTGTTTCCAAAGGATGTGCAAAAGGAAAGAACACAAAGAAGGACTTTCCAAGCAGTGAAAGCAAAGCAAAAGGAATCTTGGATATTATCCACTCCGATGTATGTGGTCCGATGTCATCCAGTTCTCTGAGTGGGTATGTATACTATGTTTCTTTCATTGATGATTTCTCTAGGAAGACTTGGGTTTATTTCTTGAAGAACAAAGATGAAGTGTTTGATAAGTTCAAGGAATTCAAATCCTTGATAGAAAATCAAACAGATAAGAAGATTAAGACTTTTATATTTGACAATGGTGGAGAATTCACTTCAGGTGATTTCAAGAAGTTATGCAGTGATTCAGGGATTAAGAGGGAGTTGACTGCTCCCTACAATCCACAACAAAATGGAGTTGCATAAAGGAAGAATAGGACTATCATGGAAGCAGCACAGGAAATGCTTCATGACCAAGAGCTGCCTATGAATTTATGGGTAGAAGCAACTAGGACAGTTGTATATGTGCATAACAGAACACCTCACAAGATACTTGACAACAAAACACCAGAAGAAGTGTTCTCCAGTAAGAAACCTGAAGTTAGCCATCTCAAAATATTTGGTTGTCCAGTATACACACACATTCCAAAGGAAAAGAGGACAAAGATAGATCCTTCAGGAAAGAAGGGCATCTTTGTGGGTTACAGTGAAAGCTCAAAGGCTTACAAAATATAATTCCAAGGTTCAAGAAGATTAACATCAGCAGGAATGTAACATTTGATGAAAACTCGGCGTACATCAAATCAAGGAAGACACCTACTGAAGACAATGAAGAACCAAGGGTAACCAGAATTCAAGACACCACTATGAATGAAGGAATTTGTGAAATTGAAGATCCAAAAGAACCTATAGATCCACCCCGTGAGAATATCTCTCACAAAAGGAAACCTTCATGGGATAGAGAGCTCATCCAAGATGCAGAAAGATATGGTATTCCAGAAGAGGAACATAGAGAAAGGAAAAGGACAAGGTCACACACGATCTATGTTTCCCTTCTCTATGAGATTATGAACAAAGAACATTCCAGTTATGAAGAGGAAGCAGAAAAGAAAGAATGGAAGGATGCCATGGTCGAAGAATACCAATCGATCACGAAGAATGATGTTTGGGATGTGGTCCCAAGACTAAAAGGGAAGTTTGTTGTGACTTCCTAGTGGATCTATAAGATCAAGCATGCTGCAGATGGTAGCATAGAGAAATACAAAGCGAGGTTTGTAGCTCGTGGCTTCTCCTAGAAAGAAGGGATAGATTATGAAGAGACTTTTGCACCTGTAGCCAGATACACTTCCATCAGAACAGTACTTGCTCTGGATGTAGTGATGAAATGGAAGATACACCAGATGGATGTCAAGACAGCTTTCTTGAATGGTGTAGTAGAAGAGAAAGTGTATGTGGAGCAACCACTCAGTTTTGATACACATGACAGGGAATCATATGTGTGCAGGTTGAAGAAAGCCTTGTATGGCTTGAAGCAAGCTCCTAGAACTTGGTATGGTAGGATAGACAGCTTTCTATCTAGCTTGGGATTTACTAAGAGTAAAGCGGATTCAAACCTTTACTACAAGGTTGAGGAAGGAAATCCAGTGATACTACTATTGTATGTGGATGACCTGTTTATTACAAGTGAGGATGGGTTGATTGTCGACACCAAGAGGAAGCTTGCTTCCGAGTTCGAGATGAAAGAGTTGGGGATGATGCACTACTTTCTAGGCATGGAGGTGTGGCAGAGTGCAGATGGAATCTTCCTTGGACAAGGGAAGTATGCAGTAGAGATCCTGAAGCGGTTCAGGATGATGGACTACAAGACCATGGCCACACCTATGGCATCGAACCTTAAGCTTCCGTGTGATTCTTCATCTAATCGGATTGATGTCACTATGTATCGTTAGATGATTGGGTCCTTGATGTACCTAATGAACACGAGACCAGATATTTGCTTTATAGTGAACACATTGAGTCAGTTCCTGAAGGATCCTAGAAGTGTTCACCTAGTTGCTGTAAAGCATATTCTGAGGTACCTGAAGGGTACAATTGATTATGAGTTCAAGTATGATGTGAATCAAAAGTTTAACCTAGAGGGTTATGTTGATTCAGATTGGGCAAGCAGTGTTGCAGATAGGAAGAGCACTTCTGGGTGTTGCTTCAGTATGGGATTAGGTGTGATCTCTTGGTTTAGTAGGAAGCAGTCCTTCGTAGCACTGAGTACAGCCGAAGCAGAGTATGTTGCAGCTTGTTCGACTAGTTGTGAGGAAGTATGGCTGAGGAAGCTACTGTCTGGGTTATTTGATCTCCCATTGGACGCTACTAGTATCTTTTGTGACAACCAAAGTTGTGTGAAGCTGTCTGAGAACCTGGTGTTCCATGATAGGTCGAAGCACATTGAGATCAAATATCACTATATCAGGGATATGGTGTAGAGAGGAGCAGTGAAGCTCTTGTATGTTGTGATGGATGAGCAGGTTGCAAATGTGTTGACGAAACCACTAGCTAGAGTGAAGTTTGAGTACTTCAAAGAGAGGCTTGGTGTTCTTCAGATTGAATATACTTTGAGGAAGAAGTGATGGGACACATTTGCAGGAGCCATTCCAAGCATGATGAGAGGAGGATCCTTTCCATGGCTGTGGATGTAAGCGATGTGTGTTGAGCATCAAGATGATGCTCTAGTTACTGCTTTGGATATGATCAGTTGGATCATGTATGATGATATGTATCAGGTGGATACATTGTATGATCAGGTGGATCATGTATGATGATATGTATCTCGTGGATACATTGTATGATCAAGTGGATCATGTATGATGATATGTATCAGGTAGATCATGTGTGATGATATGTATCAGGTGGATGCATTGTATGATCAGGTGGATCATGTATGATGATATGCATCAGGTGGATGCATTGTATGATCAGGTTGATCATGGATGATGAGCATCAGGATGATGCTCCAAATGATATGAATCAGGTTGATGTGATGATGATTAGTATGATAATGAGTATCAGGATGATACTCTATGGCCGTGGATAGGTTGTGCAAGTAGCATAGAAAATATCCTGGGAGATATGGATAGGTAGAGCTGTGTGCTCGTAGCAGCCTGGGATGCTCTTTTGAGGTTTTGCTACGGTTTCGCATAGAAAAGATCCTGGAGATCCGAACAGGTAGATCTGTGTGCTCGTAATAGCCTGTGATTCTCTATAGATATTTGGACAGGTAGATCCGTGTGCTCGTAACAGCCTAGGATTCTCCTTAAAGGTTTTGCGAAAGTTCACATAGAAAATATCTTGGAGATCCGGACAAGTAGAGTTGTGTGCTCGTAACAGCCTGGGATGCTCTATAGAGATCCAGACAGCTAGATCTGTGTGCTCGTAACAGCCTGGGATGCTCTTTAAAGGTTTTGTGAAGGTCACATGTAAAATATATTGGGAGATCTGGACATGTAGAGCTATGTGCTCCTAACAGCCTGGGATGCTCTTTCGAGGTTTTGTTGATGCACGTAATTAGTCCTGGGATCCACAGTATGGCCAGTGATGATGAAGACCTACAGGTGGTGGGCCTACATCCAGCATGAAAAAAGGGCTGGCTCTGTAGAACTTCCTATGATGAGCATATTTCAGAGATATCCCAGTGATCGAGATGTCGAGTATAGCAGCAGTGATGATGATGATGTTTTGTGATCCAGTGATGATGAGCCAGCTCCAGAATTGAAGACTTGCGCCAATATGTATTGATGACCCGTGATGAAAGAATACCTTCCTAGTTAAGAGGGAGTGTTGATGTATTTGTAACTTCGGAAGATATTATTCTATGTATTACATTTGTACTTTATTGTATACCCCACAGAGATGTATTATTCCTCTGATTGGAAGTGTCGTCATTTGTATTTGTAAGTGTCGCAAGTTACATTGTAAGTGTCATCATTTGTATTGATGGGTTATTAGACCACCAGTGTGGGGTCAGCCCTAATTAGGTCATGTGGATGGGTTATTAGACTTGAGTAGCAAGTCGGCCGCAGTGGATTATTGGCAGCTCAAGTCAGTGTATAAATAGAGAGGCTGTGTCTCTCATTCCATTCATTCACTCACTTCTCAATCTTGCATAGCTAAGAGAGAAATTGGCGCACTTGTGGAGGAGGAGGAGCATCTTATAGAGACATCTTATTGGGTTTGATCATTGTGATCTTGGTTTGTGGCTTATCTTATCTCTGAGGAAGTTGCAGGGTTTTTCACCTTCTTGGTTTTCCTCGGTGAAACTCTATGTCTCTTGTGTGATTTCTTTTGTGTCTATGATTGATATGCTATACATGTTATTCTCTTAGCGATCTTGAATGATAATGGAATGAAATTATCTAAAAATTAACACGATTGTGTTGCCTCCACATTGTAAAGAATGAATTTATGGATTGCGTCAATTTCTGAAGTTGTTATTGTATTCATGGAAACAAAACCACATTCAGTACGTATGGGATCAAATATAGATTTTGAATTTTGTTGTCCCATTTCCTCCTCTTATTTCTTTCAATGTCCTATTTTCTCCTCTTCTCTTCATACAATGTGACCCACGACTGTGTTGCATCCACATTGTAAAGAATGAATTTATTGATTGCATCAATTTCTAAATTTGTTGTTGTATTCATGGAAACAAAACCACATTTAGTACCTATGGGATCAAATATAGATTTTGAAGTTTGTTGTCCCATTTCCTCCTCTTCTTTTCTGACAATGTCCCATTTCCTCCTATTCTCTTCATACAATGCGACCCACGGCTGTGTTACCTCCACATTGTAAAGAATGAATTTATTGATTGCGTCAATTTCTAAATTTGTTGTTGTTGATGTATTTGTAACTTCGGAAGATATTCACTTGTATATTGTATTTGTACTTTATTGTATCCCCAACAGAGATGTATTATTCCTCCGATTGGAAGTGTCATCAGTTGTACTTGCAAGTGTCGCAAGTTATATTATAAGTGTCGTAACTTATACTTTATGGGTTATTAGACCACCTTGATGGGTTCGGCCTTGTATGAGCCATGTGGGTTAAAGGGTTATTAGACCACCCTAGTGGGGGTCGGCCCAGTCAACATTATGTTAAGTGGTTAAGTTGGGTCCGACCTAGTTAAAGTTAAAAGGCAGGTCAAGTCAGTATATAAATAGAAGGTGTGCCTCTCGCATTCTATTCATTCACTCACTTCTCAAGCTCGCATTAGTTTTGAGAGAGAGTGGCGCACATGTGGAGGAGGAGGAGCATATGCTAGAGACATCTTATTGGGTTTGATCCTTGTGATCTTGTATTGGGGCTTATTCTATCTCTGAGGAAGTTGCGGGGTTTTTCACCTTCTTGGTTTTCCCCGGTGAAACTCTGTGTCTCTTGTGTGATTGCTATTGTGTCTATGATTTATATGTTGTAGATATGTCATACATGTTATTCTCTTAGAGATCCTAATGATAATGAAATGAAATTATCGAAAAATTAACATGGTATCAAAGCATACCTAAGAAGAAGGCACTGTGCAGCTGTGGAAGCTAGGGCTTCTTATTTTTTGGGTTTCTCTCCATAGATATTCAAAGGAAGGAGGCTATATTGACTCTCCTAGCAAGGGCGCATCTTTCTGTCGAGACAGAATTCAATTCTGAGCTTTTTTAGTTTTGACCTAATCTCTGCTGCGGGAAATCAAGGTCGAGAAAGTTGGAATTTTAGGAATCATAATACATGGCTGAAATCTCCTCTGAAAAATCGAAACTTAGAGACCAACATCAAACTTTTTGGTTGGGTAGAAGGTCAGGCTTGATCAAACCCTAAATCGAGATTTTGATCGGAAAGATGGAAAATTAGGGTTTCTGGCAAAAGTTGGAATTTCTGAAATCTGAGACCATGGCTGGAAGCTCCTCTGAAAAATCGAAGTTTAGAGACCAAGATCAAACTTTTTGGTTGGGTGAAGCTCCGGGAAAATCAAACCCTAATTCAGGGTCTTGTTTAGTGAATCTAGAAGTTTCAAAAGCAATTTTGAGCGGTGAAACTTTGCAAAATTCAGAATCTGAGTATACCAGCTTAACCACCTCAGCAAGGCGCATCTTTCTATCCTTTCATAAATTTGAAATTCAAAGTTTGAATTTTTAGGGTTTCTCTGACAAACCCTAATCCAGCTCCAGATCCAATTTTCAGCAAATGAAGTGGTAAGACCTAAATATTTTCTATTTCCATTTGAAGTACTCTTTAAGATGTCTCACCACACCAAGCTTGAGGATAAGCTTGAAGGGGCTAATAACTTCCGAGCCTGGAAGTATAGGATTGGGTTAATCCTAGAAGAGAATGAGTTGGACACTTACATAAGTGAAGAGGTTCATGTCCCAGAGGGAGAAGGCACTAAAGCCTTACACAAGAATAATATGGTCAAGGCTAAGAGAGTCATTGTTGATTCTATCAAATACCATCTCATATTTCATGTGTCTTCCCTAAATACACCTAAGGAAATGTTTGACTCCTTGACCAAGTTGTTTGAAGGAAAGAACATAAATCGAAAGATGAATCTGCGGAACAAATTGAAAGGGGTAAAGCTTCAGAATGGAGAGACCATTCTATCCTATTTTTCTAAGTTCTCTAAAATCAAGGAACAACTTGAAGTTGTGGATGAAGTAGTGGAGAATGGTGAAATTGTAATGACCACATTCAATGGCCTACCTAGGTCATGGGACTCCTTCATCCAAGGAATCTGTGCAATAAGGAAACTGATCTCTTTCAGTAGACTATGGGAGGAATGTTCACAAGAAGAAGCTAGGAGGAATGTTCACAAGAAGAAGCTAGGCTTGTGGCCCGAGAAGAAAAGATGGGGAATGAAGATCAAGCTCTCACAGCACATACCAAGAAGAATTGTCCTAAGAACAAAAGGAACAACAATAACTACTACTACTACAAGCAATCTGACAGGTATGACTTACAGGTATGTTTTGAAATCTGTTCATGATTAAGTTTATGACATGTTTGTCTTCATGTTATTGAGTTTAGCAACAATCTTGATTAATTTTAGAATTGTCTTATCACCCTAGTAGAAGTATGAATGCATGATAGAAGACATTCATTGATTAGGGTTATGACACTTATGATTGTACTAATGCACTATGGTGTTGTATGAGGATAATGTTATCTGCTAACATGAAAGGTACAAATCAAGTTCTAGATCAAGACCATGGTGACATGAAGACAAAGACTCATCCATAGATGGATCACATAGAAGCTCTACTTACGAGGTATGTATAATTTGGTTCTGCAATGCTTAACCTATGAGATATGCAGGTTACTAGCACAAGTCATTGAAGAGAACAAGAAGACATTATGCGGGTATGTTAGACATAACTAGCTAACATGATAACCAGGCATGTTTTTCCTATATCAAGTTAGAATCCTACCTTGTGTTAGGATCTTATACTGTTGTATAGATGAGTATTCTTGAAGTTGAAAGTTTAAGTAATCAACAGTTTATGCATATTATGTTTCTTACTTTGATTGATGATATGACTAACCAGAGCAGTCATATAGTCAAATAAGAATATACATGAGTAATAGAAGTCCTCCCTGAAACCTTGAATACCAATGCTTGTGAGAAATTACATATGTGTGAAATAACCATGACCATACATGTTAAGTTTATTTAGGATCAGAATGTTTTGATAGTATTGAGATTATACTAATGGATGTATGATCATGTATGAGATCTTGAGGATGACACTAGTGCACACTTAAGCATGCATAGTGGTCTAGGATGGATATATGTTCAAGGATAGATAATCCAGGAAGAAAAGATCAAGAGAGAGCCCACTCCAGTAGTTCCTGCAAGGAAGCAAAGATTGAGAGGGAGTCCAGCCTACAACCAAACAAAGATAAGTATTTGAATTATCATTTCTTATATATTACTTAAATGATGTTGTCCAGTCATATACATACTTATGTTCCTAAATTTAGGATATGTATTATGCATATTAGAAAAGTTGCATTAATGAACAAGATACTACTAATATGCAAGTAATGAGTAAGTGGCCTATGGTACTGTACAACATTCCATTGCTACTTATCTAGAATGAAACCTCTTTGCTAACATGTTGGGAGTTGTGCACACTCTTAACAAATGTTCTGGTAGAGATGGAAGGCATATAGAAAGTTATGGGATATGGATAAATGTTGTATTGAAGCATTGGCTAAGATAATTGCATGACTATATGACATATGTCTTTATGAGTAAGAATTTGTTCTCAAATATATAAGAAGTTTCTAATCATGCAATTGAATTTGACTTGTAGGAAAGATCATGTGTACAATCACCTACAAAAGAAGGACTACAACATTTTGTTCTAGCAACGAAGTTCAAAGAAAACTATCTATTGAAGATATTGAAGAATTTGAAGTTCCTAGGATTCGGGATCCAATAATGGAAGAATGCCATGGTCGAGGAATACCAATCGATCATGAAGAATGATGTTTGGGATGTGGTCCGAAGACCAAAAGGGAAGTCTGTTGTGACTTCCAAGTGGATCGATAAGATTAGGCATGCTGCAGATGGTAGCATAAAGAAATACAGGTGAGGTTTGTAGCTCATGGCTTCTCCCAGAAAGAGGGAATAGACTATGAAGAGACTTTTGCTCATGTATCCAGATACACTACACTTCCATCAAAATAGTACTTGCTCTGGCTGTAGTGATGAAATGGAAGATACACGAGATGGATGTCAAGACAACTTTCTTGAATGGTGTAGTCGAAGAGGAAGTGTATGTGGAGTAGCCACTCGGGTTTGAGACACATGACAGGGATTCATATGTGTGTAGGTTGAAGAAAGCCTTATATGGCTTAAAGCAAGCTCCTAGGACTTGGTATGGTAGGATAGACAACTTTCTATCCAGCTTGGGCTTTACCAAGAGTAAAGCGGATTCCATCCTTTACTACAAGGTTCAGGAAGGCAATCCAGTGATACTACTATTGTATGTGGATGACCTGTTTATTATAGGTGAGGATAGATTGATTGCCGATACGAAGAGGAAGCTTGCTACCGAGTTTGAGATGAAGGACTTGGGGATGATGCATTACTTTCTAGGCATGGAGGTGTGGTAGAGTGCAAATGGAATCTTCCTTGGACAAGGGAAGTATGCAGTAGAGATCCTGAAGTGGTTTGGGATGATGGACTACAAGGCCATGGCCACACCTATGGCATCGAACTTGAAGCTTCTATGTGATGCTTCATCTGATCCATTTGATGTCACGGTGTATCGTGAGATGATTGGGTCCTTGATGTGCGTGACGAACACGAGACCATATATTTGCTTTGCAGTGAACACATTGAGACAGTTCCTGACAGATCCTAGAGGTGTTCACCTTGTTGCTGTAAAGCATATTCTAAGGTACCTGAAGGGTACAATTGATTATGGGCTCAAGTATGATGCGAATCAAAAGTTTAACTTGGAGGGTTATGTTGATTCAGATTGGGTAGGCAATGCTGCAGATAGGAAGAGCACTTCTGGGTGTTTCTTCTGTATGGGATCAGGTGTGATCTCTTGGTTTAGCAGGAAGCAGTCCTGTGTAGCACTGAGTATAGCCGAAGAAGAGTATGTCACAACTTGTTCAACTAGTTGTGAGGTAGTATGGCTACTATCTGATTTATTTGATCTCCCGTTGAATGCTACTGGTATCTTTTGTGACAACCAGATTTGTGTGAAGTTGTCTGATAACCCGGTCTTCCATGACAGGTCGAAGCACATTGAGATCAAATATCACTATATTAGGGATATGGTGCAAAGAGGAGCAATGAAGCTCCTGTATGTTGCGACAGATGAGCAGGTTGCAAATGTGTTGAAGAAACCACTAGCCAGAGTGAAGTTTGAGTACTTCAGAGAGAGGCTTGGTGTTCTTCATATTGAAGATACTTCAAGGAAGAAGTGATGGGACACATTTGCAGGAGCCATTCCAAGCATGGTGAGAGGAGGATCCTTCCCATGGCTGTGGATGTAAGCGTTGTGTGATGAGCATCAGGACGATGCTCCAGTTACTTCTTTGGATATGCATCAGTTGGATGCTTTGTATGATTAGTTGGATCATGTATGATGACATGCATCAGGATGATGTAGTGACAATGATCAGGATGATCATGTGTGATGACTATCAGTACGATGCTGTGGATGACATGCATCAGTACGATGCAGTGACAATGATCAAGATGATCATATGTGATGAGTATCAGGACGATACTCTGGATGATATGCATCAAGATGATGCTATGATGATGATCAAGATGATCATATGTGATGATATGTATCAGGTGGATGCATTGCATAATCAGTTGGATTATGTGTGATGATTTCCGAAGACACAGATGCACATGGGATTTTTAGACATGGTGTAGATGTGTTCTCCCATAGTCATGATGTAATTGCCAAGCTTTTTCGACAAAGGTGTAGATGTGTTCTCCCAAGTTCATGATGTAATTTCTAAGCCATTCTTCACAAGATGTAGATGTGTTCTCCCACAGTGAAGATGTAAGGGCTGGAGCCATTCTGTACAAGGTGTAGATGTGTTCTCCCATGGTAAAGAGGTAAGGGCTGGAGCCATTCTTTACAAGGAGTAGATGTGTTCTCCCACGGTAAAGATGTAAGGGATGAAGCTATTCTTCACAAGGTGTAGATGTGTTCTCCCACAGTGAATATGTAAGGGCTGGAGCCATTCTTCACAAGGTGTAGATGTGTTCTCCCATGGTGAATATGTAAGGGCTGAAGCCATTTTTCACAAAGGTGTAGATTTGTTCTCCCACGGTGAAAAAGTATGGGATGGAGCCTTCCCCAAATGGTGGTAGATTTGTTCTCCCATGTTGGTGGTGTAAGTGTTGTGTATGTGCATCTGGGCTATGCTTCGTGAATGATGAGATGATATGATCAGTATGATCATGAGTATCAGGATGATACTCCGTGGCCGTGAACAGGTTGTGCAGTTGCATGTAAAAGATCCCGAGAGATCCGATAGGTTGAGTTGTATGTTCGTAAAAGTCCTGGGATGCTCTTTCAAGGTTTTGTTGATGCACGTAATCAGTCATGAGGATTCCACAGGATGGCCAGAGATGATGAAGACCTACAGGAGGCTAGGCCTACATCTAGCATGAAAAAGGGTTGGCTCTGTAGAAATTCCTATGATGAGAAGAATTCAGAGATAGCCCAGTGATCGATATGTCGAGTATAGCTATAATGATGGTGATTATGCTTCGTGATCCAATGATGATGATCCAACTCCATAATTGAAGTTTTGTGCCAATATGTATTGATGACCTATGTCAAGAGAATACCTTCCTAGTTAAGAGGGAGTGTTGATGTATTTGTGACTTCAGAAGATATTCACTTGTATATTGTATTTGTACTTTATTGTATCCCCAACCGAGATGTATTATTCCTCTGATTGGAAGTGTCATCAGTTGTACTTGCAAGTGTCGCATGTTATATTGTAAGTGTCGTAACTTATACTTGATGGGTTATTAGGCCACCTTGATGGGGTTGGCCCTGTATGAGTCATGTGGGTTAAAGGGTTATTAGACCACCTTAGTGGGGGTAGGCCCAGTCAACATTATGTTAAGTGGTTACGTTGGGGCCGACCTAGTTAAAGTTAAAAGGCAGGTCAAGTCAGTATAGAAATAGAAGGTGTGCCTCTCTCATTCTATTCATTCACTCACTTCTCAAGCTCGCATTAGTTGTGAGAGAGAGTGGCACACATGTGGAGGAGGAGGAGCATCTGCTAGAGACATCTTATTGGTTTTGATCCTTGTGACCTTGTATTGGGGCTTATTCTATCTCTGAGGAAGTTACAAGGTTTTTCACCTTCTTGGCTTTCCCCAGTGAAACTCTGTGTCTCTTGTGTGATTGCTATTGTGTCTATGATTAATATGTTGTAGATATGTTGTACATGTTATTCTCTTAGAGATCCTAATGATAATGAAATGAAATTATCGAAAAATTAACAGCTATTGTATTCATGGAAACAAAACCACATTCAGTACGTATGGGATCAAATACAGATTTTGAAGTTTGTACTGAATAGTTACTATGTGTAAATTTGAAGATCAAAAGATAAATGACTTACTATTTATCATGCATCTTTTTCCAATCGTTTACAGTACCTCCCCTTCCCTTTTGTCCTCATCATGTTCATCATCCCAAATCACTACACCTAGTGTGTAGTCTATTTGCTTGATATAATCACTATCATAATAGAATGACTCATATACTATGTACCCCTTTGCCATAGAACCCTCGGGTTTTTCCCTTTGTGAAAAAATCCCTTCACTTTTTTCATGAAACTCTCCAATAAGAACATCCAGCGACATGAGACCACCCTGACTAATTCAAGCTCAATGACTAGGTGAATTAGAAGATGAATCTATAAGTTCATGAAATGTCATGTCCCAAAATTTTGCATTGGGTCACAATGGCCTAAGCCCCTTGGCCATACTCATGATAGTTTGTCAAATTGATGCTAAGGGTAAAATAATTGCTAAGAATGATGTCCAAGTTAGTAATAATGTGAAATTAGATCCAAATGGATAAGGTGGATCACATTAAGAGAAATTCCCAATTCAAAGTTTGTAATATACCCATCCAAATGAACTGTCATGGAGGAAAATTACTAGTTCCCTAGGTTGGGGGTGGAAGCATTGGGATTTGAAATAAGGGGGATAATAAATGATGTTTGGACATTATAATGGAATAAATATCTAATAAACGAGATAAATAAATAAATACAACGGAAAATCAAAGTGGCAATTTCTCATGAAGACACATGGAGGATATGGGACCCACACAAGCTATATTTTCTATGCCACATGGCATCCTCCTCTTGTCAATGCGAATCCGTAAGGAGTCCAACGTTCTTGGGATGAGTTGGAAGGCTCATACACTTGGAAATATGCATCATAGGTCGAATTGGGATGGAAGTGTAACTCCTGTGGAAGAGGAAGAGTCAAAGGAGAGGTTCTTAGACACTTGGACTAAATTCCCTAGCTTTATGACAACAATGATGAAAATGCTATGACACATATGACACAAATCAGATTTGAATGATGACATTTGACATATATGAAATTTCAAGGCTAAAACTAGCCTCTCAGAAGGCGCCCAAGTGAATTAGGGCAGCTAAAGAGACACTAATTTGAATTTGGAGAAGGAGGGGGCTAGAATTGGAAGGACAAGTGGCATACTTGGGAATCTCTTCCCAATTTGAGTTGGAATGAAGCTCTTGGGAGGAGCTCAACCCATGGAGGACCTTAGAAGTTTATAAAAGACAACAAAAAATAAGGATGGTATCTTTTTTATCATTTTCATAATTTTCATTTTGCATTTGGAGAGGAGAGCTGGTGGAGTGCTACGCTACTTACCTTAGCACCAATTTCAAGGGTGAAAGATTCCCATCCTAGTTGGTAATTGGAAAGGCCATTCAGAACTTTCATTTGGAGCTAAAATGGAGTCTTTTGTTATAGGTTGAAGCTATAGGGAAGCTCATGGTCACATCTCTTTCAGCTTGCTTCTACAACCATTCTTCTATTTCTTGGCATATTCTTGCTCCTTGAGGGGAGGCGCACTTGTTGAGGTGATGAACTCTTTGGGATAGATATTGAGGCCCCATATATTTTGAATATGATATATATACTCTTTTTTTACTGCTCATAATACTTTGAGGTCTAAACTCAAATAGATTTGATGTAAAAATGCTAAACTATGAACAAATGGTGTCATTTCCCCATTACCTTGTTATTTTCACTTGAAGTGGTATCAAATTCAAATGGTTCAGTCAATTTATGATGTATTAATGTTTTATGGAGTTCCATTAATATGATGAAGAAGTCACATATTCATTATACAAGCATTTGGAGCAATATTCTTAAGTTTCATAACCATTTGTGAATATTTACTATCATTTCCCCCAAGGTCGAAACTAGCCTCTTTGTATCTGATTTGAGAGGGTTTTAGAAGACTTAATAAACTTAATGGTTATGCATATGAGACCATATTTATGTCCCCTAGATATACCCATCTTCATTTCATAAATTCGAGAGGGTCCCATAGCATTTGGAGAGCCATTTCCAACACCTACCCATTGGGGAATTGAACCCCTAACTACTAGTCAAATTCCTTACATTGGCCAGGATTTTAAAGAGACTTGAAAAATCCTTTTGAAGACTATAAAGCATCCATGAACCTCATAATCATGTCCTAATACCATCCATATACCTTCTGTGACAATTTGGGAGCATTTGGAGCCATTTGGAGATTAGGAAACCAATACTTGTCAAAGGTCGAACAAGTGGAAAAAGTTGAAAATTTCACCACTTTAATAAATTTAAAAAAAGGGACATTACAGTGGTATCATAGCATGGTCCTCGCACCTATGAATTAATATCATACATTGACGAATAATTTTCAGCCATGTCTTACTATTATGATGAATCCTGTGAGTACAATGCTTACGAGCAATATGCAAATGATTGTGAGCAATATGAAGCAAAATGTGAATGGTTTGAGGAATAGGTGCCATAATGAAATACTTCTTACAATTTCATGAGGAATGAAGATTATTATTATGACCCTATGTATGATAAAGATGAGTGTGTCACACTACCAAAGGATAATCCTATGGATGAATTACAAAGATTGAGAGAAACATATAAAACCTTGCCCCAACAATATTGGGTATATCTTGATTGGTATAAGGGAAATACAAAAAGGCCCCTCCTTTCAAAGACTTTGTTGATTGGTTGTTTTCAAATAGGCCCAAAAATTAAGATGTGGAACTAGTGAAGAAAGGTTTATGCCATTCTTGTAAAAGACCTTGGAGAGAAAATCATATATGTGTGAGTGAAAAGATTAATGAAATATCTGAAGCTTCAGGGAATGCATGTATGTCCTACTTGAGGAGAGTTTTTGGGATTTCTTCAAAAATAGATTCCAAATATATTGATGTTAAGGAAACCAAGGGGAAAAATGCATCATCTTGCTTGAAGGAGCAAAATGAGGAGACCCATGAACCACCTAGTTCTGAAATAGGTGAAGTAGAAGAAGAAGTACATGAAGAGGATCGAAAGTCACTCCCAAGTGACTCTGAAAAAGATGAAGAGACATCACATGAGCATGAAGAATATTCTATTGAAAATATTGAAGATCATTTCGTGACACATTCTACCTTGGAAATGAAACAAAGAGCATCTACTGATGGATGCTTGAACTATGAAGAAGTACCTAATGATGGGTGCTCACACCTCTATGTTGGTGACATAGAGATCACTTTTGAAAGTGTTGTTGCAAGCCAAACTTCCATTAAGCATGAAAATGAAGACCTTGTAGAAGTTGAAGAAGAAACAAGATCAACTTCCCCATCACCACTTGAGCTTCATGAAGTTGGTCCAAGCAAGAAGGAAGAAGATGAGGAGGTTCATTTGCAAGAGCCTAATTTTCTTGAAAGGTCCTTGAAGATGAATGAAAAGAAGATCCAATAGACCCTTATCATACTCCATGGCACTCAAGCATTGGTGTCAAATTCTTGTTGGATATTTTCTTCATTCAAGGATCAATCCTTCTGATGCAAGGTCACCCAGACAAGGGTTCTTTCTTAACAATTACACACAACACACGCGTTCACATAGACAATATGTAAACAGGATGACAGGAGCTGGATTATATTACTTCTATCGAAAATGTTTACAATGCGAAATTCAAGGAATGTAGATAACTAACTATTATCGGCCTTATCCTATTGCAATACAGAAGTAATTGTGTGCTATCTCAGAGTGTCGATCTTCACCCTCTCCTGGTTTGTTGTGGAACTCTGAGCTATGGTTCGATCTTCTCTCGCTCTGTAGATGTGTGACTCTCCTATCCAATCTACAAAAATTCTCTTGAGCTTTGCTCTGTGTCAACTCTCTCGTGAGTGATTGAACTCTGCCAAGTCAAGTGATCCAACTAATCCAATATCCCTGTCCTTCTACTCTGCTGCTCTTCTTGAGACATGCCTCCTCTGTCTGTCGATCTCCCAGATCCTGCAGACCTAAAAATGCCAGCACTTCTGTCATGATACACAGCCTCCACCTATGGCGACATCTGTCATGTCTTCAACCACTCTCAATAACTGCTCATAACTTCCTTACCAACCCTGAATGGCTTCCAAGTACTCTTCTTGACTTCTGCGCATCCTTCTGACACTGCTATAGTAGTCGGTCTTGTCACTGCTTTGACATATCTGTCCGCTTCCTTCGCTCATGCGAATTCTAGTTTGCCCCTTCCTGACCACTTGGCCTTCGCTTGAAACCTATTGATGTCATGGTTCGACAACTTGTCGACCTTCAGCGACTCCGCTACAACCCTGTCATTTGTCAACCTCCGTCCTGTCGACTCTTGACCTATCGCATTTTTTTTCAATATGTGATCAACTACTCCCTCTGGAATTATTGACTTCGACAACCAATATTCTCTTCTGCACCAGTGGTCATCGGCACTCCCTCTAGTCAGTCTTCAACATGTCGATTAACTTCGACAACTCTACCTAGGCCTTGATGCTCCTGCATCAGACTCCCCAGGTGAAAAAGAACTCGACTATTCCATTAGTCTCCTGAACTCTTCTTCGAAAATCCATGTCGCCTCCTGTAACTCATCATATTTTCATCGCACCAAGTATCCCTTCCTTCACAAGCTACGCGTATGCTCGACTTCGCATTCCTCTATTACTTCTATGAGTTCCTCTTTGTGTCAATCTAGAATCTGCACCGTCCAGTCGATGTTTGACACTTCTATGCTTCCATTGCTTGACCCTTCTTCAAACTTATATAGATCTGAGACATTGAATGTTAGTGAAATTCTTAAGTCTTTCGGCAGCTCCAACACATAAGCGTTGTCTGAAATATTTCTCAGAATCTTACATGGTCCTATCTTCTTCAGCTTCATCTTGTTATATGTTCCTATCGGAAATATTTCCTTCTGCAAATGTGCATAGACTAAGTCTCCTTCGTCGAACGATTGTAGCCTTTTCTTCCTGTCGGATCTCAACTTCTATACCGCATTACTCTTCTCTATATGCTTTCGCACATCTTCATGCACTTATTTCATATGCTCTACAAATGATCCTGCATCTACGCTCTTCCTGATTTGTGTCAGAAACTCGACCAAATCTACCACTCCATGTGGGATTCGTCCCTGAACAATCTGGAATGGGCTCAAACCTCTGAACTAATTCATAGAATTTTTGTATGCAAACTCTGCTTGCGTAAACACGTTTTCCCACTGCTTGGGTTTATCGGCCATCAAACATCTTAGAAGGTTTCCCAAACTTCTATTCACTACCTCAGTCTGTCCGTCTATCTACGGAAGATATGCCGAGCTAAACTACAACCTCGTGTCCAGTTTCTTCCATAGGGTTCTCCATAAATGTCCCATAAACTTGGTATCTCTGTCCGATGTGATACTCTTCGGCAACCCATGCAATCTGACTACCTCCTTGAAGAATAGTACAACAATGCTTGTGGCGTCACTTGTCTTTTGACACGGAATAAAGTGTTCCATCTTCGAAAATCTGTCGACTACAACAAATATTGAGTCACTTCCCAATTGTTTCTTCAGCAATCGTAGCACAAAATCCATGCTCAGGTGCTCCCATGGGGTATTCGGTACAGGTAATGGTGTATACAACCCCATGTTCTGACTTCTTCCCTTTTCCAACTGGAAAACTCGACAGTGTCGTACCCACTTTCCGACATCTATCGTCATTCCTGGCCAATAATACTTTTCTTCAACTAATGCCTTATTCTTGTCGATGCCAAAATGACCTACTAATCCGCCACTATGCATTCTCAGATTAGGTTCTCTCTCACGGATCCTCTGGAATACACAATTGTTGTCCCTTGAATAGGTATCCCTCTTTGATAAAATAATCCAAGTATGGAGTCCTGACGACATCCCACGGTTTGTGACAAGCCTCCCATGCTTTCACAAAATCCTCGTTGGTTGCATACTCGATCTTCACCGACTCTATTCCTGTTTCCTGAACTGCCGTCGTGTTCAACAATGCAACTCTTCAACTTAGCATGTCAGCAACCTTGTTTGACTTGCCCGACTTATGTCGCAACATGAATGTATATCCTTGTAGCAACTCGACCCATTTCATGTGCCACTGATTCAACTTCGACTAAATATTCAAATAACTAAGTGCTTGGTGATCTATGTATAACACAAATTCCTTGGGCAACAAATAATGCCCCCACTTCTTCAAAGCCTGGACAATAGCATAAAATTCCTGGTCACAAACCGAATATTTCCGCTTCGCATCATCCAACTTTTCACTGAAGAATGCAATTGGTTGGCCCTCCTGGCTCAACACTACTCCAACTATCATTCTTCTTGCGTCGCAATCGACCTGGAAAATTTGTCGAAATCTGGGAGCACTAACATTGGGCTCTCAGTGACTTTTTCCTTCAACTTGTCGAAAGCTCACTGGGAAACTTCCGTCCACTTGAACTCCCATTTTCTCATGCACTCTGTCAAAGGTGCACAAATCTAACTAAATCCTCGGATTAACTTCCTGTAGAAACTGGCAAGTCCATGGAAAATCCTTACCCCAGTCATATTTGTCAGTTCCGACTAATCCAATATTGCCTTCACCTTTTCTGGGTCCATCACTAACCCTTTACCCGAGATTACGAATCCCAAATACACCAGTTCTTCCTTCAGGAAGAAACACTTTTGTAGATTCACCATCAACTTCTCTTCCTGCAACTTCTACAATACTTGTCGAATGTGCCCCAAGTGCTCTGTCTTGGTTCGACTAAATACTAGGATTTCGTCTAGGTATACTACAACGAACTTACCCAAGAATGCTTTCATTACTTCATTTATCATTCACATGAATGTACTGGGTGCATTAGTCAATCTGAATGGCATGACTAACCACTCATACAGTCCTTCCTTCCTCTTGAATGTTGTTTTCCATTCATCTCCTTCTCTAACCTGAATCTGTTGATAACCACTCTTCAGGTCTATCTTGGTGAAGTACTTCGCTCCACTCAAACAATCCATCAAGTCATCTATCCCCGGCAATGGAAACCAGTACTTGATTGTGATCTTGTTTATGGCTCTGGAGTCTGTAGACATCCTCCATTCTCCACCTTTCTTTGGCACTAATACTGTTGGTACCATGCACGAACTCAGACTTTCTCTGATCAATCCCCTGTCCAACAACTCTTGGACCTGTCGATTGAGTTCTTGACCTTCTGTTGGACTCATCCTATGCGGTGCCTTTTTTGGCATACTTGACCCTGGAATCAAGTTGATCTGATGGGATATGCTTCTCATCGGTGGAAATCCCGTCAATGTCTCGTCAACTACTATGCTCCGAAACTCATCAAGCATCTTCTTGACTTCGATTAGAATCTTCTCCATTGTCGACCTCTCGACACATGGTCCTTTCAGAATGATGGAAAAACATCTCGACTGCTTTTCCTCTTCTACGATGAATTATTTCATTGAACACATCAGCACTCGCTTCTCCCAATAATTGATCTCGCCTTGCCTACAGTCGGTTGGATCCTCGTGCTTCGGCTTCAGAGTATTCACATGCCATTCTTCAACACGGTGACTGTGTTGGATCAACCATCATAGAACATCTTCGAATCATATTTCCATGGTCTCCCTAACAACAGATGGCACACGTCCATCAGGATTACGTCGCACAACACACTGTCTTCAAGCTTCCCGACCTTAAATTTAATCAAGCACTGTCTGGTCACCTTCACATGGTGTCCTTTCTGCAACCATGAGATCTTGTATGGGTGTGGATGTTCTCGACACTTCAACCCTATTTTGTCGATGACCTCTGTTGACACAAGATTCTCTGTGCTTCCACCATCAACTATGGTCTTGCAATGCCATTCGTCGATTCGCACCTTGGTTCGAAAGATAGACTTCCCTTGTGTCGGCTATTTCTCTTCGCGTCGGTCTTCATGAACTAATGTTCTCCTGACAGTCAGGTTTCGACTTTTCTTCTTACCATCTTCACTGCTGTCGGATATCGACTCTGCCCTCTCGTCGACTTACTTGTATCTTCGACGTCTGGGTTTCAACTCCTCTGCAGCATGTAGGTTCTTTGGGAATTCATATTCCTTGTGTCTAACTCCTTGACACTTGTAATAGACTATGGTTGGTTTGTCAGGTCCTTTTCTGTCGGATGGACCACTTCAACCATACACACCTTGACTATGTGTCCCTCGACAATTATGTCGGCCTTCTTGCATTTTCTCCCTAGTCGATGTCCCTTCCGCATGTCGACTATCTTCAACAGTTTCTCTTCTGGTCCCGCTACTTTGTCCTTTCGTGGAAATAGACCTCGCACCCCGACCAGTCATCCTACCTCTGGTCGATGTGGATTTCCTCGACAATTTCTCTTCTGCCTTTAGAGCTAACTGGTAGGCTTTGTCAACTGCTCTAAATCTTGACATGCTCAACTCATCTTGAATGGCACATTTCAATCCGTTGACATATCTCGCGACAGCTTCTTCGCCTTCATCAGTTTGTCCCGACCTTATCGGAAATATATAGAACTCTTCCGTGTATTCCTTCACGGTCATCTCTTTTTGTCGAAAGTTCTGCAACTTCCAAAATAAGAAAATCACATAGTCATTTGGCAAGAACTTCCCTTTTAGCTTGGCGATCATCCTATCCCAAGACTTGATTTTCTCCTTGCCTTTCTTGACTCTGTCAGCCTTTACATTGTCCCACCACAATGAGGCATGACCTTTCAACCTCAGACATGTAGTCCTAACCCGCTTAGGATCCTCGATCTACTCTATGTCGAAGTATTTATCCATTTCTCTAAACCATTCAATCAAGTCTTTTGGGTCTATACTTCCTGACCAGGTACGTACATCTATCTTTTTCCGACCTCTCATCTCTGACAGAAGTTTGATCAGTTTGTCTTATGGTTCTTATCCTGCTTCTTCCCATGCTTCCACTCGTTCGACCTCCTCATCATTGTGGTCTAACGCATCGGGAATACAACCACGCATTTGGATTTATTTGATCGATGTGACTTCATTAGTCAAAGTTCACATTGTTCGGGCGCACTCGTCGAACATCTCACGATCCACTGTGACTGTTGTGCCACGCACCCTTCATCCAACACCTTGAATGTTAATGCCTTTGTGAGCCATTTTCAACCTCGGTTGAAACTCCCACTCTTTCCAATCGCAACCAGACTTTCACAAATTGTGCACAACTCTACCCAACCGTAGCTAGAGCTGTAAACACTCTCAACACTAGATTCTACTCTGGGCTCTGATACCACTTAACGCAAGTCTGGTTGGTATCACCACTCTTCCCAATCACAGGATTCTTCCACTCTGATACCGCTTGACGCAAGGTCACCCTGACAAGGGTTCTTGCTTCATAATTACACACAACACACATGTTCACATAGACAAGATGTAAACAGGATGCCCGGAGTTGGATTATATTACTTCTACCGAAAATGGTTACAATGTGAAATGCAAGGAATGTAAATAAATAACTATTGTCAGCCTTGGCCTATTACAATACAGAAGTAACTGTGTGTTATCTCAGTGTGTTGATCTTCACCCTCTCCTGGTTCACTACGGAACTCTAAGCTATGGTCCGATCTTCTCTCGCTCTGTAGATGTGTGACTCTCCTATCTAATCTACAAAACTTCTCTTGATCTCTGCTCTATGCCAACTCTCTCGTGAGTGACTGAACTTTGCCAACTCAAGTGATCCAACTGATCCAAGATCCCTCGCCTTCTACTATGTTGCTTCTCTTCTCAAGACATGATTCCTCTATCTGCTAATCTCCCAGATCCTATAGACCTGCAACTGTTAGCACTTCTATTGTGTTTCACAGCCTCCACCTGTGGTGACATCTGTCATGTCTTCAACCACTCTCAATAATTACTCATAACTTCCTTAGTAACCCCGAATGACTTCCAAGTACTGTTCTTGACTTATGCGCGTCCTTCTGACACTGCTACAGTAGTCGGTCTTGTCACTGCTTCAACATATTTGTCGGCTTCCTTCGCTCATGCAACTACCAGTCCACCCCTTCCTCACCGCTTGTCCTTTGCCAGAAACCTGGAGGTGTCACGGTTCGACAACTTGTCGACCTTCGGAGACTCCGTTACAACTCTGTCATATGTCGATCTCTGTCCTATTGACTCTCGACCTGTCACATCTTTCTATCGATATGAAATCAACTGATCATGCTCAACTTATTGACTTCAACAGCCAATCTACTATTCTGCACCAGTGGTCTTCAGCACTCCCTCTGGTCGGTCTTCAACATGTCGATCAACTTTGACAACTATGCCTATGCCCCGATGCTCCTGCATCACCTTCCTTGAAGACATGAAAAAGATTCAAAGAGCAATGTGCAACATCAAAGTTAATTTCATGTCTTTTCTTTTTGATAGGAACAATTTGGTTGAGTTTAATGAATTGCTACATGATGCATACTTAAATAATAATGATTATATTCATAAACTCAAAATTCAAAATGAGCAACTTCTTGAAAGGTTGCAATATACTTGTTCTTCCTCCTATATTTCAAATTGTCATATGGTAGATTGTATGGAGGATTCTCATGACATGGTATATCATGAGAAACATGGAAATTTGCATGTGCTTGATGTGTTTGAAGATGAGCTTGATGAGATCCAAGCACTTGATGTGGTGGAAGAGGAACTTGAGTTTCCTCTTGGAAATGGTGACACAATTTTTGAAGAAATGTATGATTCCACTACCTTGGATGTTAGGATATTCCTATACTCCATCCTAGTCCTAGCAGCATTTTCAGTCATGCATGCACTTTTAGGGTTTGCATGCATTATTTAGGGTTTGCATGAATCCCAGTCATCAGTCCCAGCACCTAGCCCTTAGTTAGCTAGCCCTTGGAGCTTCTTTCCACTCAGTTTTAGCCCTCCTAGAGCTTAGTGCACCCTCATTTCATCTACTAGTTGAGAAAGGTGCCCTTCCTTACCTACCATTCAGTTATCTTCAGTTCTTTCCTTGATTTAAGGCTAGACTGACTCTCAACTGACTGTATCACTCCGATGGACCTCCAGTGAGACTTGAATTCCCATTCTGACTCTAGTTAGCTCCTCATGTGCCATCCACTAAGTATCCTTCATTTAGTTAGTGTCTCCATGTGCCAGTTGCAATCAGTTACACCTACCACACTCAGTTAGAATCAGTTTGACTGATGGTTGATAGTTACTTGTGCATTGATGACTCCACCGATGATGAGATAGACTACTAGTTGTGCTCCGATGACACTCCAGTGATCTTTTGATCACTCCATGAAGGCTAATTTGAATTGCCACCTTGGCATTTGAATCCTCATGCATTGTACTATTTATTTATCCATATTGTGATTAATTAATGAGTGTGTGTGAATTATTTTTGCTTCTATCCGAGTTCTACAGTATTATTATTCTTTTGCTCGTCTTACTGCATTGACCACTCTTAATCTTATTCCTAAATTCTTTCATTGTGAGGTATACATCATCTCTTAGATTTGTTGTGAGGATTTTCACATTGGAACCAACCTATGAGGAAAGTTTTGCACTTTTGAGGGAGGTGCATAATCCTACCATTATGGAGCATTCACATGAGGACACTTCTACACTTTCTGATCATTTGGATGAGTTGGTTCATTCTCCTACATCCTACACTTCCATATTTTGCAGCATTCATCCTAATGAAGTATGGGTGAAAGGATTATTTTTTATGGTGCCACATGAGGAGCATGAAACTCCTATCTCTCCTTTATATGATGACATTATTAGGGCCATTTCTTATTTACAATTGTAACAACATTCCTTGTTACCTTATGATGAAACACATCTACATGGTTGCATTTATGATGTTCACTTGAGTCATTTGAAGACTCATGATTTTCCTTGCTCCTTGCTTAGTTCAATTGATATTGGAGGAAATTCATCCAATACTTGGGTGAAGATATATATGATTGGAGCAAATTATTATTGGCAGCAACATCCTTTGTCATTTCTTGATGATACACATGTTCATGGATGCACAAATGGTACTTCTGTGATCCCCTTGAAGGCTCATTGTTTCCTTTGTTCCCTACTTGGTTCAGATTTAGTGGAGGTTCTCCATTCATTTCTTGGCTGAAAGAACACATGGCTGATTATTTTGATGCATCTTACATCCTTTTGGAGTGGAATTATAGGACATGGGATCCTCACCTATGTCATTGGATTGGTCACTTGAATCTTGTATGCACTTGGAAAATGGTGGTCTACTTACTTGGAGGTATAAGCACTTTCATGATTCTTTAATGAGACACCTCCTTGATGTACATTTTTATTATGTTTTTATGTACTTTGATGATATATATTTTGTACTCATGATGTTGGGAAGAATGCATACAAGAAAATGGGATTTAGGAATTCTCTTTCCTAATGGTATGGGTTGGAGAGAACTCCTAATTGTTGGAGTGCAATACAAGCAATGGGACCCTGAGATTTTTAGTCTCATTGGTTTCAATATTTTGGGGAAACAAGTAGTATGGGGAATGGATTCCCCACTTAATAAAGTTATTTTAATCATAGTAGTGTAGCAGCAAGCATGGTGGTTCCTCTCTAAAATCTTCATGGAATCTCGAAGACTGAAAGTTGGGAAACATAGTGGCAACTTCAAGAATTATGTAGTGGTATCAGAAGGGGGTTTCCAAAATATAAAATAGGTAAAGAGTAATTGTGAAAACATGGTTTTGATGGATTTAATTAGCATTTTGGTGTTTAGTGGTGATGTTACAGGGGATATCAAAATGAAAAAGAAAACCGACATCTCCTTGCTTTTGGAAACACACAATTGTAGAGCATGGGTGGCTCTACTCAAGGTTTTAGAAGAGAAGTTTTGGGAAGCAAAATTTTGGAAAGAAAGTAGGTTCTTCCACATACATGTGTTTAAATTGATTTAGGACAATCAATATTGGTAAGGGGGGATTTTTCATGTCCCAAAATTTTGCATTGGGTCACAATGGCCTAATCCCCTTGGCCATACTCATGATAGTTTGTCAAATTGATGCTAAGGGTGAAATAATTGATAAGAATGATGTCCAAGTTAGTGATAATGTTAAATTAGATCCAAATGGACAAGGTGGATCACATTAAGAGAAATTCACAATTCAAAGTTTGTAACATACCCATCCAAATGAACTGTCATGGAGAAAAATTACTAGTTCCCTAGGTTGGGGGTGGAAGCAATTGGATTTGAAATAAAAGGGATAATAAATTATGTTTGAATATTAGAATGGAATAAATATTTAATAAAGTTTCTAAATAAATAAATACAAGGGAAAATCAAAGTGGCAATTGCTCATGAAGACACATGGAGGATGTGGGACCCACACAAGCTAGATTTTCTATGCCACATGGCATCCTCCTCTTGTCAATTTGAATCCATAAGGAGTCCAACATTCTTGGGATGAGTTGGAAGGCTTGACAGGATGAAACAATGAAGATGAGTGTCTATTTTGGGGGGTCTCGTGAGAAAATAATTCTGGTTTTTTCATGTTTTTCAACTTTGGCCGAACAAAAGTGATATTTTTGTTTAGAATTTCACTTTGTAGTAAAAAGAAAACTTTTAGAGAATTATGTTAGCTTTCTATTCATAATTTTTTCAATTTTTATTATTGAGATTTGATATGTCGATTTCGCAAATGTTTGACAATGTGTTCTTATAAAATGAAAAGACTACAAAATAGTCATGATTTGTTGCACCTGTAAAATCGCTGTTAGACTTGCTTTTTGCAAAAACAGAAAATGCTACGACAATCTACACACAATGTACTAGTGCCTGACTATAAGTTTGTAACCAATGGATCTATATACTAATTATTATATTTTTTTAAAGTCGATCAATAGGGAAACTTAGTCGATTTTCAACATGTTTTTTGTTGTGCCACTTTTCTCTCAATTGACTCTAAAAATAAAAAATCTATGAACACCCTTTTGAAGTAAACACGCCAATTAAGAATCCCACATTTTTTTCAATTTTTTTGGTGGTGTATTGTTAAAGTTATGGATTTTTCTTTTCACCATTTTTTTAAAGAGATGAATCCAAACTCGACACATGTTACGAAAATAAAACATTAAAAATATCAGTTCTTATCTATACACGACAAAATCTATACCCGCGTAAAGTAGATTCAATGATGAACCTAATGGTATCAAGTCCGACATTCGTTTTTTAGTGTAAGAGGTTGTTTTTCCCTTTCGAAAATGGAGAAACCTGAAAATTCTGTAGAATCGCCAAGCTTCCATGTCTCAGAGATTATTCGGCCAAATAATTATTCGACCGAATAATCTTTTTCCGTAACAGCACCATCAATCACAAGAAAGGTTATTTGGCCGAATAATGAAACGGAAAAAAAATTTCGTCAGCCGGGAAAAAAAAAAAAACATTTTCTATACTCATATAAATAAACCTAAATTGATTGATTATTTTCGCATGTTTTAATTTCGCATATTTCTTGTCAAACTATTTTTGAAAGGGCTTTCAAAGAAGATATTTTTTGAAAAAAGAGGTTTTAACAAGGTATGTTTCTTCTTATTTTTTTCCAAAGGGCACATTGAAGGAGTCTTTTTGTAAGGCATTTTTGTAAATAAGTCTTCTTCTAAGGCATTTTTGTAAAGGATTTTTTTCTCTAAGGCATTTTTGCAAGGAGTTTTTTCAAAATATTTTTTTTCTTAAACATGTTTGCAAAGTGGTTTATGCAAAGAATATTTCTTTCCATTGGGGTTTTTTCCAAGGAGGTTCTTTCCAAGGGTTGTATTTAAAGAGTGTTTATTCCAAAGTATTTTTGCAAAGAAAATGTATTTTTCCTTCTCATTTATTTGAAAGAGATTTTTTCAAAGAATTGTTTTGGTAAGGTAATTTACAAAGGGTTTTTTTCCAAGGTAGTTTTGCACTTCTTATTTCTTTGAAAGGGGTTTTTTCAAATAGTTGTTTTGCTAAGGTATTTTGCAAAATGTTTTTTTCCAAAGTAGTTTTGCACTTCTTATTTCTTTGAAAGAGGTTTTTTCAAATAGATGTTTTGCTAAGGTATTTTGCAAAGGGTTTTTTTCCAAAGTAGTTTTGCACTTCTTATTTCTTTGAAAGGGGTTTTTTCAAATAGTTGTTTTGCTAGGGTATTTTGGATAGGGTTTTTTTCCAAGGTAGTTTTGCACTTCTTATTTCTTTGAAAGGGGTTTTTTCAAAGAGTTCTTTACTCAAAGTATTTTTGCAAATGAGTTATTTCTTTACAAGGGTTTTTTCCAAGATATGTTTACAAATAAGTTTTTTTCCAAAGTATTTTTTCCTAGTGTCTTTTTTCCTATATATTTTTTCAAATAAGTTTTTTTTTCCAATGGTTTTTACAAAGGAGATTTATTTACAAGGTGTTCTTATTATTTTCCAATGGGTTTTTCCAAATGTGATTTATTGTTAAGGAGTTATTTTTTCTTTCGAAGAAGGTTTTTTTCAAAGAAGATTTATGTTCAAAGAGTTTTTTCAAAATAAATTTAATTCCAAAGAGATCTTCTTCAAAAGACTATTACAAGATTTTTATAAGGTGAAGTAAATTTCAGTTCATGTTTTTATAAATTTCATAAATGTTTTTAAATCTTAATTTATTTATTTCTACTATAAAGTGATGATTATTTAATTTATCATCTACAGATTAAACAATCATGGGCAATAAGAGAAAACGTCAAAAAAAGGTGATCGTAAACGTGATGATGATGCTAATAGATAAAAACAAAAACTCAGATATAATGCCAAAAAACAAAGGGTTGCCGAAACGGAAGAGAGAATTATTGAAGATATAAATACAGATTTACATGATAATGTTGAGGAAATGAAAATTGAAAATAGAGTATAAGAAGAACAAATTGAAGTTGAAAAGACCATTGTTGAATATGTAAATAGTGATTTACATGCTAATGTCGATGAAGTCAATATTGAAGATCAAGTTCAAGATCCAGAAATTGGACCTGTTATGTATATATCATATATTTTCCAAATTCATTTTTTTATAATGAATTGTATTTTTTGATATATGTTAAATTAAATTTAACTTGATGTATCTAGGTACTTTCACCATTGATGATGAAATGTTAGAAGACATTGATTGAGACAAATATGGAGAAAAGCTACCAATACATGTTGCACGATATTGTGCTACAAAATTTTATGATGAAGTTCTCAAGGATTACTCAATAGTAGGACAAGCACAAATTTTGAGATGTTTATTAGTGTCCAAGAAGTTAGAAGGTGCTACATCATTATTGGGTATTCACAAGGCGGCAAAAGAGTCGAAATTGAAACAAAATGTGATAGAAAATATAGGTGATGCAATAATTTTTTTTGGAAAATCCAGGAAAAAATATATCAGTGCTGCACGTAAAGCAATTCATACAACAATTCTTTCAGATAGTACTAAACAAAAGCGCTTGACAATAGAACTAGCAAAAGCAGTTGGAACATCAAGAAAGACATTATACAAACATAGCAAATTCAGAATGCAAATAGATGAAAATAATGAATTTGTTTGTTGGGCAATTATTTGCAGACAACCTTACAAAGATAGAATGGGAGCAGGTGTTAAAGATATTGTATAGGAATATTGGTTGGAACATGCTCGAGTTTCACCAAATTCAAGAGATGTGATACGCAAAATAATATCACGAAATGTATATGAAAGCTAACCAAAACATATAATGGACATGACACAAGTACAATTGTTCAATAAATTCAAGGAAGATCATCGTGGAATTAATATATCAATCACTACATTTATGCAACAAAAACCATGGTATATTAGACCTATTACTATACGTGACACATGTTGTTTCCATTATCATGTGTAATTTCAGTTATATTATGACACGTTTCTTGAATTTGGTAAAATGTTTTGGACAAATTCACCACCTCCGCCCACAATACGTGAATTCATATCTCAAACTCTATGTGAGAGAAATCACGATGAAGTATTTTATAATAAGAAATGTGTCAATGGAAAACATTGTCATCGTTGTGGAAATCTAGTATCATTCCACAATAAATATTCTATCAATAATGACCAATTGTTGTTAAATGTAAATGTTGATTGGAGGAGATACGAATACATCAATTATACTACAAGTTCTAGTGATTCACATTCTAAAAGAATTGATTTGCTAGAAGATAAGATATGCATGACAAATTTTCTCAAAAAATTTGAAAGTGAAATTTATAAATACACCCAGCATTCACATAGAGCATGATGGCAAGATCTTCAATTCAAACAGTCTCGTGAAATTTTTCCACCTGGAACAATTTTGTCCGTGGTTGATTTTGCTGAAAACTATACATTTGCTCACAAAAAGAGATACAGAGTGAATACTATCACTCTGACCAAGTTTCGATATTTGTCCATGTTGTATATAGACATTCTCAACAGGATGTTGATGGCATTGAAAGCACGTGTGACAATTGAGATGTGATTAAAGAATATCACTTCTATATCAGCGATGATTGTACACACGATACACATTTTGTTCAACATTGTATAGAAAATATTTTCTATGATTCACTAAAAAAACGTGAAGTTAAACTCAATGAACATTGGATATGGTCTGATGAATGTGCAAGTCAATTTAAATCTTCATGATCATTTTTTTGCTTATGTCGACTTCATAAAGCGTTGAACATTAAACATCGCTGAAATTTCTTTGAAACTAGACATGGAAAAGGTGAACATGATGGTGCAGGAGCATGTGTAAAAAGAGCACTTCGAAGATGGCAAATGAACCATTATTCTGCACGATTTCATTCAGCTGCAGAGGTTGTCCAATGGTGTCAATTAAATCTAAGCCATGATTATAATCAACAATCAAAAGATGTGCGCAGGTATGTACACTATTTTTTTTATTTATATTATTTCTTGAAATTTAAAAAAATGTACACTAACATGTTTAAGTACACGTACACTAACATTAAAAGTTGTTCTTTGTGATTTATCATTTATTGCATAGGTTTTTTTGGCTTGTTGGGGTCCAAGATATAAATAGATCAATACCATATAATGCTAGCACCATACATGGGACTAGAGATCTTCACTCTATTCAAACAAAATCATTCCAAAACATGTTTGCATTTGATAGTAGAAAGCAATCATGCTTTTGTCATATTTGCACTGAAAATGTTGAACCTACAGAAGTTTGTGAAAACATAACAAACAACTACGTAAAATCTTGGAAACACAGAGATTAATCCAAAGGGAAAAATGCCACTAGCAAGTGTAGAAGAATTAGAATCAGAAGAAATAGCAATATCATCTGATGGCGATAGAATTTCAAATCTTGTTAGAAAAGGTAATGAACTTACTTGACTTTTAAATTGATTGTTCATTCTTGTCCATCACCTTATGTGTATAGTCAATTTAATTGATTTAAAAACGCTAACACCAATTGTAATTTGCGTAGGAGATGTTTTCGTTGTGATTGCACCTTTAGACAACAACAAAAATGTGAAATATTATTTGATACGATGCACTGAAGGAAAGATGAAGTTATTGGAATACTACAATGACAACGGATTTACATATGAGAGAGGATCCATCATTTTAAAAGGCTATTTTTTTCAGCAGACCCATGTGACTAAAAATTATGTCTATTTTCAAGATTATGAACCCGATGTTATATGTTGTCAGTATAGTCATTTAGTATGTACATCTCGAATAAGGTTGGTACAAATTCCATAAAAAAACAGTTAAAAAACAAAAAATGGAAACTGTCCATATGTGACGATAAACGAATAATTGAGGATGGCATTCCATTGCTATGTTTTTAACTATATATCAAAAATGAATTGATCTATGTTTTTGTCCATGTCAATTGTTGTGTACAATATATTTTTTGTCCATGTCACAACTGTTGTGTACAATATATTGTTTTCATTGAATTTTATGACTATGATCTTGAATGAGAATTAGAATAAGAGTTTAAATGGTTGTATTTTAGCATGCTTAAAAATGAATTCAAAAATTATTTGGTAATGAAATTTTTAATAAAAATTGGAAAAAGTTCAAAAATGTTGTATTTCAGCTATATGGAATGTTTATCTTTAATTTGTAATTTCGTGATATAAAGTACTTTATTCGGGTCCCCATATGTTTATTAGACCACTTAAGAGATGAGATAATGGATCTGTGGCTGTCACCACTCTCTGCCCCGAATCTTTAATTTAAAATATCGCTTGTGTAAGTTCACATAACTGAAATCATGGCAAATGGAGACAACGATCATTTGATTTTTAATCACAAAAAAAGATTACAGGATTTTGAAGCTTATGCTAAATTAGAGAAATGATTATTTACAACAAATCGATGAAAATTCATCAAATTGTTGTCTAAAATCATTGTTCTAATTTAGCACAAGCTTCACAATCCTATAATCTTCGCTTATGATTAAAAAACAAAAAATCGTTATCCCCATTTGCCATGATTTCAGCCGCATCAAATGTACCTGGACATTGAAAATAAGAATTATTAATTAAAAATTCATATCAAAATTTGAACCTAATATTCATTTTTCAACTTCCTAACATTCATATTTCAATAAAAACTTCCTAACAAATTCCTGAACTTTGATCTCAGGTAACATTCATTTTTAAACTTCCTAACATTCATATTTCTATCAAAACTTCTTGACATTTCTAAACTTCCTAACATTCAAAGATAACAATCATGTTCTTAACATTCAATTTTAACATTCATTCATTCATTGCACCTTATCATAAATTTCTTAGCATCCATTCTTACCATCACATTCATTCTTAACATTCCTATCAAAATTTAAACCTAACATTTAGATTTCAATCAAAACTTCCTAACATTCCTAAAATTTGAACTTAACATGTTCATTTTTAAGCTTCCTAGTTCATCCATATTCCTATCAAAACTTCTAACATTCTTAAACTTCCTAACATTCAGAGATAACATTCATGTTCTTAACATTCATTTTTAAACTTCCTAATTCATCCATATTTCCATCAAAACTTAGATAACATTCCTAATCTTCCTAACATTCATAAGCTTCATAACATTCCTAAGCTTCCTAGTTCATCCATATTTCTATTAAAACTTCTAACATTCATAAACTTCCTAACATTTAAAGATAACATTCATGTTCTTAACATTCATTTTTAAACTTCCTAGTTCATCCATATTTCCATCAAAACTTAGATAACATTCCTAAGCTTCATAACATTCCTAAGCTTCCTAGTTCATCCATATTTCCATTAAAACTTCTAACATTCATAAACTTCCTAACATTCAAAGATAACATTCATTTTTAAACTTCCTAGTTCATCCATATTTCCATCAAAACTTAGATAACATTCATAATCTTCCTAAACATTCCTAAGCTTCATAAAATTCCTAAGCTTCCTAGTTCATCCATATTTCTATTAAAACTTCTAATATTCCTAAACTTCCTAACATTCAAAGATAACATTCATTTTTAAACTTCCTAGTTCAACCATATTTCCATCAAAACTGTTAAGATTTAATATGCTAAGACATAAAATAGCAGCATTACATTCCATTTCACAATAATAGCATATACAGGATCACTGAAGAAACAACAAGCACAGCATAAACACAAGAGACAAAGATTTATCCTGGGAAACCCTCATGGGGTAGAAAACCCAGCAAAGCTTCCTCAATATAGATGACCAACAATATACAAAGATGAAACCCTGAGACATGATCTCCTTCTCCACAATAGTAGACCTCTCCTCCACAAGTGCGCTATCCTCAAGTGAGTGTGTGTGTATAATGAGGAACACAACTCCTCTATTTATACACTACTCTGATATGTATTTTACACAAGTACATGTAGGCTCGTATTTAACCATTAGGTTAAATACCCCATTATAACTGAATGGGACGACCCCCACATGGTGGGTCTAATAACCCTAGTTACCACAACCAAATCGGAGGAATAAACATCTCCGGATTTATAGTATAATCACATCGGAGGTATGGAACATCTCCGGAATAAATAATATACAAATATAATATTCTTTGAAGTTACAATATTTCAACACTCCCCCTTAACGAGAAGGATATTATAACAGTATCTGCACGAGCAAGGAGTCATCAACATCATACATGATACATCTATAAATCATTGGAAGCTTTCTCAACATCATTAGTAACTCAAGCAGTTACTGGAACATCTTCAATACTGGAACATCGACATCTTCAGTATTGAGTCTTTATATTCTGTAGCACTTGAACAGCTACAACAATATCATCATCTGGATCCTCACGATACATGATCATCAGCATCATCATCTCACGATCATCAGCATCGTCATCACACGATCATCAGCATTGTCATCTCACGATCATCAACATCGTCATCACACGATCATCAGCATCGTCATCACACGATCAGAAGCATCGCCATCACACGATCAGAAGCATCACCATCACACGATCATCAGCATCGCCATCACACGATCATCAGCATCGCCATCACATGATCATCAGCATCGTCATCTCACGATCATCAGCATCGTCATCACATGATCATCAGCATCGTCATCACACGATCATCAGCATCATCATCACATGATCATCAGTATCGTCATCATACGATCATCAGCAGTACAAGTATTCATGCCAATACAAGTGACCATATCAACAATACGAGTATCCTACCGATACAAGTAGCCACATCATCAATACAAGTATCCTACCGATACAAGTAGCCACATCATCAATACAAGTATCCTACCGGTACAAGTAACCACATCATCAATACAAGTATCCTACCGATACAAGTAACCACATCATCAATACAAGTATCCTATCGATACAAGTAACCACATCAAAAATCACTTTCTCGGAGACCATACGTCTACGGATCAATTCAGGGACCTAAGTCCGGGGATGATACAATCCCCACTTCTCGGAGACCTCACGTCTACGGATCAATTCAGGGACCGCAGTCCGGGGATGATACAATCCCCACTTCTCGGAGACCTCACGTTTACGGATCAATTCAGGGACCTAAGTCCGGGGATGATACAATCCCCACTTCTCGGAGACCTCACGTCTACGGATCAATTCAGGGACCGCAGTCCGGGGATGATACAATCCCCACTTCTCGGAGACCTCACGTCTACGGATCAATTCAGGGACCTAAGTCCGGGGATGATACAATCCCCACTTCTCGGATACCTCACGTCTACGGATCAATTCAGGGACCGCAGTCCGGGGATGATACAATCCCCACTTCTCGGAGACCTCACATCTACGGATCAATTCAGGGACCTAAGTCCGGGGATGATACAATCCCCACTTCTCAGAGACCTCACGTCTACGGATCAATTCAGGGACCTAAGTCCGGGGATGATACAATCCCCATCACGTACATTTTGAACTTAGTGGTTCCGGGATGATGCAATCCCCATCACTTTATTCTCGGAGACCTCACGTCTACGGCTCTCTTTAGGACTGAAAGTCCAGGGATGATCCAATCCCCTCAACTGTCCTCTAAGGACTACATTCTCGGAGACCTCACGTCTACGACTCTCTTTAGGACTGAAAGTCCAGGGATGATCCAATCCCCTCAACTGTCCACTAAGGACTTCATTCTCGGAGACCTCACGTCTACGGCTCTCTTTAGGAATGAAAGTCCAGGGATGATCCAATCCCCTCAACTGTCCACTAAGGACTTCATTCTCGGAGACCTCACGTCTACGGCTCTCTTTAGGACTGAAAGTCCAGGGATGATCCAATCCCCTCAACTGTCCACTAAGGACTTCATTCTCGGAGACCTCACGTCTACGGCTCTCTTTAGGACTGAAAGTCCAGGGATGATCCAATCCCCTCAACTGTCCACTAAGGACTTCATTCTCGGAGACCTCACGTCTACGGCTCTCTTTAGGACTGAAAGTCCAGGGATGATCCAATCCCCTCAACTGTCCACTAAGGACTTCATTCTCGGAGACCTCACGTCTACGGGTCTCTTTAGGACTGAAAGTCCAGGGATGATCCAATCCCCTCAACTGTCCACTAAGGACTTCATTCTCGGAGACCATACGTCTACGCCTCACTTTAGAACATGTGTTCAAGGATGATACAATCCCCACATGTATTCTCATCAATACAAGTACAAGTATCCTCAACCATACAAGTACATTAATCAATACATGTGTCATCAAAAGTATGTATTCTTACCAATACATCTTATCATCAAAAGCATGTATTCTTACTAATAGATCTAACATCAAAAGCATGTATAAGTAAAACTAAGTATTCTAAGTATAAGAGTCCTAAATCTAAATATTTCTAAGTATCTAGGTGTGGAGAACAGGTTACCTCATCATCGACCTTGTTGTTCGATGAGACCAACTTATTATCAGTGACTATACTACTCCCCCTTTCGAGGAGAGTCCTTTTTGAACTACACCAAGCTTGTCTCGGAAGTATTCAAATTTCACTCGAGACAGAGGTTTGGTTAGTATGTTGGTAACTTCTTCACTTGAGGTAAAGGTTTGGTTAGTACAAAGGTAACCTGTTACAAATTCAAACTTTATAGTTCCTTTCCGCGTCATATCTTGTTTGTTCCCTATGTTCTTTGACTTATCATGGAACACTAGATTCTGTGTCATCTTGATACAACTCTAATTATCACATAGGATCTCAGTTGGTTCTATCTCTAAGTCAAACAATCCTGAAGCCAAACTTCTTCACAACTAGCGGAGCAAACAACCATATATTTCGCTTGTGCTGAGAGCCACACTAGACTGCTTCCAGCTAAACCACGAGATCATGGCTAACCCCAGACAATAACATCCTCTCGATGTGTTCTTCCTGTCTGATACACTTCCTGCCCAATCAGAATCTGAATAACCATCTGAAGTCATGATCTTCAAGATAGCATTCTATCGTGTCCTTTATGTGCCTTATCACATGCTTTGTAACTATCAGGTGAACACATCTAGTTTCTACTAGATACTGACTCAAGGTGTTCACAACAAGGCATATCTCTAATCTAGTATATGTTAGATACAACAATGATCCAATAATTTGACTGTACAGAGTTATATCCACTAACTCTGATGAGTCATCTCCTAACAGTTTCAAGTTGGAATCCATAAGAGTGGCCATTCCATCATATCAAGTCTTCTCAAGATTTATCAGCATACTTTCTCTGGTTGAGAAGGATTCCTACTGAGCCTTTCCATACTTCCAGACCTAGGAAGTAATACATTAATCTAAGAACTTTTATTTTCTTTTCTACAGTCATCTATCTATGCCATCTCTCATCAGATGGGTCTACTGATATGAGCCTCAATATCATTCGAACTCTGTGGTGAGTTCCTTCTTGCATCCATGTCATCTGTGTATAGAAATCATATTCAACCTTGTAGCAAAGGTTGAGATCCACATCACCCATGGTGATCATTAAGCTTATTAAAACCTGATTCACATTTCTTCTTTAATTACACCATTAAGAGAATGGTCTTATCTAGCCACTTGGAGCAAACATTTCATCATGATTCTCTTCCTCTTTCTAGGAGAATCTTCTAGCCACAATCCTTCTATAGTGTGTTTGATTTGTAAATCCTTTTGTTGAACATCCATCACTTGTTCATCATGATTTTTCCTACAAATCAAAATTAGGTACATGATTAGTAATACTTCATAATCATCAAATCATATTGACATGATAACCTATTATGCATACAGATATCATTTACATAGTTATGCAACTATCTTGACCAATACTTTGGCACAACACTTTCCCATATCCTGTATGCATACAGTGGCTATCTAGATGCCTTCCATCTCTACCAGAACATACTATCGAGAGTGTGCACAACTCTCAGCATGTCAGCAAAGAGGTTTCATTCTAGACAAGCAACAATGGAATGTTTGTCCAACTTACCAATCATATGCACATTAGTAGTATACTGTTCAATGCTCTATGAATGTTTACACTCAGCATCATATATTCTAGGAATACAAATATGCATACAACCTATTACAGGCAATATCATTACTATTTCAAATAACAACTCAAGTACTTATCTTTTATGTTTGTGTGGTTGCCTCCCGCTTGATCTTCTATATATCTTTTGAACTTCTATTCATTCTGTACCACTGTGCATGTTCATGTGTCATCCTCATGATCTCATACACAAACATACACCCATTAGTATGTTCTAAATGTTATCAAAACATTATAGTTCTAAATAATCTTGAGAATGTATAGTCATGATTATAGTTAATAAACATTAGTATTCAAGATTTCAGGGAAGTCTTGTTTTACTCATGCATATCATCAATCAAGATAAAAGACATAATATGCATAATCCCTTGATTACTAACTTTATGAATAAGCATAACCAATCATACCAAGTATACTTATATAAGGGATCTTAACACAAGGTAAGATTCATGGGAAACATACCTGGATTAGTATACCTACTTAGTTATGTACAACATACCTAAACAATCTCTTCAATGATTTAGAGATCTTGAGCTAGAACCTGCATGTCTCATAGGTTAAGCATAATACAACAAGGTCATACATACCTCGAAGTAGAACAAAGATTATGGATGAGTCTTTGTCTTCATGTGGTCATGGTCATGGAACTTGATTTGTCTTTTGTGATGTACCTGTATCTTGTTAGCAGACAACATCAACCTCACACAACACCATAATGCATTAGTACAATCATATAATCCTAATCAATGAATGTCTTCAATCATTCACATGCATTCATACTGTTACTAGGGTGATAAGATAAGTCTAACATTAATCAAGATTGTACTAACAAATAATATGAAGACAAACACATCATGAACTTAATCAAGAATTAGATTTCAAGACATACCTGAGCCTCCTTAAGTCATACCTGTCGAGACTTCTTGTAGTCTTCTTATGTAAGGCCTTAGCCTCAACTCCCCCTGAAACTTGATCTGGAGCTTAATTAGGGTTTTCTAGAGAAACCCCTAAAGATTCAACCTTTGACTTTCACACTTCTCAATGGATGAAAGAATATGTCTTGCTGAGCTGATCAAACTAGCATACTTCAACTTTGGAATTTCCAAAATTTGACCCCTCAAAATTGCCTTTGAAACTTCTGGATCTTCTGGACAGGATCCCGAACTAGGGTTTGATGAAGCCCACCCTTCTGCCCAAACAAAAGGTTCGATCCAAGGCTCTAAACTCTTATTTTTCTGAGGAGCTTCCAGCCGTGGTTACAGACTTCAAAAATTCCAACTTTTGCTGAAGCCCTAATTTTCCATCTTTCCGATCAAAATCCCGAACTGGGGTTTGATCAAGCCCGGTCTTCCACCCAACCAAAAAATTTGATCTTGGTCTCTAAATTTCGATTTTCCTGAGTAGCATTCAGCCGTGGACTCCGATTCCAAAAATTCTAACTTTCTTCGAAACCCTAAATTCCAGAAGCCATGAAATAAAGGTGCTCCAAAAATAATTCTGTTTTGACAGAAATATGCACCTGATTGTTTTTACTATAAATCTGAAATTTTTGCTCCACAGGGTATGAAACCCTTTTTCTGTAGTATCCTGACCTTTCATCTTTCCATCCTGATAGGTCTGAACTCAATTGGGTTTTCTGAGAGAAAGTTATGCCAAGTGTCGCAACGTGACCTGTTTATGGGATAAAACAGGAGAGCGAACTTGTACAGCATGCCACGTGTCATTGTTTGAGCTTCGGCCTCTGAAAAATTTTCCTGAGATATCTCGACCTGTTATATTTCCATCCTAACAGGTCTGACCTCAATTGGACTCTCTGAGAGAGAGTTATGCCAAGTGTCGTAACGTGACCTGTTTATGGGATAAAACAGGAGAGCGCACTTGTACGGAGTGCCACGTGTCACTGGTTCACCTTCGGCCTCTGAAAAAGTTTTTTGAGATAGTACAGTCTGTGTACTACCTGTCACTTGTTACGAAATTTCATTTGGAGCTTCCTATCCCAAGTTATGACCTTTTTTCCAAGGTCACCTGATTTTGACTGAGATCTGGAAGAGGCAGAAACCCTAACTTGTACTGATCATAACTCATAAAGTACAACGAATCTGAGGGTGCCCTTTGGAAACAAGGTACCTGGGGATGTTGTATTCGACCTGTAAACTTTTCAGATCCGAAAACTTCTCCAAAACGGATTTATAGCGAAAGTGCTACGATGACTAATTTTTGCTATGTAAAACCCTAACCTTCAAATTGTCGTAAGTAAAGCAAGTGTCGTTAGTGCCATACCTTGTCTTCCTTCAGGTTAGCTCTGATACCATGTTAATATTTAATATGCTAAGACATAAAATAGCAGCATTACATTCCATTTCACAATAATAGCATATACAGGATCACTGAAGAAACAACAAGCATAGCATAAACACAAGAGACAAAGATTTATCCTGGGAAACCCTCATGGGGTAGAAAACCCAGCAAAGCTTCCTCAATATAGATGACCAACAATATACAAAGATGAAACCCTGAGACATGATCTCCTTCTCCACAATAGCAGACCTCTCCTCCACAAGTGCGCTATCCTCAAGTGAGTGTGTGTGTATAATGAGGAACACACCTCCTCTATTTATACACTACTCTGATATGTATTTTACACAAGTACATGTAGGCTTGTATTTAACCATTAGGTTAAATACCCCATTATAACTGACTGGGCCGACCCCCACATGGTGGGTCTAATAACCCTAGTTACCACAACCAAATCGGAGGAATAAACATCTCCGGATTTATAGTATAATCACATCGGAGGTATGGAACATCTCCGGAATAAATAATATACAAATATAATATTCTTTGAAGTTACAATATTTCAACAAAAACTTAGATAACATTCCTAATCTTCCTAACATTCTTAAGCTTCCTAGTTCATCCATATTTCTATTAAAACTTCTAACATTCCTAAACTTCCTAACATTCAAAGATAGCATTCATGTTCTTAACAATTATTTTTAAACTTCCTAGTTCATCCATATTTCCATCAAAACTTCTAACATTTCTAAACTTCCTAACATTCCTAAAATTTGAACTTAACATGTTCACTTGTAAGCTTCCTAGTTCATCCATATTTTTATTAAAACTTCTAAACATTCCTAAACTTCCTAACACTCAAAGATAGCATTCATGTTCTTAACATTCATTTTTAAACTTCCTAGTTCATCCATATTTCCATTAAAACTTTTAACATTCCTAAACTTCCTAACATTCAAAGATAACATTCATGTTCTTAATATATTCAATCTTAACATTCATTCGTATTTCAATCAAAACTTTCTCATTCATGAACTTTAAACCTATGTTCATCCATTTTTAAACTTCCTTTAACATTCTTAAACTTCATAATATTCGAAAATATCATATTCTTAACATTCTTGATCTTAACATTCATTCTTACATATTCATTCATTCATTTAAACATGCAAGTACATATTCTAAAACTTTAAATCACGCCAAATATGCTAAATAAACAAAAATAAGTAGATCATTTAAATCAAGTTCACAAAATATGTAAGTTCAAAGGACATGTATATAATCCTAAAAAAAATGTTCATGAACATGTGAGTTCAATGTACATATATGTATCTAGTCCAAAAATAAATCTCCTCGACATGTCCAAAACAAATCTTTGCAATCTATGCATATCAACAAAAAGAAAATGTCCACCATGCTATCCTCCACTAGGGCCTCCCCCTAGACTCAACCCACCCTGCAACATGTATAAAAGCAGATTATGAATATCATTTAAATTATTTAAACTAAATTCAGAAAATTAAAATATTAAACTTATATATCAAAAAACAATTCAATTATTAACAAAATTACATCAAATTCTTCAAATACTTGTCCACCACCATCCTCCAAAGGAGTTTTCTCTTTGCCTCCAAAATATTTAAGAGACCCAAGCTGCAACATGTATAAAATCAATTTATGAATCTCATAAATTACTTGAACATATTTTAACTAAATCCATAAAAATTAAAATATTAAAGTTATATCAAAGATCAATTCAAGTGTGAACAAAATTACCTCCGTGCCAATATCTGTTGTATGAAGTAGAGAACCTATCTCTCCCCCCTAAAATTTAAATTGTGTTAATAAATAAAACATAATGCAAACCAAAAAAATTACTTTGCTAATTAACTTAAAACTAAAACAAAAAGATAAAAAGACATTAGCTCACAATAGATGGTAAATCATTTATAAAGTTCGTATCTAAAGAAACCTGCATGGATAAGTCAAATTAACAATAAGATGCATAGCTAAATTAAAATTAAAAAATAAATATATATATATATATATATATATCAAGTTCAAACATAATTACAAATATGTAAATAATAAATATACCTCTCGAATATTCTCTAGATTTTCGCTAGTGGAAACATAGAAAGAATGTTCATTTATCATTCTTGAAAACTGCAACCAATAAACATTTACATAATGTACCTATTACTTTACATCAAAAAACATAATTTATCATTCATATAATGTAACAAAAAATTCAATTCAAAATGAATGAAAAATTAAATTAAGATCAAGTCATATCATAATCAACAAACCTCTCCCAAACTCGATGTGTCATTGGATATAACATTTGCTGCTAGGTCGCAACAAACCTTGGCATACGCCCTGAGATCTTCAATGCTCATTCCGTCTATCTCATCATTAGTTTTGTAAACAAACTTTTGACGAATAGCAAAACGAGCCCTTTCTCGAACTAATCCCACATCTACTCCAACTAATACTGACGATAAACCATCGCTAACAAAATTCCTTGCAGTTGTCCCAAGTTGAGATGTGAGCTCTATCTCTGATCTTAATGCCACCAACTTGGGTGGGTGAGATATCTAGGGTGGAGGTCGAAGAGTTGTAGGGTCTATAAGAGCACCTTTTCGATTATATATTCGACCATTTCCAACTCCATAAAATTCTGAATGAACATCAGTATAGTCTAGCTTCATATTTAAGAAAAACTCAGCATAAAAAAATCTACCAAAATATTGAGAAACTTCATCGTTCCATGGAAACCGACCATAGGCTGCGAGAAACCGATCATAGAGTAGATGTACAAGATCAGGATGCTTGAAATATTGCACTTTCAACATTTTTCGCTTTAGACCTTCTTTGAAGTTAAACATTGATTTGGCTTGTTCTTTCGTCACTCTCTCTTTCACAACAACCCACTTGTCTAGACCCATCACTTGTTCCCTTCGTCTTCGCATTAAATCAACAAAACCATTTGTAGTTGGTCCGAGATTCTCATATACCTGAATGAAATTTTGCAGTGATCCCAAAACAATCTCCAAACTTTGTTTACTCTCTGGAGGGAGATCCATAGTAGACAAATCATTTTCCAACTTGCCGTAGTGGGATCTACATCTTTTAAGAGTTATTTGATGATCACCACTTTCCCATGGAAGCTCCCGAGGTAGATTAGATGGATATGTTGTAATGGGTGTACAACCCTCAGTTAATTCAACATATTGCGTCCTGGGTCGACCATCATCACCATGTGTAGAATGATGAGCCTCTTAAGAACCTTGCTCTGCACCCTCATCCGTCTCCCTTGCTCGCTCTGTCTCCCTCCCTATAGAATTACAAGCATCCTCTGAACCATGCTCTGCTTCAAATAAAAACAAAGTTTTGTTTAAACACAAGTACAATTTTTGCGTACACAAAAAAATAATTTGTATGTACACATTAAAATATCGATATTCATATACAAACAGAGGGTCGAGATCGGCATTCTCCCACATAAGATATAGGGGAATCATTTGTACCCCTTTCGCCTCATCGATGTGAACTATACAATAAACTAGAATCCCGAGGGGAAGTTGACAACCTCTGATTATCACTTGTAACACCAACCCTAGAAGACTGTGAAGACCTCCTATGCTTTTTCCTCAAAGACTTCTCTCTTTCCATTTGATATAATGTCTACACTTGCACAAATATCAACTGATTACATATTCAAATTCTACATGTTAATTCTACAAATTCTAAAACCTAGCTGCTAAAGAGACTAGTTATTTAATAAGGACCTAAATTTACCTAATATCATCTAATAGTTCTTAAAAAGAGTATAGCAAATATTGTTGGATGTGTGAAGAATTAATGTACCAATCTTCTAAGTGTTTTTTATGTTTAAAATGAATGGAACCAATATAGTTAAATACTAAGTGAAGGGTTCATTTCTTTATGTCAAAGAATGAGTTCATGAACCTGTTAAATTTTAATTTAAATCTTAAATTAATAACTTAATTGATATTTTAATACTTTAAACATAAATTATATCTACAAATATTTTCATTATTCCATAGAATAAAAAAAAATTGACAATTCATGGTATTATGTTTCAATTTTGACATGTTTCCCAAATTTGCCATGTTCCACAATGGTCTTGAGTTTCAACCTAATAACGGTAACGATTCTTCATATTATTTTCTCCAAGTTTTCCATGTTGCAACCAAAGAAAAACATAATACAAAGAATGGCCACCTTTGCAAGGCTAAAACTCAAGACCATTGTGGCATAATATCATCTAATAGTTTTTAAAATGACTATGGCTATTATTGTTCAGATGTATAAGGAATTACTGTACCAATCTTTTAAGTGTTTTTGTTCTTTCATAGTACATCTAAATTAAAGTCTATTCATATCTATAGTTTAGTTGTACCTAAAGTCAATTTTAAAGTTTTGTTGTATCCAAAGTAGAGTTTAATCATCTAAAGTTTTGTTGTATCTATAGCTATCCATTAACACAGTTTGTAATAGAACTAATATATTGATCTCTACACTCTGTCAACGTAGACAAAGTTCATGAACTCTGTCCATGTCCATGTTGACAGAGTTCAGCCAATAAGACAAGCCTATATATAAAAGGGATATATCATTTGTAAATACAACTATAGTCCTACTTTTATTTTCATTTATAAACACATAAGCAAAATCAATAATTTAACAAAAATAACTAACTAAACACTGCATAAATTTCTCTTTTTATGTTTAAATTTAAATCATTTTCAACATATGATTTGGCTAGAGTTCATGAAATCTGCCCAATTAGACAGAGTTCATGAACTCTGTCGAACTGGACAGAGTTCATGAAATCTGCCAAATTGGACAGAGTTCATGTTAAACCTTTTAATACTAATCCACACTATCTGTGAGTAATAAGTATCATTACCTATGCTAGTTCATGAACTCTACCCAATTTTGGACAGAGTTCATGAAATTTGTCCATTTGGGCAGAGTTCATTTACAGGGACAAATTCAAAACTTTTCAAACCGATATTTAATTCTTGAATTAGAAAAAACAAATTTCGACTTACCTATTTAGACACAGCCGAAACGAAAGCAGGTGAATTTAGATCCGACCAAAGAGAGCCCCAAGAGGAATTGGACACAACCGAAACAAAACAAGCCAAGCAGCCAAGAAAAACAGAACTTGCAACAACAATTAGAAATTAATATAAGAAATTTAAAGAAAAATAAACACATAAATAAGCAAAAAGACTTACCTCTGCACAGCCTCGCGTCGACAGGTCCCCAGCTACAACACCCTGCTGTTATGCAAACGTCCCTAGGAGAACACTCCAACACCAAAGCTCCACCAACAGAAGTGCAGCTGCATGCCAAACCTACAAATGTCCAGATGCAAACTCGACCAAAAAGCGTCTAGACGTCCAAATAATCTTACAAACCAACAGCAGAGGCATAACCTGGAAAATCAGCGGATGCGAGAAGCAGAAGGTGGCAGACAAGCAGATGGGATAGGTAGAAGATAGCGGCCTAACACTCCAACAACAAAATTCAACACGTCCAACCGAGCAACGACCAACCGTCGAGCAAATACTGACGCACAGGGTGGCGGAGAAGTGACACACAGTAGTGGGGAAGCAGGTGGCGGAGTTCGACGACAGCCAACTAGACGGACGAGTAGGTGGACAAGAAACAAATGAGATGGGTGATGCAGAGGCAGGACCAGCAAGAGCTCCGAAATGGATCCATGAAATCAGCAGAAAGTGACAGACAATGGCCACGGCCAAGCTTTTATGCAGAATAATTATTCGACCGAGTAACTGTTCAACCGAATAATTGTTCGACCGAACAATTATTTGGTCGAATAATTGTTCGGTCGAACAATTGCACAACGCCGTGAGTTTTCTCCATCTAGATAAAACCTCGCATACACATCGAGGCCACCTTTAGGTCTAACAGTGGCCCGTTAATTGTTATTCGGCCAAATAATTAGATTATTGATCCGAATAATTAAATTTATTCGGCCGAATAACCTCCGCTATGGTTCTTCGGCGCCCGATTCTCACCAAATTTTAACCCACCTTCACGTTTCCACCCTACAATGGATTCTTTTATTACAGTTTGAAGCTACATGTCAGCTCATGGTCACATCTCTTTCAACTTGCTTCTACAACCATTCTTCTATTTCTTGGCATATTCTTGCTCCTTGAGGAGAGGCACACTTGTTGAGGTGATGAACTCTTTGGGGTAGCTCTTGAGGACCCATATATTTTTAATATGATATATATACTCTTTTTTTAATTCTTGTAAGACTTTCAGGTCGAAACTCAAAGAGATTTGATGTAAAAATGCTAAACTATGAACAAATGGTGTCATTTCCCCAATACCTTGTTATTTGCACTTGAAGTGGTATCAAATTCGAATGGTTCAGTCAATTTCTGATGTATTAATGTTGTATGGAGCACCATTAATATGATGAATAAGTTCCATATTCATTATACAAGAATTTGGAGCAATATTCTTAAGTTTCATAACCATTTGTGAATATTTACTATAATTTCCCCCAATGTCGAAATTAGTCTTTTTGTATTTGATTTGAGAAGGTTGTATCAGACTTAATAAACTGAATGGTGATGCATATGAGACCATATTGATGTCCCCTAGATATATCCTTCTTATATTCATAAATTCAATATGGTCCCATAGCATTTGGAGAGCCATTTCCAACACCTACCCATTGGGGAATTGAACCCCTAACTGCCAGTCAAATTCCTTACATTGGCGAGAATTCTAAAGAGAGTTGCAGAAACTGTTTGAAGACTATAAAGCATCCATTAACCTAATAATCATTACCTAATACCATCCATATACCTTCTATGACAAGTTGGGAGCATTTGGAGCCATTTGGAGATCAAGAAACCAATACTAGTCAAAGGTCGAACTAGTGGAAAAAGTTGAAAATTTCACCGCTTTAATAAATTTCAAAAAAGGGGCATTACATGAAAATCGACAGTAGTTCCTTCTCAAACATACAAACAATCTTAGCTATCTCTAGATGCCCCTATGGAATGCTATCTATGTAAATATCCTTTAATGTGATCCACTGTAAAAATGCAGATAGTTTAAATATGAAATGTGACAGGTCATCAGGAAAGTCATAGTTCAAAAACCCATGCATGAACAATGAATAATGACACTACAAAGTAAACACAAAATTTTAATTTAATTTTAACTTGTGTGGTAAAAGATATAAATAAAAAGTAAAAACAATTTTTGACATTATACGTACCCTTAGTAGGTTGAGATGATCATGAGATTTCAAACCTAAGAACTCTTCATCTGAAGTGAAGAAGCGTCATAGAGTATACCCATAAAGAGAAGGCACCTTCACACCCAATATAACTTCATTTTCCAAATTAATATCATATTTCTTCAAAATCCATGGGACATCACCTTTTTTAAATGAAAAAGAGCGGCCAACCTCTCCTCTATTTTCTTTCCTTGGCTAATATTTCTTTTTAGTATTTGAAGAAATAATATCTTTCTTGACAGCCAACTTGTCACTCTTTTTAGATGATATGTGATGCCACAAAGAACATGAAACATTTTCAAATATATGCATGGGATCTAGTAAGTGGACAATCTTAAGATGCTCCCAATATGGGAGCTCATAAAATATCGATTTTCTTTTCATCCCTTTAGGCATTTTCTCAACAAAGGTGTTGAAGAATTCAGGATCATTGATCACAGGTTGCACATTTGAATCATACATCTCTACGTATTCCTTCTCATCCTCTCTGTCATATGCCCTAATCCAGTCAACCAATGTCATTATTTCAAGCCTTCATGTTCTCTCTCATTTACCATTGAAAGTGAATCTTGCTCTTCTATAAGGGTGGTTTTTCTGGGAGGAATACACTAGAGAATCTGTACACTGTCTTTCGTACATATTTGGACCACCTAGCCTTATTAGAAGGTCCACAGCATTTACATCCATAAAAACCTTTTGTTACAAGACCTGCAATGTTATAGTAAAGAGATCATGTTAGTGTTGAAGATCAAGACAGACGCACTAAATTAAATATGCCAAAAATTAGTGCTTTGAATATAAACAAATCAAACAACAGATTTACCTAAGAAAACTCCTAACCTCAGATAATCATGTGTGGTGTATGCACATATTCCATACAACCTAAAACTCCTCTCTAATGGGATGTGTCTCGACACATCATATACCTGTATCCCTTCCCATAATTCCTTGAATTCATCGATCAATTGTTGTAGGTAAACATCCATATTATTCACTTGTCTTCTACCAGGGGCTACAAGAGACAACATAATATGTTCATTCTTCACAAACAACCATGGGGGGATGTTGATATTGATCACTACTACATGATAGACAATATATATGTTGGTTGGTTGGGAATATAGGTTGACGCCATCAATGGCTATGCTCAATCGGAGGCTGCGTATTTCTTCCTTGAATTTATCGAGTCAGGTATCATCTATTTGCTTCATGGCTGTTGAATCTATTGGGATTCACAAAACTCCTTCCTCACTTCAGTGCAATGCATGTCATCCCTGAAACATAGCAAATTCTTTGCAAAAAAAGAGCCTTTGAATCCTTGGAATTATAGGCATGTGCCTCAATATCTTATGAGGACCATGTGCCTTAGCCTTATTTTTCGATTCTTTGTACCTATCATGCCCACATTTTGGACATATGTCTTTGTCTGCATATTCTCCTCTATATGGAATACAATCATTGGGACACACATGATATGATATGTACTCTACACCCAACATTTTCAACATTTGATTTGCCTCTTCACAACTATCAGGAAAGACATTATCATTCGGAAGTACCTTATCTTTGAATAACTTGTAGTTAGTGGGCAATGCAGATGTACGATGTCATTCAATGTTCATAAAATTGACCATTTTCAATAATGATTATGTCACAATATTCCTCAAAATATAATGTAGTTGATGGTCAGTTACCTCAACATTGTTGAGAAACACAGATTTGACATGCCATAATTTGCTTTCAAGTTGTATAGTAACATTGTTGTCCCCAACTTTGTATACTTTGACCAGCTAGTTCCAAAGAGAGGTGTGGTGGAAGCCGATTTAAGGCTTTCGAAGAAGGCTTCAGTGATATGAGCATAATCCCCTAGCTCCTTGTCCTGGAATTTATGTAACAACATTGCATCCATGTCACTCCTTTATCGTAATAAGACATCCATACCAACCTCTACTTCATTGCCTCCATTTCCAACATATGAAGAACTACTATTACTGTAGGCATTCATAATTTGTGAGGATGGACACAGTAGAAATTGAATAGGTGGTTGATTCAACCATGCTTGGTATGTTTCCTCTCCAAGTTGCACTCTTTTTTCATCCTTGTCTCGATTTAACATTGCACTCGGGTGCAATGGAAGATGGTAGGAAGGTCGCTCATCATTAGAATCTTGATTTCAAAAATATTGAACATTACATCGATGATGTTAGTAAGCACAATGCAATTGGTTTGATCTAACATTATAGAAAATAATTATTACAGAAGCACGAGAATCATTTCCAATAGAAAATGTTAAGTTGCAAACAATTTATAAAGCAAACGTTCGAATTGAGCGATAAATTAACATCAATTCCACATTAAATATAAAAATTTAAAATTGAGCAACACATTTTCAAACTGAATTTATAAATTAAATTAAGAATTTATAAAACATAATTTCAAATTGAGCAATACATTAACATTAATCCCATTGAAGATTAACAAATACAATTAATCAATGTTTTTTTTGTTACGCTCCAAGGGAACGTCTAAAGGTAATCCCAATGCAAGGAATCTCTGACGAGTGGTTGGTGGTCTACAAAAATTATAGTTTATTAACAACTCATCACTAAGAGACAAACTACGTATTGCATGTACACCAAAAAATATGGACGCTTTCCTTTTCATAAAGAACTCCTGGTCATTGAAGTGTTCCTCAAATGAAAACTTTGGAGAAAATAAAGAGCACCTGGAACTATTTATGAACTCAACAATGTTCCCATGAGTGTGTAGATGACCATCTATATATAATAGGTTCTTCCTGTTAAAGTTTCCATAAACATAACCATTCATGCACATGCTATACATGGAAATGTTGTTCTTGTATTTAATAATATTCAAGTAATCAGACCGACAATAGATAGGACCACAAAATGACATAAGTGATACTTACTGTTTGGGGGGAACAAGTACATGTAAAAGGATAAACAACCCAAGATTTGCAACATCTATATTAGACTTGGAAATCATAAAACGATTACCACAAAAGGAGAATTCGGTTCCAAAATCAAGCACGGGTAGAGAAGATGGCCAAGCACCATACAATGCGCGGTTGTAATAAGTTTGATATTTACTTTGCAAATTCATAGGAAGGGAGAAATCATCGCTGCCCTCCAACAATAGGATGGACCTCAATGTGTACTTGGATAGTTTTTCTCTCAACTCATGCAATTTTTTGGATCTTCTAGTAGAGATGGCTTGGGTGGAATTCATATCATACTTTGGATCACTAGAACTTTCAGTTGATTGAACATAAGCAGAGGGGTTCATCAATTTAGGATTCGACATAGTTTTTTTGGCTTCCAATGTTTTCAAAAATGAGGATAAGGAAGTGTTTCTACGTGTCTTTTATATATCACCTATTGGATTGTTTATTGCGGTAGGGGGCATTAGACCATCAACACTGAGTAATATATCATTGGTGTAATGGATGAGTGTGACATGCCGAGGGTTCTCCTTCAACCCTTGACATTTTGAACCACAAACTATTGGGGTGTCATAAAAGAGTTCCATATCATGGTGAATGACCATCAATGAACCAGGATGGTGGCTTGAAGATGACATGTTACAATTGGTAGGGTAAAGCGAGTGACCATTTTCATCCATGAATTGCTTGTAGTATCTTGCTCCTAATAAGAGCTTATGACATTTTGAAACTGGTGGAATTTCTGGTGCATCCAAAATCGAACCTAAATCAGGATCCTGCAATAAAGAATAAATCGATATTTATATTCACATGGATAAGTAACATAAATTCAAATAAATAGTCAAAATATAAATCAAACCTAAACTTACTGGGGATGGAAAGGGAGAACTTGTCAAACTTTGAACAAGATGGAATGATCTGGAATCTGAAGAATTGGCCATTTGATACTACAAACTTTTCTCCCTACATTTGAGCCAAATTAACAATCAATATATGTCTCTACAGTCCTAAAATATTTTCAAGAACTATATCGCAATCTAATTTACAATATAGTTTGGAAACCATTTTGTAATAATAAGGTGAGTTTAAGTAACATATATATACTATTAAATATTTTAATTGGTGTGGTTAAATACTAAAAGAACATTTGGGATGAATATATAGTTTTAAGTTGACACATAAAACCAGAGGATTTTCAAATTAAATTGATTCATCTATTCATATATACATGCACTGGTGCGCTCACATATACAAAACGCACCGATGCGCAACAACTATAAATGCACCGTGAAAGAACATCAACAAAATCCCCCGCAGTGGAAAATATTCATTACATTTGGTAGCAGATATTTCTACATGCTTTTTTACAACATAATTCATTCTAGTGCGTTTCCTACACATAACCGCACCGTTGTGTCTAAATTATACACTCACAATGGCACAAGTTTTTTAAATTGTTGTTTGGATGGTGTGTTGTACATATGTACGCACCAGTGTGACATGACAATAAGCGCACTGAAATGCCAAAAATCAGAATTAAAAAAAAATACACAAGCTATTTTTTCCCTAAACTGAAAAAAGGGTGGCAATTTTAAGTTCGAAAAGTAATTCTAAATAGTATTTAAAAGAAAAAACCTAAACATTAATTCACTATTTTGCTGAAAATTTTAGGGGAGGGTTTTGGAAGAGATACTTACATGGAAGGAGTTTGGAGTAACTCGAAGGAGTTCTGAGGGTTGAAATTTGTTAGGTATGGTGAATCAAACAAAACCCTACATAATAGAAATTTCAAGTATGTCAATATTATTGTTGATCTTATTATCTTATTTAGAGTTTAACTAGATTTAGAAAAAAAAAAAGCTTCATACTTACCTTCAATGTTGCAACCCTTTTCTCACTGCTTCTTTTCATTTTATGTGGCTACAAAATTTTACATTAGGTTTCAAATCCCTCTTAGTTGTTACATAGAATTACAATTTCACCTTTTAGGGATTTTGGATTTGTTGAGCTTGTGATTATATATAGAAAGCGCAAGGTGAGATGGGGCCACTTTTTTGGTCGAATCCGTAACCATGTCGACCCTGTAAAGTTTTTTTTTTAATAAAAAACACATGCATCAATATTAGTGCATTTGTATTACAGGAATGCATTGGTGCAGTCATAAACATAGCACACCAGATATGACATGTGACATGTCATATTTTATTTTATAAAAACACAAAAAATAATTTTCAGTTTTCGGTTCTCTGTTGGCGGTGCATCTATTTTATTTTAACGCACCGATGCATTGTTGTTACTAATGCATTGGGGCGTTTCACATATTTAACCATGCCGATATCAAATTTATTTATTTATTTTCATATTTTGAAGGTCTATGATTTATTTTTATAATATATTGGTAGTTTATGTATTTAATTGTCCAGGTTGTTTATTGACAGAAAATGCAAGCTATGAGTTCAATGAACAACAAATTTAGTCAACATGATGGGAGCACATCTAGAATTATGAAGAAGTCAAGTGCTTTTAATTAATTTATGTATTTAAATTAATCTGTTTGAATTATTTGTAAAGTTAACTAATATGTATTGGTTAATGTGTGACATGAACAGCCAAAAAATGAACAAACTAAATAAGATTCTTACCAAACTAAGTCCAAAAGAGCATAAAATGATGATGGAAAATTTGCATAGGGATGAATTAGGTGAATAAAAAATAATTCAATTAGAATTATTTCTTCAAATTTGAGTAATAATGTACTTAAGGATATTCACTAATATGTTTCAAATAATGTAATTCACATATGTTAAATGTTATGCAGGGACTGATAGCGATAGAAGTCAATGTCATCATAAGAAGAAAAAAATTATGGAAGATGCAAATGATGATCAAATGGTCCTTAGCTCGTCTAGAGTGGTTTTGGAAGTTAATAGAAGGGGAAAAGAATTTTATAATACTATGAGGGATATAGTGCAAAGAATGTATAGACGTACGTTTCACTTACAATATAGAAATCAATCAAATGATTCAAAGAATTAGGTCATATGTAAACTACAAGAGGCGTTCCAAGAGAAATGGACTGTTGGTGAAAAGTATATGCTATATAATTCAACACTTAATTGTCAACTCGGGAAGGTAGCTTATGAGCTGCAAACACTATATGTGAAGGATTGAAGGCTTGAACTAATCTAAGCTACTCTGAAGCTGGTAATTGAGTAAGGGTTCTGAATTATTAATTGCAAGCGAATGAGACTTGAAAACCTAATTACACTACTTAGAATTAATTCAAAATAAAATACTATTAACAATCCAACTTATTGATAAGAAATCAATCATGCAATCTAATGACTATTTTGAAACCAAAGGCATGCAAATATCTATGCTATCCTACGAAGGTGAAACACGAAACAATTTTAAGGAAATTTAAGTAATATACAAATGACTTGGAAATAAATGTTAATCTAGAAGCAAGTAGAAAGCTTAATAAATATATTTAATTGAACTTGATTTGATTTGGAAGCAAGTAGAAAACTTGATAAAGATATTTTATATAAGAGCAAGGTGGAGACTTGATAAAGATATTTATTTCTGATTCAAATCTTATGTCATGAACATCTTCATTATTTATATGAATGTAAATGTAATATCCTTGGAACAATTTAACCAGAATATTAACTCAACTCCAATTTTCTTTAAACTCTACTGGACAAATTTTCTGCCAATTTCTTCGAACCATGCAAGAAGTGAGGTGTACTGGGCTAAAGACTGAGGATGGTGGGATGAAAGTTTAATTCTGGAAAATATATGGGATTATGTGCAGCAGCAGGTCACGGAGGCCAGATTATATTTCCTTATGCACAAGGTACTAGCACCATTCACTTTTCAGCATAGAACAAGCCTATGCCTACTTCGAGGCTTCCTGAGTGTCTGGCATATGCATATAGGGAAGGGTAGGGTCACTGGGAGTTAATAGTAGATTTTATATCAGTCATATATATGTTGGATAAGTTCAATAAGGTAATTTTTCATACTTGTGAAAATATGGGAAGTATTGGGGTTTCTGGGCTCTCCTGGGATTGCTGAGCTAATAATTTTCTTATCTTTACAAAACAAGACTAAAAGAATTCAAAATATGGTTTTGTGGACTGATATGGTTAATTTATCGTGTTATTAACATACTGCAAAAGATGGGAGGTCAAATGGATGCACAGATTGCATTTTACAAATAAATAAGTGAAACTAGCCTAGAAAACACACCCAAGTAGCTAGTCTTGCATTGTAATTCATCAAACTGCTCCAAAAATTCATATAATCTATTCTGATATTAAATAAATCTATAATAGATGATATTCAACACATATAATTCAAAATATATATTCATAACACTCTCTTTCTCATTATTAGATTGCCTTCCAAAGTACATGCCTCACAGGCTAGATTTTCATTACATTTGATGGAGAATGAAAAGAAGAATTAGAATATTACCGTGGATCTCCTTCAGGGTTATGATCAGGTCACCTACAGGTCATATGACTATCATTGGCTGCATACTGAACTTCTAGACTTGATTGGGGCGCATTCACTAAGCCAAACCTCTCCTTCAGGGAAAGCTCCTCTAGATTTAGCTGTGAATGGGAGAAGAATGCAAGAAGAGAGTGAGGATCATATATGAATCTGATATTTAATCATATAAATATATAATGTTCTGCAAATCATGGCATACTAAGCTTCATGGAGATCCTGGGCGCAACTCCTAAGAACTAGCTCCTCCTTTTAGTTATTTTCCTTCAAATCTAGCTGCTAATCCACTGTAGAATTGTCCTCCTCTTCAAGCTGACTATAAATATTCATGGCTGGACTGATATGAATGTTATTGGATGAAATAACATATTCTGGACCTACATAACACTCTTAGATAACTCACAAAGTCTTGGGGTACATCACCCAAGCAAACTTGTTGAGGCACATCACGCAACTAGAGAGGCTCAGAACTCTCAAACCAAAATTTCAAATGTCAAAATTTGTCAAATGGAGTTGGTTGGATTCTTTTATAAACTTCATGATGACCTATTGAGTAAGTTCTTGACTTGGTGACCTATGATAGTAGGTTACCCACTTTCCCATTCTACTCCAAAGCCATGAGAGCGCCTTTCTTGAGGAGAATAGCAACTTCTGAGCTTTCAAAACTTTCTTTCCTTCATCTCCTTCACTAAATTTGGGCAAGTGCACTTTAGGTAGCTTTTCTGGTTGTTTCTATTTTCTTTCAGAAATCTTTTTCGAATCTTTCCACTTTCTTTACTTTCCTCTTTCCTGCTTTTGTCTGATTTTGCTAGCTTTTATCAGTTTCCTTTCTGCATTCATCTTGCCAACTTGTCTCTACTAGATTCCTTAGATTTTCTGAGACTTTACCACTTAGGAAAGTTTGGCTCACTTACCAATTTGAATTTCCTAGCCAAGTCATCAACCACTTGGCACATTTATTAGCAATAAACATTTAAATGGAAATAATACAACTCAGAAATAATTTAACTTAGCAATTAATTAATTATCCAGTAATTAATTAATTGTTATGGTGTAATGCCTCAAAATTTCCCCAATTAATTAATTTCTCAATTAGTCAATCACTTGGACTTAGTCATGGGGTTAATAACTGCATGGGGGGACCTCCTTGTCCATTTAATTCCCAAATACAACCTTAGGCATATTCCATAAGGTAGTTTCCATACTTGCTCATTAATTAAATAATTATTGCCTAGGTGACTTAGGCCAAAATTACCCCATGGACCATGGAAAAATATGGGGACATGACAGAAAAACTAATATGATGATTAACAAAGAAACTATCAAAACTGAAATAACTTGGAAAATGAAATTATTAACTTTTTACTTAAAAATAAACTATCTAGGAACAAGACTGATAAATTCTGAAACAATAACTAATTAGCAAATCAGATATGAAGAATTTAACTTTGGAAGAATGTTAAAAAGAAGATTAAGGAAGATAATATAGAAGTAGGAAATAGTGACAAAACTTAATTAAAAATTCTATGTAACATGAAACAAGATTTAAATTACATCTAAAACTGTTAATTAGAAGCAAGAAGCATTATATCTAAAAAGCAGAAGAAACTAGATTCTGAAAAAGCATAAAACAATGCAGAAAGAATAAAAGTCTGAACGATGATCAGGATGGCTTTCCGAACGACAGTCCGAATGACAGTTTGAATGGAGGAAAATGAATTAAACTAAGGAAAAGGACAATTTTGATGATATTAACGTCAGTTGGCGAATGCAAATGAACCTACAATGCAAAGAAGTCAGTGAGAAGACTTGTTGAGAAGCTACGATAATAGAAAGCAATCTATTCTAATTATTGTTGGGAAGATGAACTATTTCTATTTATGCTAAAGCAAGACTGAAGTGAGAGAGAGAAGATTAACCTACAGCTATAGAACATAAACTAATGAAACTAATTCTAACTATTAATAGAACTTGAAACAGAAACTAATTAAGTTCTACTTAATTGTAGAAAACTAGAGAACAAACTATCTAATTACGAAAGACTGAAATTAAACTATGAATACTATGCTTTGGTCGACCATGTATTAATTCTAGAAACACGGACTAAGTTAACAGACAAATACAAATTACAGAGAGGAAAGAAATGACATATACAGGAAAACTAAATTAATTACATATACAGGAAAATAAACTAACTACTTGCAGAAAAGAAAATACAGAAAACATAAACAAAACCTCCAGTTGACGAGGGGCCCTTCCCAACAATCAAAGATGGAAACTAAATCACCTAGCTACTAACAGCAGAGCATCAACGAACTAAAACTTCCATTAACTGGTGAAAATTACACAGTGGGAAGTACTGCTAACTTCTATATATTCTATAAGCTATCTGATAATCTGATGATCCTTTCTAACTCTGTTTCTCTATACAAAGCATCTATTTATACATTTACAGTGGGAGAGAAGGTCGACAGAGTAGACCTCTCTAAAAGTAGAGGCTTTTATGACTGCAAACAGCTGCTTTGAGTGATGTGTGATAGCGCAGGGAGCATCTACCACATTTCACGGGGTTGGTTCCTTCACCGGGTTGCTGCAGCGTTGATCTTCCTTTGACGTGGGCTGAGAAGTGTGTTGGCAGACTGAGCGTGGGCGAACGAACTCCTCTAGAACATTGGCATGAATAGGCAACGTGATACCAAGCTGAATGGATGAAAAATAGGGATGCTGGAGTGTTGACATGGGTGAAGAGTGTTCTGTCAAGCTTGGCAGGAAGGAAGGCGAATCTTCCAGAACAAGAGCTCACCAACCATATCCACTACGTGAGTAACAGAACCCACGTGTTTGTTTTTGTCTTTAATAGCCATAAATATGGCAATCGTTGATTCCGCGGGCTGAATGATAGGCTGGACGCGGCTGAACGTTAGCAACATAAACATGCAGTCTAAATGGAAGATCGTTTGAGAAACCACAGCCTGACGATCAAAAATAAATGCCAAGCAAGTCACAAAAATGTCATTTAAACATTAATAAATCATAATATGGCGATATTTGACCAAAATACATATGATAAGTGAATATATGCATACTTGGTCTGTTTGATGGTCTGAATGGCAGAAAGAGTGATTTATTATATCAAAATAGTGAAAATAACGCCACTCAGAGTATATTTTATGATAAAAAATGATGACAAAGATGGACGTCAACATGGTCAATGAGAAATATTAGACTTACAATGGCAAAAACATACAACAACAAAAAAGAATCCTTCAAAAAGTAATATTGCTAAACATGTTTATTTAGAATATGTATCTATAACTATTACAAAGCGTCATTCATTCAATAATTTTAATTCTGCTATATTTATTTTTCATATGGACAGAAAAATAGTTTAATGTCATCTTACATTTTCGGGAAGATTATGAAAATCCCAAAGGATGAACGAGGTGATATGTGAAATGTTCTAGTAGGGATGTCCAAAAACATGTACAAAGATATGGTGAAGGTAATGGACATAATTGCATCGCAGGAGGAGCCATCTCAACAACAATGTGCTTCAAATGTATGAAATCATTATTTTTTAGGATTATGTTATACATGTCATTAATTAATTCAACATTAAATATTAATTTTCAATTGTTTTGTTACAGAAAAGAAAACCAAATGGAACCCATTCAACACACAAGACAGGATGACAAGGAAAAAAGGGGTTGATAACAAAGTTTGTGAGTATTTGTGATTTTCTAATAAGAAATTAAGATTTCGTAGTGGTTGTGATTTGTATTTTTTTTTGTTTTCACTAGAAATCCTTGGATGTCTTGAAACAGGTGTTAACATACAAAGAGGATCCATCAAAAGAATTGATTAACATTGGGTTAGGCAAGGGTTGTGAGTATATGTTGGCATTTCAAAAATTAACTATGGATTTTGTAAGTATCTGTGTTGTTTTACTTCTCTCATTTTATAATTAATAAAAAAAACAAAAATCCTTTATATTAAATCTATGATTTGTGATAGGGAATAAAAATTGCAAGAAATAAAGTATGGAGTGGAGCCAATAGAAGAATTGTTGATAGAAGGCATGATATTTGGTTTGAGAGAATGTCTATCATTCATGAGTCAATTATTTCTATGGTACATCACTTTTCAATTTGCATTCATGTATGCTATTATTTATTTTTCATTATTCCTGCACACAATGTAGATACACTCAGTTCACTTTATTTTTATGTTTGCACATGGAAGTTGAAGAAGAGGAAAACAATTGAGCCAATCAACAAAACATTTGGCCAAATAACCCAATTGATGCAAGTGGCTCCAGCACCGATAACTGTTCCAGTGAAGAATGATGATCCATATTTATTTTTTATGTTAATGCAATATGTTGTAGGTTGTTGTATATTTTGAAATAATTGTCTGTGAAAATCAAACATTTTGTATAATAATGTACTAGAAATAGTGTCTGAATTGAAAAACAACGGGTTACCAGTAAGTGTAACAATAATTACATGCATGTTGCCATTTTGATTATTGTTGTCTCTATGTTGTCATATTTTGTATGACAAAGGCACTCTTATTGATATATAATAAAATAAACTTTTTTATTCTATTGCATTCTTCAATGTTATTTTCAAATGTTACATGTAAAATTGTACATTGGTAATTAAATGTATGGATGATTAAATATTACAATAGATGCTTGCATCTATGATATAATAAATTTATCCAAAAAACACTGAAATATATATAATATATATATATTTGACTAAAATGTCAGTATCCAGTGTTCAAAGAATAACATGCAATGATTTTAATAATATATGTTGCACTAGTGTGCCTATATGAACATTACACATCAGTCTGTATATGCAAACAATAAGCGTTGGTGCGTTTATGTAAATGACATTCCAGGCACTCCAATGTAAATCAAATGCATTGTTAAATTTTAAAAATAAGAATGTCCACGCTCCAAACAGATTGTCTGGTGTGTTTTCTTCTCTGTATCACACTGATGCATGTTAATGGCTTATGCACATCGAGAATGATCAAAGCTAATTCCCACCTGTTTTTTTTGTGTTTAAGCATGACAGTGCACTTGAGGTGTCAAAATTCACTAAGTCATTTTGATTGTTTGTAAGAACCGAGGCATTTGACGATGAAATGCACCGGTGTACTCTAATAAATGGACAACACCAGCATTTATGATGTAAAATATTGCACCAATGTGTTTATGTTGTAAATAAGCACTGGTGCGTATAATCTATACACAAGCACCGGTGCGGCTTTGGAATTTGATTATTTCTGGTGCTTGTTATATTTGAGTGCACCGATGTAGTTATTTTAAACATACATCACTGGTGCATCTTATTAATACCAAGGATTATTTTAAGAACCCCCCCCAAAAAAAATTTATATGTATAAAAAATGGGTGAATCTCCCCGATATATAGGAAAAATTGAAGGGAATTTTATCAATAATATAATATGTATATATAATGTTTTTGGCAAATCTTTCATTTCATTATATAATTATGTAAAATCTTGGCGAATATTTCACTAAATTATAACATATTGTAAAATCTTGGCAAATATTTCACTTAATTATAAAAAAATGTAAAAACTTGGAGAATCTTTCACTAATTTATAAAATATAGTAAAAATTTGGAGAATAATTTAGCACTAAGACTCAAGCTGTTGATTCTATAGATTACTAAGGTAGTGAAATAAAAGAACATACACCAGAGCTCAACTCTAGACTCTCTTAACTCCTAGACTCTTGAATGAACAAGTGTATGAATGAGAAGAGGATGGATTTATTTATACATTTCACAAGTAGTATTTGATCACTCACAACTAAAAGATGTCAAAAAAACATGATTGCACTAACTAGATTCAAGGAAAGTAGGGACTCTACTTGTTATCTTGTCCCTTAATTGTCCAATGTACATGTGGGGTCATGAATCTTGACAGGCCAACAAACTGATAGAATTAAGTGAATATCCAAGTAGCAGGACACTTCTTTTATATAGAGAGACAGTTCTTAGACCAATTCGAAGCTTCCAACCAATCTTCTCACCAAAATTTCTTCTCTTTGGTGTCGAATGGTAGGAGAGTTGCATATTTATCAGTTAATACTTAAAATGGCTCAATCCACACAAATTTTCCTCGGAAAGTGATAACTTCTCCCATCACTATTTTTGAAATGTCCCAACAGTATAAAATCATCCATAAATTGATAAATAACAACCCCATGCACTTATAAATTCACCCAGTGATGATAATAACACCCCATGCACTTCTAAATTCACCTAGTGATGAGAAAAATGCCCTAGACACTTCAATACTTGCCCCCGACACTTCAAACTTCTCCCAAAGATGATAAAAATTCCCTAAGAACTTCAATATTTTCCCAGGCACTTCTAAATTCTCCCAAGGAAAATAAAAACTCCTGATGCACTTCAATATTTTCCCCAAGCACTTCAAAATTCCCTTGAGGCACTTCAATACTTACCCCATGCACTTCTAAATTGACCCAATGATGATAGAAATGCACCATGCACTTCAATACTTGGCTCTACCACTTTAAAATTCTCCCAACGATGGTACAATCACCCCGACACTTCAATATTTTCCCCAAGCACTTCAAAATTCTCCCAGCAAAGATAAAAACGCCCCCATCCACTTCCATGATTTCCCAAACACTCATTATTTTCCCTAGGAACTTCATTACTTTCCCCAGACACTTCAAAATTTGTCCAATGATGATACATATGCCCTATGCACTTCAATAGTTTCCCTAGGCAAGTGATAAAAACACTCGACAATGATATAATCACCTAGGCGATCACAAAAATGACTCAATCCACACAAATTTTCCCCGACAAGTGATAACTTTTCCCATCACTATTTTAAAATGTCCCAACACTATAAAAGCATTCATACATTGATCAATAACAACCCCAAGCACTTCTAAATTCATGTAGTGAGGAGAAAAACGACCTATGCACTTCTAAATTCACTCGGTGATGAAAACAATGTTCCATGCACTTCTAAATTAACCCAGTGACGAGAAAAATGCCCTAGGCACTTCAATACTTGCCCCGAGCACGTCAAAATTTTCCAAAAGATGATAAAATTTTCCTAAGAACTTCAATATTTTTCCAGGCCCTTCTAAATTTTCCCAAGGATGATAAAAACTCCCCATGCATTTCAATATTTTCCCAAAGCACTTCAAAATTCCCCCGTGTCACTTCAATACTTGCCACATGCACTTCGAAATTGACGCAATGATGATAGAAACACCCCATGAACTTCAATACTTGCCTCAACCACTTCAAAATTCTCCCAAAGATGATAAAATCACCCATTTAAAACCCCCCCAAAATTTATATGTATAAAAAATGGGCGAATCTCCTCGATATATAGGAAAACTTGAAGGTGATTTTATCAATAATATAATATATATATATATAATTTTTTTGGCGAATATTTCATTTCATTATATAATTCTGTAAATCTTGGAAAATCTTTCACTAAATTATAAGATATTGTAAAATCTTGGCGAATATTTCGCTTAATTATAAAAAAATGTAAAAACTTGGTGAATCTTTCACTGATTTATAACATATAGTAAAAATTTGGCAAATCTTTTTCCAATAAGACTCAAGCTTTTGATTCTATAGATTACTAAGGTAGTGAAACAAAAGAACATACACCAGAGCTCAACTCTGGACTCTCTCAACTCCTAGACTCTCGAATGAACAAGTGTATGAATAACGAGAGGATGGATTTATTTATACATTTCATAAGCAGTATTTGATCACTCACAACTAGAATGTGTTGACAAAACACAACTGCACTAACTAGATTCAAGGAAAGTAGGGACTCTACTTGTTATCTCGTCCCTTAATTGTCCAATGGACATGTGGGGTCATGAATCTTGACAGGCCAACAAACTGGTGGAATTAAGCGAATATCCTAGTAGCTAGACACTTCCTTTATATAGAGAGATAGTTCTTGGACCAATTCCAAGCTTCCAACCAATCTTCTCACCAATATTTCTTCTCTTTGGTGTCGAATGGTAGGAGAGTTTCATATTTATCAGTGAATACTTAAAATGGCTCAATCTAGACAATTTTTCCTCGACAAGTGATAACTTTTCCCATCACTATTTTAAATGGTCCCAACACTATAAAAGCATCCATAAATTGATAAATAACAACCCCATGCACTTCTAAGTTCACTGAGTGATCAGAAAAACACCCCATGCACTTCTAAATTCACCCAGTGATGAGAAAAATGCCTCAGACACTTCAATACTTTCCCCAAGCACTTCAAAATTCTCCGAAAGATGATAAAAAATCCCTAAGCACTTCAATATTTTCCCAGGAACTTCTAAATTATCCCAAGGATGATAAAAACTCCCCATGCACTGGTTAGAATTTTGATAATTTCATTCAAATATTATCTAGGATCCTACTAAGAGAATAACATGCACATCATAAAAATCATAGACACAAGAGACACAATGTTTCCTCGGGGAAAACCATAAATGTGAAAAACCCCACAACTTCCTTAGAGATAGAATAAGAACCAATACAAATATCACAAAGATGAAACCCCAAAAGATAGATGTCTCTAGCAACTACTCCTCCTCCACTTGTGCACACTCCTCTCTCTCAACTATGCGAGTTGGATGAATGAGTGAATGAGAAAATAGAGTGGTGCAACCACTCTATTTATACTTTAACTTGACCTTCCTTTTACCCTAACTAGGCCAACCCCTTAGGGGAGTCTAATAACCCTTCCACTTAACTCATATTGGGTCGACCCCTCTATGGTGGTCTAATAACCCATCAAATATAAGTTACGACACTTACAATAAAACTTGTGACACTTGCAAGTACAAATGACGACACTTCCAATCGGAGGAATAAGACATCTTCGTCGGGGATACAATAAAGTACAAATTCAATACATACAATATACAAGTGAATATCTTCCAAAGTTACAAATACATCAACACTCCCTCTTAACTAGGAAAATATTCTCTTGACACGGGTCATCAATACATATAGGCACGAGTCTTCAATACTGGAGCTGGATCATCGTCACTGTATCACTGGAGCATCATTGTCACTGCTGTTGTACTCGTCATATTGACCACTAGTGCTATATCTCAATTCTTCTCGTCATAGGAAGTTCTACAGAGCTAGCCCTTTTTCATGCTAGATGTAGGCCTAGCCTCCATGTAGGTCTTCATCATCTCTGCGAGCGGCCCATCTGGTGGAATCTTAGCATTGATTATGTCCATCTTCAAAACCTGAAAAGAGCATCCTTGGACTGATTACGAGCTACTACTCAACCTCCAAGATCTCCCAGGACTGAATACATGCAAACAAGCAAATCCTCGAAAGATCATCCCAGGACTGATTACAAGCTACTACTCAACCTTAAGGATCTCCCAGGGATGATTACATGCGAACAAGCAAAACCTCGAAAGATCATCCCAGGACTGATTACGAGCTACTACTCAACCTAAAGGATCTCCCAGGAATGATTACATGTGAACAAGAAAAACCTCGAAAGAGCATCCCAGGACTGATTTCGAGCTACCACTCAACCTGAAGGATATCCCATGACTGATTACAAGTGAATAAGAAAAACCTCGAAAGAGCATCTTGGGATTGATTACGAGCTACTACTCAACCTAAAGGATCTCCCAAGACTGATTACATGCTACTGCACAACCTACAAGATATCCACGGCCATAGAGCATCATCTGGATGCTCATGATCATACGGATCATCCTCGCATGGAGCATCATACGGATGCTCATGATCATATGGATCATCATCATACAAAACATCATACGGATGTTCATGATGGAGCATCGTCTGGATGCTCAACACATAGAACTTACATCCACAACCATGGGGAGGACCCACCTATCACCATTCGTGGAAGGGCTCCTGCATTTGTGTCCCGTCACTTCCTCCTGGAAGTATCTTCAATCTGAAGAACACCAAGACTCTCTCTGAACTACTCGAACTTCACTCTAGCTAGTGGCTTGGTCAACACATCTTCTATATGCTCGTCCATTGCAAAATACAGTAGCTTCACTACTCCTCTCTGCACCATATCCCTGATATAGTGATACTTGATCTCGATATGCTTCGACTTGTCATGGAACACGGGGTTCTCGGAAAACTTCACACAACTCTGGCTGTCACAGAAGATACAAGTAGCATCCAGCTGGAGATCAAAAAAATCAGACAGTAGCTTCATTAGCCATACTACCTCACAACTAGCAGACCAAGCTGCGACATACTCTGCTTCAGTTGTACTCAGTGCTATGCAAGATTGCTTCCTGATAAACCAAGAGATCACACATGATCCCATACTGACGCAGCACCCCGAAGTGCTCTTCCTATATGCAGCACTGCCTACCCAATCTGAATCAACATAACCCTCCAGGTTAACCTTTTGATTTGCATCATACTTGAGCCCATAATCAATCGTACCCTTCAGATAACACAGAATATGCTTTACAGCAATCAAGTGAACATGTCTAGGATCCGTCAGGAACTGGCTCAATGTGTTCACAACAAGAAAAATATATGGTCTCGTGTTCGTCAGGTACATCAAGGACCCAATCATCTGACGATACATCGTGGCATCAATCTACTCTGATGAAGCATCACTCAATAGATTCAGGTTCGATTCCATAGGTGTGGCCATGGCCTTGCAGTCTATCATCCCGAACTGCTTCAGGATCTCTACTATATACTTCCCTCATCCAAGGAAGATTCCATCTGCACTCTGTACACCTCCATACCTAGAAAGTAATGCATCATACCCAAGTCCTTCATCTCGAACTCGGCATCAAGCTTCCTCTTCGTATCAGCAATCAACCCAATCTCACCTGTCACAAATAGGTCATCTACATACAGGAGGAGTATCACTGGATTTCCTTCCTCAACCTTGTAGTAAAGGTTGGAATCTAATTTACTCTTGGTAAAGCCCAAACTAGTCAGGAAGCTGTCAATCCTACCATACCATGTCTGGGGTGCTTGTTTCAAGCCGTACAAGGATTTCTTCAATTTGCACACATGTGACTCCCTGTCATGTGTCTCAAATCCGAGTGGCTGCTCCACATACACTTCCTCTTCAACTACACCATTCGATAAAGTTGTCTTGATATCCATCTAGTGTATCTTCCACTTCATCACTGCAACCAGAGCAAGTATTGTTCTAATGGAAGTGTATCTAGCTATAGGTGCAAAAGTTTATTCATAATCTATCCCTTCTTTCTGGGAGAAGCCACGAGCCACAAACCTTGCCTTGTATTTCTCTATGCTACCATTTGTAGCATGCTTGATCTTGTAGATCCACTTTGAAGTCACAACAGACTTCCCTTCTAGTTTTCGGACCACATCCCAAACATCATTCTTTGTGATCAAATGGTATTCCTCGACCATGGCCTCCTTCCATTCTTTCTTTTCTGCCACTTCTTCATAACTGGAAGGTTCTTTGTTCATTATGTCACATAGTAAGGCTACATAGATGGTGTGTGACCTTGTCCTTTTTCTTTCTATGTGTTCCTCCTCTAGAACACCATACCTCTCTGCATCTTGGATGAGCTCTCTTGCCCATGTTGGTTTCCTCTTATAAGAGTTCTTCTCACGGGGTGGATCTACAGGTTCTTGTGGATCTTCCATCTCACGATCCTCTTCTGTAATTGCTTCGTTCATGGTGTTGTCATGTATTATGGGTTCTCTTGGTTCTTCATTATATTCAATAGGTGGCTTCCTGGATTTGATGTATGTTGAGTCTTCATCAAAAGTCACATCCCTGTTGATGTCAATCTTCTTGAACCCTGGAAATTAGATTCTACATGCTTTCAAGTTTTCACTGTAACCCACAAATATACCCTTCTTTCCTGAAGGATCTAGCTTTGTCATCTTTTCTCTTGGAACACGTGTGTATACTGGACAGCCAAATATCCTAAGATGGCTAACTTCTGGTTTCTCATCGGAGAAAGCTTCTTCTGGTGTCTTGTTGTCAAGTATCCTGCGTGGTGTTCTATTCTATACATATATAGTTGTACTTGTTGCTTCTTCCCATATATGCATAGGCAAATCTTGGTCATGAAGCATTCCCTATGATGCTTCCATGATAGTTCTATTCTTCCTTTCTACAAATCCATTCTGTTGTGGATTGTAAGGAGTGGTCAACTCCCTCTTAATCCCTGAATCACTACATAACTTCTTGAAGTCTTCTGAAGTGAATTCTCCACCATTGTCGAATCTAAAAGTCTTGATATTCTTTTCAGTGTGGTTTTCTATTGAGGCTTTGAATTCCTTAAATTTGATGAATACTTCATCTTTTTCCTTCAAGAAATAAATCCAAGTCTTCCTAGAGAAATCATCAATGAAAGAAACGTAATATACATACCCACTCAGAGAACTGGATGACATCGGACCGCATACATCGGACTGGATAATTTCCAAGATTCCTTTTGCCTTGCTTTCATTGCTTGGAAATTTCTTCTTTGCGTTTTTTCCTTTTGCACATCCTTTGCAAACACCTTCATGCTTTGACTGGATTTCAGGAAGACCTTCTACTGATTTGCTTGCAATTGGTAGTGCTCTATAGTGCACATGTGCAAGCCTTATGTGCCAAAGTTAACTTGGCTACATGGATTCATGTACCATGGCTTGTTCAGGTTGTCCCTTCAATTTGTACAATCCTCCCTCTTGCTCTCCAATCACTGTTGCATCATCTATGGTATTTCCTTTTGTCCACATGAGTACTTGGCCATCCACAAATGCAACTCTCATCCCCTTTGCATCCAAATATGATATGGAGAGAAGATTCTTCTTGAGTCCAGGTACATATAGAACTTCCTTCATCTTCAAAGACTTCCCAGAGTCTAACTTGTAAGAGGCTTCACCACTTCCTGTTATAGGGTATTCATAGTCATCCCTAAGTTTCACCTTATGGGGTGACTCATGTTCATATAGGTCCATGAAAGATTCTTTAAATCCCGTCATGTGTTTGGAAGCCCCACTATTAATAAGCCAATCATTACACCCATGTGTAACAATACCTGTGAGAGCAGATATTAGAACATACTCTTCGTCACTTGAAGAGTCTTCACTTTCTTCCCTAGTCTTCTTCCTGGGAGGTTCATCATCCTCTGCAACATGAGCATGATATCTCTTATTGTTGTTCTTCTTCTTGTTGTTGTTGAAGCCTTTTATGTTCCTAGGAAAATCTTGGGCATAGTGTCCCTTCTCATCACATATGAAGCATCTAATGTGAGGGTGATCTTTCTTAATGTTTTCCATTTGATGATGGTGAGAAGATTTCTTGTGATGAGGTTGCTCCCTCTTGAACTTACTTCTCTTGGTGTGTGTTGTGATAGCTTGGTCTTCACTACCCATCTTTCATTCTTGAGCCACAAGTCTAGCTTCTTCTTCTGAGTATTTCTCCCACAGTCTACTGAAAGAAATCAATTTATTTCTTGCACAAATTCCTTGGATGAAGGAGTCCCATGACCTAGGTAGGCCATTCAAAGTGGTCATCACAATTTATCCATTCTCCACCACTTCATCCACAGCTTCAAGTTGTTCTTTGATATGAGAGACCTTAGTAAAGTAGGATTGGATGGCCTCTCCATTCTGGATCTTCACACTCTTCAATTGGTTCTATAATGTCATCTTCCGATTTATATTCTTTCCTTCAAACAACTTGGTCAAGGAATCAAACATCTCCTTGGGTGTCTTTAGAGAAGACACATGTGGTATGAGATGGTCTTTGATAGAATATGCAATGATTCTCTTGGCCTTGACCAAGTTCTTATTATGTAAGGCCTTATCCTCATCTCCCTTCGGAACTGGAACTTATTCACTTATGTAGGTGTCCAATTCATTCTCTTCTAGGATTAACCCAATCCTATACTGCCATGCTCAGAAGTTATCAGTCCCTTCAAGCTTATCCTCAAGATTGGTGTGGTGAGACATCTTAATGAGAAACTCAAATGGAAATAAAATATTTAGGTCTTGCCACTTGATTTGCTGAAACTGGATCTGGAGCTGGCTAGGGTTTGATAGAGAAACCCTAAAAATTCAAACTTGGAATTTCAAACTTCTGGCTAGACAAGGAGATGCAATTGACTGAGGCGAGCAATCTGGTGTGCTCAGATTTTGAAAACTCCAAAAATTGACCTGCAAATTTTGAATCTGCAAATTCTATCAAAATCTGGTTTTCTGGTTTTCTGGTCCAAAACCCGAACTAGGGTTTGATAGATCCCAAGGTTCTGCCCAACCAAAAATTTTGATCTTGGTATCTAAACTTCGATTTTGTTGAGGAGATCAACCCTATGCTAAGAGCACTCCAAAATTCCACTTCTTTCAAAAGCCCTAATTTCTCGCAGTAGTGACAGGCCAAAAACTAAAAATGCTCAGAATCAAATTCTGTTTCGACAGAAATATGCGCCTTCCTTAGGAGAGTCATCCTAGCCTCCTGCCTTTGATGATATGTGGATATAAACCCAAAAATCAAGACGCCCTAGCTTCTGCAGCTGCACAATGTCTTCTTCTTAGTTCAGCTTTGATACCATGTTAGAATTTTGATAATTTCATTCAAATATTATCTAGGATCCTACTAAGAGAATAACATGCACAACATAACAATCATAGACACAAGAGACACAATGTTTCCTCGGGGAAAACCATAAAGGTGAAAAACCCCGCAACTTCCTCAGAGATAGAATAAGCACCAATACAAAGATCACAAAGATGAAACCCCAAAAGATAGATGTCTCTAGAAGATACTCCTCTTCCACTTGTGCGCACTCCTCTCTCTCAACTATGCGAGTTGGATGAATGAGTGAATGAGCAAATAGTGTGGTGCAACCACTCTATTTATACTTTAACTTGACCTTCCTTTTACCCTAACTAGGTCGACCCCTTAGGGGAGTCTAATAACCCCTACACTTAACTCATACTGGGTCAAGCCCTCTAAGGTGGTCTAATAACCCATCAAATATAAGTTACGACACTTACAATAAAACTTGCGACACTTGCAAGTACAAATGACGACACTTCCGATCGGAGGAATAAGATATCTCCATCGGGGATACAATAAATTACAAATGCAATACATACAATATACAAGTGAATATCTTCTGAAATTACAAATACATCAACAACACTTCAATATTTCCCCCAAGCACTTGAAAATTCCCTTGAGGCACTTTAATACTTACCCCATGCACTTCTAAATTGACCCAATGATGATAGAAACGCACCATGCACTTCAATACTTGCCTTAGCCACTTCAAAATTCTCCCAACGATGATAAAAACAACCGGACACTTCAATAGTTTCCCCAGGCACTTAAAAATTATCCCAACAAAGATAAAAAAAAGCCCCCATTTACTTCCATGATTTCCCATGCACTGCATTACTTTCCCCAGGAAATTCAATACTTTCCCGAGACACTTCAAAATTTGTCCAATGATTATAAATATGCCCTATGCACTTCAATAGTTTCCCTATTCAAGGGAGATAAACACCCGATAATGATATAATCACCCAGGCAATCACAAAAATGCCTCAATCCACACAAATTTGCCCCGACAAGTGATAAATTTTCCCATCACTATTTTAAAATGTCCCAACACTATAAAATCATTTATACATTGATCGATAACAACCCCAAGCACTTCTAAATTCACGCAGTGAGGAAAAAAATGACCCATGCACTTCTAAATTCACGCAGTCAGGAAAAAAACAACCCATGCACTTCTAAATTCATGCAGTCAGGAAAAAAATGACCCATGCACTTCTAAATTCACCCGCTGATGAGAAAAATGTCCCATGCACTTCTAAATTCACCCAGTGATGAGAAAAACGCCCTAGGCACTTCAATACTTGCTTCGGGCATGTCAAAATTTTCTGAAAGATGATAAAATTTCCCTAAGAACTTCAATATTTTCCCAGACACTTCTAAATTCTCCCAAGGATGATAAAAAATCCCCATGCACTTCAATATTTTCCCAAAGCACTTCAAAATTCCCCCAGGTCACTTCCATACTTACCACATGCACTTCTAAATTTACCCAATGATGATATAAATGCCCCATGAACTTCAATACTTGCCTTGACCACTTCAAAATTCTCCCAATGATGATAAAAACACCCATTTAAGAACCCCCCCAAAATTTACATGTATAAAAAATTGGTGAATCTCCCCGATATATAGGAAAACTTGAGGCACTTTTATCAATAATATAATATGTATATATAATTTTTTTGGCAAATCTTTCATTACATTATATAATTCTATAAAATATTGGAGAATATTTCACTAAATTATAAGATATTGTAAAATCTTGGAGAATATTTCACTTAATCATAAAAAAATGTAAAACCTTGGCAAATCTTTCACTGATTTATAAAATATAGTAAAAATTTGGTGAATCTTTTTCCAATAAGACTCAACCTTTTGATTCTGTAGATTACTAAGGTAGTGAAACAAAAGAACATACACCAGATCTCAACTCTAGACTCTCGAATGAACAAGTGTATGAATGAGGAGAGGATGGATTTATTTATACATTTCACAAGTAGTATTTGATCACTCACAACTAGAAGGTGTCGAAAAAACACAACTGCACTAACTAGATTGATGGAAAGTAGGGACTCTACTTGTTATCTCGTCCCTTAATTCTCCAATGCTCATGTGGGGTCATGAACCTTGATAGGCCAACAAACTGATAGAATCAAGTGAATATCCAAGTATCGGGCCACTTCCTTTATATAGAGAGATAGTTCTTGGACCAATTCCAAGCTTCCAACCAATCTTCTCACCAAAATTTCTTCTCTTTGGTGTCGAATGGTAGGAGAGTTACATATTTATCGGTGAATACTTAAAATGGCTCAATCCACACAAATTTTCCTCGGCAAATGATAACTTTGCCCATCACTGTTTTAAAATGTCCCAACACTATAAAAGCATCCATAAATTGATAAATAACAACCCCATGCACTTCTAAATTCACCTAGTGATCAGAATAACACCCCATGCACTTCTAAATTCACCCAGTGATGAGAAAAACACCCCAGACACTTCAATACTTACCCCGGGCACTTCAAAATTCTCACAAATATGATAAAAATTCCCTAAGCACTTCAATATTTTCCCAGGCACTTCTAAATTTTCTCAAGGATGATAAAAAAATCCCCATGCACTTCAATATTTTCCCCAAGCACTTCAAAATTCCCTTGAGGCACTTCAATACTTACCCCATGCACTTCTAAATTGACCCAATGATGATAGAAACGCACCATGCACTTCAATACTTGCCTCAACCGCTTCAAAATTCTCCCATTGATGATAAAAACACCTGGACACTTCAATATTTTCCCCAGGCACTTCAAAATTCTCCCAACAAAGATAAAAATACCCCCATCCACTTCCATGATTTCCAAAGCACTTCATTACTTGCCCCAGGCACTTCATTACTTTCCCCAGACACTTCAAAATTCATCCAATGATGATAAATATGCCCTATGCACTTCAATAGTTTCCCTATGCAAGGGAGAAAAACACCCGACAATGATATAATCACCCAGGCAATCACAAAAATGCCTCAATCCACACAATTTTGCCTCAACAAGTGATAACTTTTCCCATCACTATTTTAAAATGTCCCAACACTATAAAATCATTTATACATTGATCAATAACAACCCCAAGCACTTCTAAATTCACGTAGTGAGGATAAAAACGACCCATGCACTTCTAAATTCACCGGGTGACAAGAAAAATGCCCCATGCACTTCTAAATCCACCCAGTAACGGGAAAAATGCCCTAGGCACTTCAATACTTGCCTCGAGCATGTCAAAATTTTCTGAAAGATGATAAAATTTCCCTAAGAACTTCAATATTTTCCTGGGCACTTCTAAATTCTCCCAAGGATGATAAAAACTCCCCATGCACTTCAATATTTTCCCAAAGCACTTCGAAATTGAACCAATGATGATAGAAACGCCCCATGAACTTCAATACTTGCCTCGACCACTTCAAAATTATCCCAAAGATGATAAAAACACCCATACAGTTCAATATTTTCCCCAAGCACTTGAAAATTCTCACAGCGAAGATAAAAATGCCCCCATCCACTTATAAATTCACCTAGTGATGAGAAAAATTCACCATGCACTTTTAACTCCACTCGGTGGTGAGAAAAACTCCCCATGCATTTCTAAATCCAGCTAGTGATGATAAAAACACCCCATGCACTTCTAAATCCACCCAGTGAGGAGAAAAATGCGCCAAGCACTTCAATACTTGCTCTAGGCACTTACACTTCAAAATTCTCCCAGAGATGATAAAAATTCCCTAAGCACTTCAGTATTTTCCGAGGCACTTCAAAATTCTCCCAAGGATGATAAAAACTCCCCATGCACTTTAATATTTTCCCCAAGCACTTCAAAATTCCCCTAAGGCACTTCAATGCTTGCCCCATGCACTTCTAAATTCACCCATTGATGAGAAAAATGCCATGCACACTTCAATACTTTCCTCGGCCACTTCAAAATTCTCCCAATGATGATAAAAACACCCATACACTTCAATATTTTCCCCAGGCACTCAAAATTATCGCGGCGAAGATAAAAACACCCCCATCCACTTCCATGTTTTCCCATACACTTCATTACTTTCCCAAGACACTTCAAAATTTGTCCAATGATGATAAAGATTCCCTAGGTACTTCAATACTTTCCCTAGGCAAGGGAGAAAAACACTCGACAATGATATAATCACCCAGGAAATCACAAAATTGCCTCAATCCACACAAACTTACCTCGGCAAGTGATAACTTCGCTCATCAGTGTTTTAAAACGTCCCAACACTATAAAAGCATCCATACATTGATAAACAACAACCAAAGGCACTTCTAAATTCACCTAGTGATAAGAAAAACGCGCCATGCACTTCTAAATTCACCAAGTGACAAGAAAACTTCCCCATGCACTTCAATACTTGCCTCGGGCACTTCAAAATTCTCCGAAATATGATAAAAATTCCCTAAGCACTTCAATATTTTCCCATGCACTTCTAAATTCTCCCAAGGATGATAAAAACTCCCCACGCACTTCAATAGTTTCCCCAAGTAGCTTCAATACTTTCCCCATGCACTTCTAAATTCACCCAGTGATGAGAAAAATGCCCTTCGCACTTCAATACTTTCCTCAGCCACTTCAAAATTCTCCCAACGATGATAAAAACACCCATACACTTCAATATTTTCCCTAGGCACTTCAAAATTCTCACGGCGAAGATAAAAATGCCCCCACCCACTTCCATGTTTTCCCAGACACTTCATTACTTTCCCTAGACACTTCAAAATTCATCCAATGATGATAAAGATGCCCTAGGTACTTCAATACTTTCCCTAGGCAAGGGAGAAAAACACCCGACAATGATATAATCACCCAGGCAATCACAAAAATGCCTCAATCCACACAAATTTACCTCGGCTAGTGATAATTTTTCCCTTCATTGTTTTAAAATGTCCCAACACTATAAAAGCATCCATACATTGATAAACAACAACCCCGAGCACTTCTAAATTCACCTAGTGATGAGAAAAATGCCCCATGCACTTCTAAATTCACCAAGTGATGAGAAAAATGCCCCATGCACTTCAATACTTGCCTCGGGCACTTCAAAATTCTCTGAAAGATGATAAAATTTCCTTAAGCACTTCAATATTTTCCCATGCACTTCTAAATTCTCCCAAGGATGATAAAAACTCCCCACGCACTTCAATATTTTCCCCAAGCACTTCAAAATCCCCCCCAGGCACTTCAATACATGCCCCATGCACTTCTAAATTGACCCAATGATGATAGAAACGCCCCATGCACTTCAATATTTTCCTCAGCCACTTCAAAATTCTCCCAACGATGATAAAAACGCCCATACACTTCAATATTTTCCCCATGCACTTCAAAATTGCACCCAGACACTTCAATACTTTCCCCATACACTTCTAAATTGACCCAATGATGATAGAAACACCCCATGCACTTCAATACTTTCCTTGGCCAATTCAAAATTCTCCCAACGATGATAAAAATGCCCAAACACTTCAATATTTTCCCCATGCACTTCAAAATTCTCGCAACGAAGATAAAAATGCCCCCGTCCACTTCCATATTTTCCTAGGCACTTCATTACTTGCCCTAGACACTTCAAAATTCATCCAAGGATGATAAAGATGCCCTAGGCACTTCAATACTTTCCCTAGGCAAGGGAGAAAAAGACCTTGCAATGATATAATCACCCAGGCAATCACAAAAATGCCCCAATCCACAAAAATTTGCTTTGGCATGTGATAAATTTTAAATGTACTCATATTTTTCTTATTTAGTTGTTGCAATAACGATTCCACGATTAAGGTATATCCAAGGCATGAAGGATGGGTTTAGGTCAAAAGACAAATGTTCTGAAGGTTTCTTTGGTAACTTAAACTATCAATCAATTCAAATCGACTTCCACGTTGAGTTCTCTCATTGGTTATTTTAAAATTACTATAGCAATCCATTGTTGCATACTTTCGAAGTTCATAGTTGTTCACCCATCCTCAAAAACGTGTATTAATACCATGGATCAACAATAGCAATTATATAAATACTGGAGTGCCCATGAGTAAAACTATATTCTTTCACATATATAAGGGTGCTGTCATTGGCACCATGTCCTATATATGTACATGTGTCAAAATGTTTTTGTGTTCACTCAACAAAGTCACCATCATGCCTATAAGGTAAACACAGAGAAGAGCATATCCAGTTGCAAATTTAATAATTCATGTAACAATATTATTAACAATAATTCTAATCATGAACTACAATTTCATTGTGTGTTTGCAGGTGACTCCCTGCTCATTTACTTCAAGGGCATGAGTTAATAATGCTTGTAGAAATGGGGACAATCCTATGTAACCACTATTCTAATGGTGAAATATGATTTTCTCTTCAAACATGGGCTTCATTGTTTTGATATTTAGATTGGTGGAAATTGAAAAGCTTCAATAAGATGTCACTGATAAGCCTCACTCACTACCAAAGACAAAATTTCATAGGTCTACAACAATCTCTCAAGATAATTGTGTGTGCAAACATGGTCTGCTAGGATTCAAATCATTCTAAATGTCTCCATCTGTAGATGGCCATGTAAGTATTATTATGTCTAGATCATATAAGAAGCATAACATAAGACAACTCGAATCTTCAAGGAACTCAGAAGTGTGTGTGCAATAATCAAATTTGTAATTGTAGATACATGAGAGGGATAGAGTGCATTGTTGAAATGGCATGGTGAAGGATGGGAGGGGTTGAATCTTACCTATGGCTTAGAAATACATCATGCAAGAAGTAGTGAAACTAAACTCATAATTTTGGTTTGAGGACTTACTTTAGGAAAAAAATTTAAAAAGGTAATCACGTAGGTTTAACATTTTGATAACCATGTTGGGTTCATTTTCCAAAATACTCAGTAGGACAACTTGCTTTTGGAACTTGGCACTATAATCTTGGACAATTTTCTCTTTACACAATTTTCTCTTTACAATGTCTAAGGCACTACCACTGGATTTGTTGCTTCCTTTCATACCTGGCCGGGTAGAATTTTCGTCTCAGAAAAACCTTGACCTCATTCTAATTAGTAACATGTGCTCTTTTCTTTTATTGTGGATGCTGACAATGGTGTTCCCACCATAGGAGGGCATGTTGTGACATTTTCAAGCATGCAAAGTTAATAATTTGCACATCACAATATATGTGGTAACTGAAATAAACCTCAAGTTTCATGAACATGTTATTATGTTTATCAACATGCATTTACTCATCAAATGGTTGAATTCATTGCCTCCATTCTTCTTGGGGATTCTCCCTCCAAGTGATATCATTTTCTGATGTTAACCATCTAGTACTGCCAGGATTTTATAATGATCTGGAACCAAATGCTATATCCTCTCACACCTAGTAACATATACACTGTAACAGGGGACCAAACTGCTAACTAGTATTGAGGGAATTTCTAGAAAACAGGACAGATCCATTTATATATATAGTTCATGCCAGAGAAATTAGAAAAAAATTCATAAATCATAAGAGTCTTTGGACAATTTCTAATAAAAAACACAGCATAGAAACAAAAGCTACTAACAGAGAGCTATGAAGATGCTCATACATAGGGGCATATCAGTCAGTTTACACATAGCATGATAGGGAAACAAGAAAATATAGGAGGCAAGATATTACCGGCAAGATTTATTAGACAACTAATTTCAAAAGTAAGAGTGTTAATTTATTCAATGGGTGAATATTTACATATTTTTGTTACAAATAAGAATTCATCTTGCAGTCTCGTATTGGCAGCAAGATTTACATTCTATGTTTTGGTTTGCATAATGTTGTGACTCCAACCTTCATTCTAAAAAACTTGTAGTCATGAATCTTTCTTCCTCGGTGAATACCTCAAAAAACTATTAAAGGAAAGTAAAATATATATGGCACTCTGATCATGGAATTGAAATAAAGGAAGAGTCACTTCAAAAAAAAGGGATGTCATATCCTCAACAAAATTAAAGAAAAATGGAAAAACAAGTTTGATTCAATAGGGAATGTATCATGAAGCCCAAAGTGCATGACGAGAGAAGTTTCCAATCCAAAAGGTAGAAAGTTCATCATCCCATGCAAGTTGTACATTATCACCATTCATTATGGATTACTTTCATTGAAATGATACTACGCCTCATTCTTAACATCCCTCTTTTTGCACTTTTATTCACCCAATCCTTCTAGATTTGCCCCCATTCTCCACATTTTGCATACCTGTCATTGTTGCTTTCGCCCAAGATCAAGCATTAACTTAACAAATTTCTATAAATAGATGGAATCAAACTTCAATGTCAAATCATTGTACTTGGGACAATGATTTGTTAGTAGTTGCATTATTTACTTAGCTACTGAAGAAAATCAAATGCCTTCTTACCCAAAGCACATTAGTTGACAAAACATTTCCCTATGTACAGCTAGAGCTTCACAAAAAATTCACAATGAGCTTCACAGAAATTTCCTCGTAACTCCTGATAATTTTGACTATGTGCTTCACAAAAAACTAATTTCTATATACTCAAACATACTAACCTAGCAACTTAATACAAGTGGAAAACCTAGGGACTACACAAAATTAGGAAAAAACATGGCCACTATGGCTTTCCAGTTGCTACTCACCTTTACCAATGTCACTGGATATCTCAATGACTGCTACAATTGGCTAATGAATGTTGTCCTCTTCTACCATTCTGGAACCAACAATGTCAACATTTTGAGATTTACACCCCTCAAGATAATCCTAGAATTATGTTAAAGTGAATCTTTGTATCTTTAATGAACTTGGTGATTTTCTCACTGTGATCCTTCACCAATCTTTCTATAGTTTCCTACCTGTCATCCTGATTACCAAGCTAGGTGTTAAGTCCTTCCACCAACACCAGCAAACCATCCATATGTGAATTCAAGTATCTCATCATTTTCCTTATTTATCTTGTGTCATTATGCTGTCACCCCTTGATGCAACCCAACCTGAGGAACTAGCCATTCCAAAATGAAGAGAGAAATAGGGCAGGGGAAGAGACCTCACACAGAGAAAGGAAACTACTAGAAGCAACTTAATATGAGGAACCCGACAATCAAAACTCAACATAGGGAGGCCAAAACTCACCTTACTGTCCACAATAATAGAAAATACTGATCTTCTATGCTTGCCCAATGATAAACATAAAAAGCGACAATCCTTACCATAAATCACAGAACCAAAGACGACCCCACTCTTCAAGATCCTTGAACTATATCAACCCCACTGCTCTGCTACCCACACCACATATGCAAAGCTAGAGCGCTACCGAGCCTTTGGAAAAACAAGCCTGGAGATAGCTCTAATATCAAATACCAGAGATATCCCACCATGGCAGGGAGCGAAGAGATGTGAGTCCATAAAGGTTGAGACCAGTGAGAGGGAAAACAAGCTTTAGAGGGAGCGAAAGGCACGTGGAGGAGCCTTATATCCCTTGCTTTCCACAAGTCGCGATTGATGTCACACATAGGGGAAGTCTCCAAGTGTTTGGCATGTATCCCTTTATCATAAATAATGCCTCGTTCCTTGTGAAATGATATATTACAACCATCGTAAAAAAATTACGACTGGACCCAGAGCCGTCTTGGTTGGCCTCCATTTTGGATGAAGACCCCTTTGTTCAATTTAGTCCCTTCATTTTCCAAGCGATCAACAACAGAATATGGAAATTCCAATGGATAAGAAATATATTTACTCCTTGAACCTGTTTAAGGCACCACTCAATCCTTTTAAATGTTCTATAGAGGATTATGCCTTCCTTAACTTATATTTTCCTTACTTGCTTAATCACCAAAAGAGAGTTGTTACAATTAGAACATTTAATCTCAAGATGATGCACTATTCCAAACCCATTTATAGTGCATACAATTTCTTTGATCATTTGTCGCTATGCCAATGTCCCAAAAGAAGGTCATTACTATTTGTTCGTCAAAACTGTTTGTCCATGGGATCCCAGAAGGACTCCCCGCATCTACCACCCCCTAAATGGAGAACTTGAATAAATTAACCATACTAAAAAAATTCTTCATTTTCATAAAGAAAGAATATTAATAAAAATGATACAAGACAAAATAAAATAAAACTATGAAATGAATTTAATATTAAAGATACAATGAGACTAAATTAATATAAATAAATGTATTATGGTATATTTAAATCAAAGGTAAAAGATAAATTAAGCTACATTAAATAATGAAAAAGAATTAAATAAAAAGGTGAATCTAAAATTTGGATAAGCAAAATGAATTAAAATTAATCTTGAATGCATCAATATTGATATCAGGATAGAGATAGATTATAACATATTAGGAATAAAGGTTAACATCATAAAAGATTATAAATTTTAACATGAGCCACGAGGTGTCAATGTCCTCAACATTGCCACTTGCTATTGTAAGGAAACATATGCTACAAAAAAATGAGAAAGAGCTATTAGCAAAGGGAGGATCCATTTGTGCAAAGCTGTGAGCAATTGAATATCCTTCTTAATGTCCATCGAATAGATTTCTTTTGTAAGAACAAGGATTATTGTAAAATATGCAAACTGTGTGTTAAGCATCCTTCATCATGATCAAAGACCCAATTTGTTATATGTTAAATATGGATACATCCATGTGGACTTGTAGAATGGTGTAGCATACATGTAAACACACAAATGACTTGATTAAAATAGGTAGAACAAACAATCTTCACCATGATCACTCAATCAAATTCATAAAATAATTTTGTAGATGGAATATAGCCCTTCAACCCATGATTTTACGTAAATCCATGCCCAAGGCTTATGTAATAGTTGAACAATATCTGAAAAATCAAACACTTGTGATGGCGATAATTCCTATGTAGTGGAAGGCCATAACTAACTTTGACAAATTGACATCCCTATTTTTAGGATGAATGAGGTTCGAACACAACTATAGTTTAGTCTCTGCGGAGGTGACATCCATCCATAGTTAGGAAATGCACCCATGCAACAGAGCAGCAATGACACAACCAACCAGCAATGCAAAGTGCCATGGAGAGCAGCAACAACATGGAACTACCATGCGGACAGGAACTAGGCTATGTAAGATTCCCATTATCCAGGTTAAGTATGTGTGATCGGATGAAAGTTGCGTAGCTGGCTCAAATTTGATTCCTTCCTCCACACCATCTAGTGGTAATGTCTCTACACTTTTTTATGTTAAGTATAAAAAAGTATTCTCAATAATCTTATGATAAATAATATATCACAACGTCCTATCTCAACACCTTTATAGATAAATTCACTAATGTGAATGTTACAAGGTCATCATCTTTCAGCTCTTTCAAATGTCAAAAAGCCATGTAATGATTTAAAAATCTGGAAAAGGAGGCTATCAAGATCTTTAAAATCTTCTAAGGAATAATATGCTTAAGAGTCCTACCACAAACATTTATGGTACATATAGGGAAGACTTGCAAAATAAAAGATACAATGTTAAGTGCACCACTACAGTTTAAGACTAATAATATGGATAAGTCTCTACATCATTTACTTGTAGTGAAAACAAGTATAAGGAATGGAAAAAATAACGTGGAATGGAAGGCGCAACTTTTCTAGGAGACAAAAACTATTGCAGTGAAAATTATCTGCCCAAGTCAGTAGCAAACATATATATGTAAACACAAGGAAATGAATATGGACCCGCCAAGCACCTTTCATCTGAAACCAATAGATAAATCACATACATGATCAAATACTAACTTTAAATATTCAACATACAAGTAATACTGGATGACTACACGTTAGGATTTTAAAATGTGTCGAGCATTATATTGTCAAGCTTACTTGATTGCATTTTACAATTAATTTTTGTTAAGTACCTTTTACAGGAATCACTAAATTTTCTTCTCGGAATGGCCTGGAGCTGTAACAGCTCTGGTTATAGACAACAATCAACTGGGAAACATATACCCTGAATAAAAAAATTCTTAAAATGGATATGGGATATGTATATAGAATGAATATGTTTTTTTGTGAACCTCGTAATTTTAGTAAGTATGATTCTTTTCAGTATGAGAAACCATAGATATAAAGTCTAATGCAAAAGCTAGAAAATAAATATAACTAAGCGGTAAACAAGAAGACAAATCCAATTTCAAAAAGAGCAATCAGTTGGATGAGCATTAAATCCTATGATAGCCATAACAATCTACGACTATTAGCATAGATAGAAACCTCTATGCAAAGCAGAAAGGTGACTAAGGTATTATATCATAATACACTTATTTTAATTGTTCGTGCAAAAGATTTGTTTTGAAAGGAAACATCAATGTTTTTTAATAACCAGCAAATACTGGAAAACATGCAATTAGCGTAAATGCGAGACAAAATACATTCTTAAATTGGACATCGACTACCATACAATATTTTTTAAACAAAACCAGAAACACAACTTATCCCTCAGCTCAAGTGCATCAAGAGGTGGACAGGCAATGTCTAGGTCATTATTGTGCTTCTAAAATATTTAGTTCAATAGACAAATAGAAACCAAAATTCAAGATGTTGATTATGATCCGCCAAATCTAAAATAATGGTATATTTGATGCATTTCAACTTTCAAGACGGATCTTCTAAACACTAAAATAAATGAAGAACTTGGAAAGAAGAAGGAAGAAACAAGGGAGGACCTAGGAAACAATCATTCTCCAGAGAATGATGACATACTTGATAACGCAGTTATTTTCACACATCGCAATCCCAATCAGCTATCCAGTTCCTCCATATCGAGCTAATAATTGGCTCGATTTCATAATGACTTGTTGCACAAAAGATGAGACTGACAACCCTATCGATGCTTCTCCTGCCTTGGGCTGCTCTACAAGCCACTTTAAATCACCCACGTTAAGAATTATACCCATATTCAAATTCCCTTTCACCATTTGGTCCAAATCTCTGAACTTCATAGCAATGTGGTATACAAAGCATTAAAATAAAATTCAAATAAAAATATACAAACAGTACTCAAAAACATGCAATTTTTATAAATCGGTCCAAATCTCTGAACTTCAAAGCAATGTGGTCTTCAAAGCATTAAAATAAAATTCAAATAAAAATACAGAAACAATACTAAAAAACATGCAATCTTTATAAACCAAAAACTGAGGCACAACTAAAGACTGAATATGCAGTAGTCAGAGAGTGCAGACATTTCAACTAAATAGTAGGAAGCCCACTGAGATACATGAATTTGAGGCAGAGGAAATACAAAAGACCATTTTGAGGGCCCTTGGAGCAAGGATGGCCCTCCGTGGGGTTAAGGCATGATCATCCTCTTCATCAACATACAAGGATTGGGAGACACCAATTAAAAAAAAATCCCTTCACATCTGGTACACCTTCATAAACCAAAGATATTGCTTCTTCAAGAAACTATGTTGCCTGGGGAAAAATCTAACAAAATCCTCTCTTCCATTCTAAAAGGATGGTCATTTATTTTTTATGATCCACTAGGAAAATCAAGTGGGCTAGCTACTTTCTAGAATCACTCCCTCAAATTGGTCCATTCCAACATGAACAATTCCGGTATCTTTTCCAAGCTCTTGTGCTTGGAACAAGGGAAATATTTATCCATCTTTAATATAGAATCTGAAAAGGGATGACTGATGATACTAGCCTTTCAAGAAGTTGACTTCAGTTTTGGTATGAATTACCTCAATTTCTTTCTCAAACCCAATGTATGAGGGTTTTAGGATTGGCTCTGGCTTTATGAAAAAATTGAAAAAAAGAGAGTCGAAAATGGTGTTAAGATGGAAAACAAAAGGAGGCAAACTTACCCTCATCAAATTTGTTTAAAATCTACACCCATGTATTGGTACTCTATCATGGATGTTGCATCTTAATCTATTATATCAATTAATAAAAGAATTTGTTTCCAGTTTAGAATCTTCTTCTATAAATGTATCTCTGGTTTGATGTGGTAGTCCTTAAACACACTATAATTTTCTAGCAAATTTATGATTAAATGTTTTGAAACATAAACAATCACATATAAAATAATAAAATAAAATTGATTAGGGAAATGTAACACAACACAAACAAAGCATAATCAATCAGTTGTGCCCGCCACATGCTCAATAGGTCAAAGTAGGACTCAATTGACAGACAAATTACCTACTTACACTACTCAACCATTTGTCACCATAATTAAAAAAGTTGGGATTTTATTTGTGTTCTTGACCTATGCCAATACCGTAGATATCCAAGATAGTGCAGGTGTCTTGCCTCATGACGAAGAGACACGGTGTCGGAAGGCACACATGAGACTTGTTAAATACAAAAACCATTTCACTGAAATAACGCTATGGAGCATAAGCTACACTATGTTTTACATCATGATGGTTGAATCCAAGCCAAATCCAAACCCCAGGATATGTTAGGCAAAGACTCCCGAGATTCTTGACAGTCCCTCTAGCACAGTCTCGTGTTTTCTCTCACGCACTTCAAATTAAGTTAGATCGCAACATTCCTTGAGAGTAATATGCTTGCCAACTTTGTCTTCATAAGCCTGAGTCCGAGGAACAATTAATATCCAAATGTCCTATCTACTATGAAATTTTAAGGCAGTATCATTTGCCTATTTAGAGATCCACAGCATTTGTTGATGACTTTAACCAAATATGAAGACCAAAAATCTTTGGATTTATTAATCCGATAAATGTTTCAATTTCGACAGAAAACCCTCAATTCCAGGTCCTTTTGTGTTGCCAATTCCAGATTCATCATGTCATATTTTCACAATTTAGATGAAGCACGTTGCAAGAGACTTTGTGATCAACTTTCATTTAGGAGATCAGTCGAGCAGCGCAGTATTTAGCAACCATTGTCAAAAACCAACACATATCTTCTCACCGATTTATTTCAGCCTTGAATGTAGGGGATTCAATGGCTTTGTAATGCTTCCAACTTTCAGGCCACTTCTCTCTGTTGTTGCTATTTTGTTGGAGACGCATTGGGAACTACCTTTGATTTCTATATTCATGTACTTGTTTCCAATCCTATAGCCCATTTTTTGCCACAAGTGAATATCAATATCTAAATTAAATCAAATCATTGTAAGTCAATAAGCTTCTATCATGAGCACCTGGACACGAGTAACAACTTTAATAATGCATCCCATTGGCACATAGGATAATAACAATAAATCGCAAAAAAGGATTTGTTATAAAATGGACAGAAATTCGTGTCCCGCGTTATTAATGATATCTGGTCTTATATGCTTTAAATTTACAGGCCCCTAAACCTAGGAAAGAAATGGAAGATGGAAGATGGTCATAAAACCAACTCAGTCTCATGAGGAACACTAGTGTGCCCTCCACTGATGTTTCTTTAATCATTATGGATAAAAATGAATTTTTGTTGTTGGTTTCCCAGATTGAAGTTTAATAGCTCCAAGCAATAGGAAATCTAACACTCCTTTGTGAGGAAGGTGTTCTAAATAAACTCTAGCTTCGCTCTTGGCATCACAAACTTCCCCTTATATAGGGAATTTGTCAGCATATTAGCCACTTTTAAATCTGTTAGAAAGTAGTCCGACACTACAAGTCCCTTCTAAATTCACTCTCTCAAGAGTGATGATGAAATACTGGATTCTCAAATATCCTAATGCAACTCTACTTGTCACAGTAAACAACGGTGAGCTCCAACAATTAATTCGTCAACTTTACAATCAAATTGCAAATCTGATTTCATAACAAGCAGGTGACAATTCCATATACTTTGTATCAAATGCACTAAGAACAATTGCCACCTACTTCCTATTGAATAAGAAAATAATCTAGTTTTATCCTTTAGTGTGGAAGTCTCTTTCATGGTAAAGGAAATCCCAAGCAACACAAGAATCATCAGTGTCATTCAGAATCCATTCTTCTTCCTCAACATCTAACCTTATTCTTGTCCTCTAGACTTAATGTCCAAATCCGAAATCTACTCTAGGGTGTCTTTATAGATCAACAAGGTCTTCCACAGTGACTACTTTTCTATTTCCCCTTTGGTTCCTTGGGGCAATATTAGTCTTCATTTGCACCATAATTAGTTAACTGTATCTCTTATTAATGAAAATGGGTTTGTCTAATTTATGAAATCCCCCTACCATGAGAATTCCATATTGGTTGTCTTTGCTTTTAGATCTCAAATTTAAGGGATTTTTTAGAATTGCATATTGGTTTTCTTTGCTTTAAGATCTGATTTTTTAGGGATTTTAATTATAAATATTTAATGTAGTAATTCCTTTTTTATTTTCATTCTTCCACCTTTCCTTCTTCAACCAATTTTGGTGGTCCTTTTGTAATTTCTCATGGTATCAGTTGAGGTTCATTAGATTATTCCACCATCAAAGTGATGATCAAATTGAGATTGTTAATAGAACTCTAGTCCCTGCTCTCCACATAAATCATGATCAAAGCATGCAATGACATAACTACATTTTGCAATATAGTTACAACAAAACTACACATATCTCAAGAGGACATTCTCCTTTTAAAGTATGTTATGCCATTCCAACTCTAGAAACCTTACGAGATTCTAGTTGCACTTCCATCCCCTATTACTTCTCAATGCTCATTAGAGGAAGGAATGGGACAAGGCTTCTTCATTTGCGCAAAACATGGAAAATACACGCTAGAGTACATGACACACACCACCAAACACTCCATGATTGGAATAAAGTCCCTCCATAGTTCCAGGCTGGTGGCAGTATTTGGACACTACATATATTCCACATTCCATAGCTTAACTCTGCAGATCTTCCATATGCAACTTACTTGCAATCAATCCTTGCGTAACTTACGCAAGTTGAAATTTATGTGCAACACTCTTTGGAACACTTATTTTCACGGATGATTTGACAACAAAATATTCCTTCAAATGGAGTCTAGATGCTGTAATTTTCAATTTATATGTCTTAGCAAGGACATTCGAAGCATCATTTGTTGTTTTTGCATATGCAAATTGCAGTAGTTGTGTCCTTCAAAGTTAGGAGTACACTAGCTAAAGAAGGGTCAACTCTTAGAAGTGATCAATTATGTTGCTCATTTGGTCTCATTAAATATCGAAAGAGGTCGAGGATGCTTCATTCATAGGGATTTAGGAAATTATGTATGTGCACCATCATATTTCATATTCATGTAGCTGGAATTTCCTAGCTATATCAGCGCCTAGATATAAATGACTCAAACATTGAATCCTTTTGGTGAAGAAGTATAAAAACCCTCAATCCTGGATCCTTAATAATAATTAGTAATTACCGAACACTATATGTTGTGAGTGCTTCATCAAGTGGTGTGTTTGCATGCCAATCATTATAATGAATGCTCGCCCAAGATCCCAATGATATCCCTGTCATCAAATGCAAACCCTATGCAATTCCAATGTTGAGTGGTGCTTTATGATTAGGACCCTTTGGATTTGAGTTCATTCTACATGTCATCAACCCCCTTTATTAGAGTACATATTTCCTCAAAACTCATCAAATTCTATAGGAAGAGTCCCCCAAACATTGGTTAAAAAAATGTTGTATCCACCAGACTTTGCTCATAATTAGGATAAGAAACCCACTAAACTGAGATCATAGAATAAAGATCTTGAAGAAAGGATTGTACCTATCTGTAACAACAACATTTCTTTACAAGTGGATTTACAATTGTAGCTATAACTTCATCCATTCCTCGGCAGCCAACTCATGCCATGATGCACACCCATACCACTATATTGCTGGAAATATATCTCCAAAATGATTTGGCATTTTGGATGGCCAAGGAAGGGGTGGCGGTAGCACTACCTAAGAAGTTGATTATGCTTCCTCTTTACAAGTATTGTATATCTTGGGAGAGCTTGAAAATTTTGTTTGTATGCTTGTGTGAGGGAAGCTTTGGAAATATGACTATTGGATAAGGCACAAGTCTTAAAGTTTCCAAATCTTGTAGAAATTCATTTTGAACACTAGTGGTTTGTAGGAATTGCCAGGAAAAATATGCATTTTGAATTCCTTTGTGAGGTTTTCTGTCGCTATTTCCATCTTATCCAAAAGTTACCTACTGACTTTAAGAGGTTTAGGGTCACTTAGGGTGTCGATATTGTCTACATGTCCAAGATTATTAATGCATCCTCCAATATTATTATTGCATCCTCCTTCCATTTGCAAGCTTTAGAAACTAGAATATCTGGATATTTCACTGTGCAGGTCTTTGAAGGATCTTACTGTCGAATTTGATCAGGTATCAAACTTAAATATATTAGACATGAGGGAGTGCTCTAGACTGAGATGTTTCCTTAAGCATTAGGAAAATTAAGTTATTTAAAACATGTAATCTGTGATGAGCACATCAAACAACAGTGGTTAGCTGTCAAAGCCCCTACTAGGCCTAATCTCAGTGGATGTTTTGGAAGAACACTTTAATTTGTATTGGATTGATGATTGTGAAGGCTCACAATACATAGTCTGGCCATGCCCTATGCATAACTTTAATCCAATACCTTGTGTTGATGAATTATGTACAATCTTATTGCTTCTAAGATTGAATTTTATTACAGGCATTACATCCTTAGACTTCGTGGTTATTGATTAATGAGCGGTTTATATAGTTATTAAACAAGATATGACAAAGGAAATTTATTGTGATAACCTATGATATTTTTATATTCTTCAATTTGGTTATACATTATTGTATATATCCTTAAATTAATTAGTGATTTGAGGCTATGATTTATTTGAAAGAGTTGATTACATAGAGCTATGGAATGCAAGGCTGTGACTAATTCCTAATGATGCTACAAACATCTTAATGGTGAAGAGGTGTTAGCATGCATTAAAAAAATCCAAAATTTACCATTGGATCTATGTTCTTCATATTCTTCATGCTTATGGGATCTTTCTTCATTTTTTTCTTAAATAGATGACAAAGTTCACAATTTTTTTGGGTGCAGAGGTTCTTTAGGTTTATGGATAGAAGTCTACATTATTACATTAAGTGATAAAATGAAACCAATTGGAACAACCCAACATTACCCACCTAGCAATTTAAGGAAATGAGTATTTTGTTAAAGAAATCAGTGCCCAGCTAAAGTCTAGTCTCTTGCAGTGGTCAAAGTCTGTAATTTGTTTTCACCTATCACAATTGCATATATAAAACAGAGACTAAACCAAAGCTTCCTAGGAATGAGAGAGGGGGGAATAAATAAATGGTACATGGAATAGCAATCTTTCTCACAAGGTGGAGGATTAAGAGGAAGCACTAAAGGAAGATGGAACCTTTATGCATCAAAATGTGGCTATGGACACTTAGTGGAATTCCAATCGACATAATACATATTACATTTGAACACATTGTTTTTTTAGTTTCCTTTCACCATCAAGGGAAACTAGTAGTGCTTGTCTTTTCTCTCCATAAGTGTTCTTTTGTATCTACATTCTTAGAAAAATCATGGAAGGGAATGACGCAATACTTAGAAGTAGCATAATTATGTTCTATATCAACTATGATATATGAAGAAAAATATTTATCATAAATATGTTATTAAGTCGCTGCATTGGGATAATACCCTCACACCAAAAATGAGCCACTGAAATTTACCAACTACTTAAAAAAAATCTCTATCCGTAGTCCCATCAAGAACTTTGAGCTTAAATTATAGACTATGTTATGATTTCAACAATCCCCCATGTAATACAATATAAAGAATTACAAAATATTTCAAGCAAGCATTTCCAAGCATAAAACAGTTATGAAACCAAAGGTTCACAACCCATCTAAACAATTTCATTTTATTTTGAAATCTAAAATGCCTAGTTAAGACATGTAAAATTAGAGGATCAATTGTTCTTGAATTGCCATTTTGTCTTGAAATAGATTCAACAACGGTTTTACATCACTCCAAACTCTGTCAAAAACAAAGCATCTTGAATACCCTTGGAAAGAACAGACTACAGACTTGAAAGAAACTAGACACCATATCACATTGTTGCATTCCATTCAACCATATTATATTGCATTGCAGAGCTAATTTTAGAATGCTTATTAATAAAAATATATAACTAATGAATCACAAAACGATGACCTTAGGATTTGCAGCACAAGTAGATCAATCATAAAACATAGAAGTTTTGCAATACAATGAAATTTCTCCACAATCGGCAGGTTAAACATTCCCGATAAGTCTCAACAAATAGTCGAAACTTGTAGTGAAGCATGGTTTGCTGGATAAATTCAAGCAAGATATCATGCCTTAAAGGATTGAAGATCTCATCAACGGATATACTAATCTCAATCTCATCCAACCCATGAATTCTTTTGAATGTTTATCTCCTCTCTCTTGTTCCTCTGCCGATCGCAATTTGTATTTAGCTTCTCTAATGGATTCTCTTTGCATAGCATGGATCTTGAATAGATGTTCCGATTAATAAGAAACTTAATCATAGAAATTACAGAACAGGGGTGCCACCTAATAAATGCCTAAAATTTCAAATCTCGATTTCTGATAGAACAGTTCACAAGAGTTGGTAGTTATTGTATCTCATTCATAGAAATTGATTTCACGGAAAATGAAAGTGAAAATATAGTATGGATTAACTGAAGGAAGATGATTTAGAGAAACAATATTATGCTTATTATAGATGATGTAATTTTCTTTATATGATTCTTGGCCCTCTAGTGACCTTTCTTGTGGTCTAGCAACAATTTGGAGCACTTGCAGAACATGGTCTTCTATGTGGATGAGGCTGGGTTACTTTGCTAGAATAGATAGTCTTCAGTTGTTGCTCTTAGCAAAAGGTAGAATGTAAATATTTAAAATTAGCATGGTTTACTACAAGGCAGGGATGATTTTAAGGACCCATACTTATTTAAAAGTGTATAAACCTTGGTGAATCTTACCAATTCTTAAAATGTTGACTATAAAATATTTGGAGATATTTTTCTAAAATTATTTCAATTTCTAAGGATTTTATATAGTTTATATAATAATTTGACGATTTTTAAAGTAAAAAAAGTTTACCCCAACAAAATTGGGCGAAATGGGGATTCAAAAAATGCAAATTGGCGAATATTGTTTTGGAAAAATACATGGAAAAATAGCCCATGGGATAAATTTTGCCCCTAAAATTATCCTTGCTACAAGGATAAGTATTTGTTACTTTTCCAAAATAGATTGTCCTCAGTTGTGTAGCTCTTAGGAAAAAATAGTCTATAAAGTAGATCTTCGAACTAGAGATTCATACATTCTCCAAGGCTAAAAACAAAAAGTAAAGAAACATAAGGAATACATTCAAACTACTTCAAAGTATTTTGCAAAAAGCACGTATCATGATCAACGTTCTCCTCAAACACTTATCGAAGTAGAATCATGTTTGCATAATGCCTTTGGGACATAGAATTTTCCCAAAACTATTCAATAGCCTTTTACCATCTAGGAAAAATTAAATAATTTTCACTGAAATTATCCATACATGGAGATAATGGAAAGGAACCCAATGCAATGTAGAAAGACATGGAAAGAGAAAAACAAGAGCTGAGCATATTCACATTAGATAGGGTTAGCTATTTCCCTCAGTAATTATGGCTTCAAAGATGGAAGGAATTGGGCTTGTTCAACCACTAACCTGTTAGACTTTTTCCTTGAAAAGATAAAATTTAGAAAATATTTTGAATGGTAGGAGAGGTGCATGATGGTAGGCGAGGGTGCTTGAGACTTTTAACAGAAACAAAATTTAAATTATTTTTTGAATATTCTTTAAGATGATAAGTAACAAATTTGAAGAGTACTCAACACCATTGTTGAAGAATATTGAGTGTCAATTTTAGGAGCTGTCAATGACAAAGAGATGTCCAATATTAGTGACTTTCCATGAATTAGGTTCCAACCCTACAAAATCAGAATCCAGTTTCAAAGTTCCTAGCCTTTGAATGTCTTTATGCACAAATAATTCACCAGCATAGATGGGATAAGGAAGAAGGTAAATCCCCATTTTAAAGGCATGAAACGATGAATACTTTGTTTTCGCTTCAACTGATCTCTCTTTCAAAAATAATTCTTTAAAAAATAGATATTGGGGGTGAATGAAACCATACCTTTGATTTACATGAAGAATAAAGGGAGAACTAGCTGCTACGAACCTCGTCTACTGGAAATCGGGGGCGATTGAAGGATTCATAACAAATTTAACAGGATATCAGGGGCGAATGGAGGATTTCCAAGGAATTTCAAAGGGTGAAATCAGTATTTATTTTCTCTCCCTCATCAATAAGGGAAGGCGAATGGTTTGATAGATATTATTTTTTCAATAAATGTGGGACGAATTTATTCAAATTTAAAAAATCATTTCCATATAAAAAATTCGCCCATAAAATATTTAAACTCCTCTAATTTCGCCCATGGGCTAAATTTCACCCCAAAAATTATCCTTGGATTCCATTGGAATGTATTAACTATTTCATTCTTGAAACAAGCTTTTCTTCCATTGGGATTATGTAATGTCCCCATTCAAATAATTGTATAGCAGACAATCCCCATCAATCCTACCAAGTTCCCTAGGTTGAATGGGTACATTGGGAATTATAATAAGGGAGCAAAGGAATAATATTTATACATTAGAATAGTCCAAGTATTTAATAAATAATTTGAATAAATGAATCCAAGAGGAATTATAGGTGGCAAATGGTTTTGAGGACATTTGGAGGATGTGGGACCCACACTAGCTTGGTTTCTCACTACCACATGGCAAATCTCACTTGCCATTTCGAATCCATGGGAAGGAAAACATTATTGGGTGAGTTGGTAAGGAATACACATTGAATTGAGCATCTTAGGTCGAAATGGGATGGAATAGTAACCTCCATGGAAGAGGAAGAGTAAAATTGGAGACTAGTGGACACTTGGGCTAGATTCCTTAGTCTTATGACAACAATGATGAAGCATCTATGAGATCTATGAAAAAATTCAGATCTGACTTCTGACATCTTTCCATTATGAAATTTCAGACCCAAAAATAGGCTCAAGGAAGGCTCTAATGGAGTTGGGGAAGCCAAAGAGACTCCTACTCGAATTTGGGAGAAGATGGAGGGTTGGAAACTAGGAGACAAGTGGCAAATGTGGAATATTTCTTAAGTGGAAATATCTAAAAGCTAATGAGAGGATTTCGACCCTTAGAAGGCTAATGTTGGTTATAAAATGTAGAAATAAAGTATGAGAATGGCTTTTGATGATTTGAGAAAAATTGCATTTGTGAAGAGAGAGTTAGTGGATGACTAGTTTCTTGCCTTAGCCAATTTCGAGGGTGAAAGATTCCCATCCAAGTTGGTATTTGGAGAGGCCACTAAGTTATTTCATGGTGCTTTAATGGAGTTTTTATTTTCAGGTATCAACTACAGGAAGGTTCATGGTTTGGTTTAGTGCAGCACTTTCCCTCCACCATTTCCAGTTTTGAAGGCATATTCATGCTCCTTGAGGGATTGCGCTTTGGGTGAGAACTTGCACTCATTGGGAGAGCTTCATATAATATATTTCTGATTGTAATAGCTTCATATCCCCTTTTCTTCATATTCAGAAATTCTCGGATCGAAATACCCACTGATTGTATGCAAAAATGTTGATTAATGAGCAAACAATGTCCATTTCCCCACTACATTGATGTATGGCATGATAATGCTGATGATTTCAAATGAATGGATGATTCTATGATACATTTATGATGAATATACTTCCATGGATGTATTTTACAAGTTTCATGTACTGTACTTGAGCATTTAAAGTAATTTTACTCAGTTTAATTGCATTGGGAGAAGAAATAGTGTCATTTCCCCAAGAGTCGAATTGATGATTTTTGCAATTGAATGGGAGAGGTTTGGAACAGAGATAAAAATAAATTAATTATGCACATGAGACCTTAATAACATTATTAATACATCCCCTACCTCTTTTCAGATATTCGAAGGAGTTTGGAAGCATTTGGGAGGCCATTTTCATTGTTTACCCAGGGGAGATTTGATGCATAAATTGCTAGTTAAAATACCATACATTGACCAGAATACAAATCAAATTTGCAGAAGTATTTTGAGGGTTATAAATCATCCCTGAAATTAATATTCAAGTCTAAATATCATTCATACACCCTTACAGAAAATTTGGGAGCATTTGGGTTAATTTGGAGGCCAAAACAGTAAAACTAGTCAAGTTCGAAATTGGGGAAAAATTGGAAAATTGGGCATTTTCATAAAATTTTGAAAAAGGGACAATACAAATTATTAACATTAATAATTGGATAGGGGTGCACTCTCAATGACTTAGTTACTATTGAGTGTACCAAAATTTATTAATGGTAACTTAATTCTCTCTAATCTCTACCTTGACTTTTTAGTGTGTTTGTGTTTGTGAATTTATGCATTCTTGCATAATCAATTATAATAAAAAAATTCCAGTTATTTATGGTGGCATACTCATGATTCATTTTGTAGGTTTTAGAAAAATAATTAAATGGCTTTTCCAACAGGTATTAATGCCATATGAAAGGATAAATTTTTAATTGCAGACTTAATTTTTTAATTAATATTTTGAGTAGTGAAGCTTAGGGATCAAACATAATATTGAGGAAAAAAATCAACTTAACTACACCAACAGTAGGGTTAGAAAATTTGTTATATCTAACCCTTATGCTAACCCCAACCACAAATAGAACCCTTTATAGACCTATAATTCTACTAATCAGCGTGGACCATGATTAGTAATTTAATCCCATAAGAAGAGAATAATGAGATGCATCTAATACAACTTAGGATTTGGTTGAGCTCCTGAAAAACTAATGAGGAAGTCAGAAAGGCCGTCTCACATGATACTAAGCGAAATTTCCCAAGCAAACTGTTACTTTTTAATGGTAATGTAAGACTACTAAGAAAAATATTGATTTTGTTACACAACATTTTGGGTCAATTAAAATTTAGAGTTGCATAACAGAAATTGAACAGCTTGTAAGAAACAACCAACTACTACTATTTGGGACTTGGCTAATTTCCTTAGAAAACATAGGATGAAATTACACAGGTTTGCTAACTATGGCACTACTATCATAGATCCATACAACCCTAGATATATTAAACATAGAGAGATATTAAAAAAGGCACCAGATGCAAACCTCTAGCTTGGGATGTCAGTTTGTTTTCTCCATTTTAGTTTAGTTTATTAGAGTTACACACTACCCCTTCTATAAGAGCACCTCACTTTTCTTGGTGCAAACACCAACTTTCCAACCAAGATGTCATTTCTGATTGGAAACACAATATTAATAAACATTATGTTTTTGATACAAAATTTAGAAACTAATAATGTTCAGGTGCATGATAGAAATTAAAAGAGCTTTCAGGTGCATTACAAAAATTAAAAGAGCCTTATAATTTTGCAAATTTTCCTTTCTGTCAGAACCTTTACTCTTTGTTAAAAAAATATTTACAGAAACATGGAGGGAGTATCCTTTTGATGCCTTCAAAAAAAATTATCTTCAGCTGACTTCTTATGATAGAAAAATATGGGTATTACAAAATAATTCAATTGACATGTCACTATTGTCGACTAGTGCCTGCTATAATTGGGACATAAAGAATTTTGATGTCACCCAACTCAACCTAGACATTGCATTGTGGACACTACACATTTACATAAATAAAAAAGTATAATATTCAAGATTTGATTGCAACAAAATCAATAGAAGCTTAATTAATATTTTTCAATAACTTTATACTCTTACCAGTTCATTTAACATCACACCATGGAAATCAACAATTTCCAGCTTGAATATTCTTACCTTGAAAATGTTGTTCTCATGTAGCTGGAGCCACTCTCTAATACAAGACATGCCAAACATGTGTCCATAAGAAAGGGAGTTGCATTTCCATATTTCAAATGTCAATCTTTGGACATTTGATTTCTATTATAAATTGACATAAAACATCTTTCTGTAAGAAAGATAATCTAAGATAATTTGATTTCTGATAACAAGACATAAAGATCAAACAAACAGTGTTAAATTTTCTGAATTTACTTCAATATGATCTAGGATCTTAACTGAGAGAATAACATGTACAACATATCTACAGCATATCAATCATGGAGACAATAATGCAAGCACACAAGAGACACAAAGATTTACTTGGGGAAAACCATAAAGGTGAAAAACCCCAATAACTTCCTCAGAGATAGATAGAGCAATGATACAACCAACCAAGAGAGATAGCCATAACCTAGCAGCAGATCCTCCTCCTCCATAAGCGCGCCACTCCTCCTTGAGTGCATGTGTGAGAAGTGAGTGATCAAATAGAGTGCCTCCCGCACTCTATTTATACTTGACTTGACTTGCTTTTTTACCTAACTCATGTAGGCTCGAACTTAACCACATAACATAATGCTGACTGGGCCGACCCCCAATAGGGTGGTCTAATAACCCTTTGACCCACATGACTTATACAGGGCCGACCCCAAACAAGGTGGTCTAATAACCCATCAAGTATAAGTTACGACACTTCCGTATAGAGGAATAATAACATCTCTATAGGAATACAATATACATATATGTGAAATACATTCCGAAGTTACATATTCATCAACACTCCCTCTTAACTAGGAAGGTATTTCTCAGCACAGTTCTTCTAGCACAAGTCATCTTCTCTGGATCATCGTCACTGGATAATCGTCATCGAGTCATCATCATCGTCACTGCTGCTGCTATCTCAATCAATCTCTGAATCTACTCATCATAGGAAGTTCTACAGAGCCAGTCCTTTTTCATACTGGATGTAGGCCCACCACCTACAGGTCTTCGTCATCACTGGCCATACTGTGGAATCCTCGGGACTTATTACGTGCATCACAAAACCTCGAAAGAGCATCCCAGGATGTTACGGGTACACAACTCCGACCTGTAGGATCTCCTAGGGCGCTATTACATGTGACCCCACCACAAAACCTCGAAAGAGCATCTCAGGATGTTACAGGTACACAACTCCGACCTGAAATCTCCCAGGGCACAAATTACATGTGGTCCACCACAAAACCTAGCAAGAGCATCTCAGGATGTTACGGGTACACAACTCTGACCTGAAATCTCCCAGGGCACAAATTACATGTGGTCATGGCAAAACCTCGCAAGAGCATCTCAGGATGTTACGGGTACACAACTCCGACCTGAAATCTCCCAGGGCCCAAATTACATGCCATAGGACAAAACCTCGCAAGAGCATCTCAGGATGTTACGGGTACACAACTCCGACCTGAGATCTCCCAGGGCGCTATTACATGTCCTCCCAGAGCAATGTCTCGAAAGAGCATCCCAGGCTGTTACGGGTACACAACTCCGACCTATAGGATCTCCCAGACATGCTCATCTGCACAACCTGATCCACGGCCATAGAGTATCAACCTGATACTCACCATACATCATCCTGATGTACTCATGATCGTCCTGATCATCATCACTGCAACGTCCTGCTGCATGTCATCTGGAGCAACATCCTGAAGCTCATCATCTATGATCATCCTGATCATCACTGCAACATCCTACTGCATGTCATCTGGAGCAACATCCTGAAGCTCATCAATGCATCCACCTGATGCATACCAATTATCTACCTAATACATATCATCATACATGATCCACCTGATCATACAATGTATCCACCTGATACATATACAGATACATGGTCCAAGCATCCAACATGATGCACATACATACATAAATGATCCACCTGATCATATCCAGCATCCAACATGATGCATACATACATAAATGATCCAACTGATCATATCCAGCATCCAACATGATGCGTACATACATACATAAAAATGATCCAACTGATCATATCCAGCATCCAACATGATGCGTACATACATACATAAAAATGATCCAACTGATCATATCCAGCAGAAACCAGAACATCATCCTGATGCCCATTATCCAGCGCTTACATCCACAGCCATGTGAAGGATCCTTCTTCCAACATGCTTGGAATGGCTTCAGCAAATGTGTCCATCACTTCTTCCTCGAAGTGTCCTCTATCTGAAGAACGCCAAGCCTCTCTCTGAAGTACTCGAACTTCACTTTGGCTAGTGGCTTCGTCAGCACATCTGCAATCTGCTCGTCTGTCGCAACATACAGAAGCTTCACATCTCCTCTATGCACCATATCCCTGATATAGTGATATTTGATCTCTATGTGTTTTGACCTGTCATGAAACACTTGGTTCTCGGATAGCTTCACACAACTCTGGTTATCACAGAAGATACCACTAGCCTCCAACGGGAGATCAAATAACTCAGACAGTAGCTTCCATAGCCATACTACCTCACAACTAGCTGAACAGGCTGCAACATACTCTGCCTTATCTCTACTCAGTGCTACGCAGGACTGCTTCCTGCTAAACCAAGAGATCACACCTGATCCCATACTGAAGCAACACCCAGATGTGCTCTTCCTATCTGCAGCACTGCCAGCCCAATCTGAATCAACATAACCCTGCAGGTTAAACTTTTGATTCACCTCATACCTGAGCCCATAATCCATTGTACCCTTCAGGTACCTCAGAACATGCTTTACAGCAACCAGGTGAACACTCCTCGAATCCATCAGGAACTGGCTCAATGTTTTCATAGCAAAGCAAATGTCTGGTCTAGTGTTCGTTAGGTACATCAAGGACCCAATCATCTGACGATACATAGAGACATCAATCGGCTCAGATGAAGCATCACATAGAAGCTTCAGATTCGATGCCATAGGTGTGGTGATGGCCTTGCAATCCATCATCCTGAATCTTTTCAGGATATATACTGTGTACTTCCCTTGACCAAGGAAGATTCCACCTGCATTCTGCCACACCTCCATACCTAGGAAATAGTGCATCATTCCCAAATCTTTCATGTCGAATTCAGCTGCAAGCTTTCTCTTAGTATCTACAATCAGTCTATCATCTCCTGTCATAAATAGGTCATCAACATACAGGAGTAAAATCACTGGATTCCCTTCCTCAACCTTATAGTAAAGGTTGGAATCTGCTTTACTCTTGGTAAAGCCCAAGCTAGATAGAAAACTGTCCATCCTACCATACCAAGTTCTGGGAGCTTGCTTCAAGCCATACAAGGCTTTCTTCAATCTGCACAGATATGACTCCCTGTCATGTATTTCAAAACCGAGTGGTTGTTCCACATATACTTCCTCTTCTATTACACCATTCAGGAAAGCTGTCTTGAATCCATCTGGTGTATCTTCTATTTCATCACTTTTATATTTCTCTATGCTGCCATCTGCAACATGCTTGATATGATAGTTCTATTTGGAAGTCACAACAGACTTCCCTTTAGCTCTTGGGATCGCATCCCAAACATCATTTTTCATGATCGACGGATCATGGCATTCTTCCCGTATCCTGGGAACTTCAATATCTTCAATAGATAATTAATGTTGATGAACAAATGTTGTAGTCCTTTTGTAGGTGAAGATATACAGTCTTTCCTACAAAACAGGTTAAATTGCATGATTAGAAACATCTCATAATTTTCAGAACAAATTCTTACACATAAAGAAATATGTCATACAGTCATGCAATTATCTTAGCCAATGCTTCAATACAACATTTATCCATATCCCGTAACTTTCTAGATGCCTTCCAATCTCTACCAGAACATTGTTAAGAGTGTGCACAAATCCCAACATGTCAGCAAAGAGGTTTCATTCTAGATAAGTAGCAATGGAATGTTGTACAGTGCCATAGGCCACTTACCCATGTATATTAGTAGTATACGGTTCATTAATGCAACTATTCTAATATGCACAATACATATCCTAAGTCTAGGAACATGAGCATATACATCATTGAACAATTTTATTTAAACAAACATATATGCAAGAAATGATAATTAAAATACTTATCTTTGTTTGTTTGTTGGGTGGACTCCCTCTGAGTCTTCGCTTTCTTGCAGGAGCTGCTGGAGTCCTAATCTGCAGTAGCTTCTTCTACAACTTTCTGCTGTGGAATGTAGAGAGATGGTCAACTCCCTCTGAATATCTGCATCCTTTCATAAACCACTGTAGTGTACTCCCTCTTGATCTTTGCTTCCTAGATTACCTGTTCTTGAACTCATATTCATCCTTGGTTCCTATGCATGCTTATTAGTATCATGATTGTGTTATCCTTGTGAACTCATATAAAATCATACATTCATTAGTATACTATTAAAACACAATAATCTTAAGCATGTATAGTCATGATCATTTCAAACAGAAAATAATAAGCATTAGCATTCAAGGTTTATGTAGGATCATAAGAAACATAACATGTCTAAACCTGTAATTACTCAAACCTATGACTCTTCAGGTTAGTTGAATCATCAAACAAGATAAGAGATATAATATGCATAAAACCTGTGATTATTCAAACCTATACCTTCATGATTCTTCTGGTTAGTCATATCATCAATTATGGTAAGAAACATAATATGCATACAACCATGATTATTCAAACCTATGACTTTTCAGGAATAATCATTATCAACAACAGTATAAGATACTAACACAAGGTAGGATTCTAGCTTGATATAGGAAAAACATACCTGGATTAGCATGCTAGCTAGTTATGTCTAATATACTCACATGATGTCTTCTTGTTCTTCTTCAATGACTTGTGCTAGTAACCTGTATATCTCATAGGTTAGCCATTATAAAACCAAGTTATACATACCTCGTAAATGGATCTTCTATGAGATCCATGACAATGGATGAGTCTTTATCCTCATGTCATCATGATCATATGTTCTTGAACTGGAACATGATTTGTCTTTCTTGGTGTATCTTTCATGTTAGTAGACAACATAAACCTGATACAACACCATAATGCATTAGTACAATCATAAGTGTCAACACCCTAACCAATGAATATCTTCTATCATGCATTCATAATTTTGTTAAGGTGATACGACAAATCTAAAATCAAGATTTTACTAACCGTAATAACATGAAGACAAACATACCATAAACTTAATCATGAACAAATCTCAAAACATACCTCGATGAGTCATACCTGTCGAGATCGCTTGTAATCTCCTTATGTAAATCCTTTGCCTCATCTCCCTCTGAAACAGGAACTCCTTCACTTATGCAGATGACCAATCCATCTTCTTCTAGGATTAACCCTATCCACTTGATTTGCAAGAACTGGACCTGGAGCTAGATATGGGTTTGTCAGAGAAACCCCAAAAATTCAAACTTTGAATTTCAAACTTCTGAAAGGATAGAAATATGCGCCTTGATGAGCTGATCAAACTGGTATATTCAGAATTTTAAAACTGCAAAGTTTCACTCCTCAATTTTGCCTTTGAAACTTTCGGATTCACTGGATGTGACCCTGAACTGGGGTTTGATGAAGCCCACTCTTCTGCACAATCAAAAGGTTTGATCCAAAGCTCTAAGCTTCTATTTTTTTTTTTTGAGGAGCTTCCAGCCGTGGTCATAGATTTCAAAAATTCCCATTTTTACAGAAGCCCTAATTTTCCACTTTTCTGATCAAAGTCCCGAACTAGGGTTTGATCAAGCCCGGCCTTCTTCCCAACCAAAAATTCTGATCTTGGTCTCTAAATTTTTATTTTGATGAGTAGCATTCAGCCGTGGTCTCCAATTACAAAAATTCCAACTTTCTCCAAAGCCCTAAATTCCGGAAGCCATGAATGAAGGTACCAAAAAATAATTCTGTTTTGATAGAAATATGTACCTGATTGTTTCTAGTGTAACTCCGAAATTTTTGATCCACATGGTCTGAAAAAGTTTCCTGAGATAGCCTGACCTGTTAGATTTCCATCCTAATAGGTCTGACCTCAATTGGATTTTCTGAGAGAGAGTTATGCCAAATGTCGCAACGTGACCTGTTTTGGGATAATACAGGAGAGTGAACTTGTATGGCGTGCCACATGTCACTGTTTCAACTTCGGCCTCTGAAAATATTTCCTGAGATATCTCGACCTATTATCTTTCCATCCTGATAGGTCTGACCTCAATTGGATTCTCTGAGAGAGAGTTATGACAAGTGTCGCAACGTGACCTGTTTATGGGATAATACAGGAGAGCAAATTTGTACGGTATGCCACGTGTCACTGGTTAACCTTCGGCCTATGAAAACATTTTATACAATAGTACAGTCTGTGTACTACCTGTCACTTTTTACGAAATTTCATTTGGAGCTTCCTATCCCAAGTTATGACCTTTTTCCCAAGGTCACCTGATTTTAACTCAGATCTAGAAGAGGCAGAAACCCTATATTGCACAGATCATAAATCACAAAGTACAACGAATTAGAGGTTGTCCTTTGGACACAAGGTACCTGGAGATTTAATATTCATCCTGTAACAATTTCAGATCTGAAAACTTCACCAAAACGGATTTATAGCGAAATTGCTATGATGACTAGTTTTTTCTATATCAAGTCCTAGCATCGTAAGTGCAACAAGTGTCATACATGCCATATCATGCCTTCTTTTAGGCTAGCTCTGATACCATGTTAAATTTTCTGAATTTACTTCAATATGATCTAGGATATTAACTGAGAGAACAACATGTACAGCATATCTACAGCATATCAATCATGGAGACAATAATGCAAGCACACAAGAGACACAAAGATTTACTTGGGGAAAACCATAAAGGTGAAAAACCCCAATAACTTCCTCAGAGATAGATAGAGCAATGATACAACCAACCATGAGAGATAGACATAACCTAGCAGCAGATCCTCCTCCTCCATAAGTGCACCACTCCTCCTTGAGTGCATGACTGAGAAGTGAGTGAGCAAATAGAGTGCCTCTCGCACTCTATTTATACTTGACTTGACTTGCCTTTTTACCTAACTCATGTAGGCTCGAACTTAACCACATAACATAATGCTGACTGGGCCGACCCCCAATAGGGTGGTCTAATAACCCTTTGACCCACATGGCCGACCCCCAATAGGGTGGTCTAATAACCCTTTGATCCACATGACTTATACAGGGCCGACCCCAAACAAGGTGGTCTAATAACCCATCAAGTATAAGTTACGACACTTCCGTATAGAGGAATAATAACATCTCTATAGGAATACAATATACATATATGTGAAATACATTCCAAAGTTACATATTCATCAACAAACAGAAGACTACTAGTACTAACTAAACTTGGTCTATGAACTCTCTTCAAGAAACAACTTGGGAAAGAGAATATTGTGGCAATCAGTCATGGAAAGAAATATTGATAGTGAAGTCCTTCCTTGAATACTTCTATGTAAAGGTTTGGTCTAATATGACTATTTGTTGTAGCTAATGTGATACTGAGATTTTGTGATTAACCCTACCGTAACTTCGCCACAATAGCCTGTGTGACCAGAAAACCTAAACCTTGCCTTTATAGTGATTCTTATTTTTAATGTAAAAAATAGTTGCAATATAATTGTTTTTTTATAACAGAAAGTTATTTTCAGTTTAAAAATAGAAAAGATTATCTAGGTTACTCTATTGGAGATTTGGGTGTTTCTAAACTATAATGGTTGTTAAACTAGACATGAAAAAAGGGGATAATCTATGTTTTCACTTTTTTTAAGATACGCATCAAATTATAAGAACCACAATTGTAAGTTCCTTAAAATTTGAAAGCTTCTCCTCTTGTAGCTCTCTCCATGTTCTTATGACAAGTTGTGGCTTCTATACATAACCAGCTTATACTAGAATTTAAGTAATTTTATTTCTCAAAAGAAATAGAAGTACAGATTTCACCCATTATCAATATTTTATGTTGTGTACATTATTTTACTGATAGAAAGTAGTTTTGAACTCTTTCAAATGTTAGAGAAAACATTGCTAAACTTTGCTAATAGTTTTGACAACAAAAAATAGAATGGCTTTTCTCAGTGGCATTATTGCACATACCATATACGGTGATCCCCTTTAGTTGTCCACTCCTCCATGCAAATAGAACAATGTAGAGCCTCAGTATCACTTGTAAGAAGTAGATGAATAGTGGAGGAGGAGAGGGTGGTCGATCGGCTCAGTGAAAAGGAGAGTGTGTTCAATGGACCTCCACCAGATGAGGTGGTTGGCTGGCTCGATGAGGAGGAGAGGGTGTTCGGTCAACCCGTGGATCAAGAGAGGGTGGTCAGTCATCTTGGTGAGCAGGAGAGTGTGGTCACTCGACCTATGCAAAATAGGGTGGTCACTCTACATGTGGAGGAGAGGGTGGAGGAGGAGGTGGAGGACCCCTCCTCTTGAGTAGCCTAGCCACACTTACAATATGATGCATCAATAATTTCATATCACGGGAAAGTGTCACCCATATAGTTGTGAACTTAGGGACTTCTAAGATCAGGTTAACTCATCCAGGGTGCACTCCCTATTGATCCAATAGTCTAGATAACTTATCAACCACTACCTCACATAATCTACAATCTGGACTATGTCGCAAGTTGGGTCTTTATAACTGAGGAATCTCCTCAATCTTATCCATATCATCCTCATGTTGGGTATGAAGCTCCCCATCATGTGTGGGAATATCTATAAAGAAATAAACAACAATAATTAGAGAATTTAAAGAAAACATTACAATAAATTACATGTGCATCAAATAACACAAAAAATGAAACTAGATATTTAATCAAAACATAACACTAATATCACCTCTAACATCTGGTGGATCATCCTAGGTTAAAAGGGAATTCGTACATCCTTGTCAGTCCATCCCTATGTATGGGTATTAAATAAGATCCATGGTATGTCATCCTCGTTGGAAAGCATATCTAGTACCTTTGGACTAATCCTAGAAAGGAACTCTGTCTATCCCCTCTTGGGCATCAACTATCCCCACATATGCATATGTGCATCGATCCTCAACCTAGGAGGGTGGCGACTAAATGATGGTTTAGTCATCAGACACCTCTAAAAAAATAAAAATAAAAATTACTATGATCCAAAAGGGAAGCCCATCCTCCCATCAAACAAAAAAATGATAGTGATCCACAGCTAAACAAAACTGTAGCGAGAAAATGGTATACGACCTAGTCAATTTGGGTCTCTGCATCAATGAATCTGCATAGTAAAATAGAGGGAAACTATCCCCTATGCGGTATAGTGGGCCACTATTGTGACCCTACTCTGCATTGAATGCAAGAACAAGCAACTGGACACCAACAACCTAGAAGTCACTAAGGGTAGTGATGTCTTCACAAACAAATCACTAAACATATGCAAGCTAGCTCTCTCCTGCAATGTTAGGTGGAAGATTAGGGAAATGGGGGGAATCCTCCCTTCTCCTAGATAGACTAGAAAAAAACTATATGCCCTTGTCTATGGGTTAGTACCACATATTGGGATTGACCATAAATGACCGCCTCACATGATCTGAATGATGGATCAACTACACCAATAAGCATGAGTTTTGCCTAAGGGATGTATCCTCCCCATAAAACTTGAGGAAGCCAACATTCCTCAAGAGGGTAGGAATCTCCGTTGTAATAGGTAGATGGTGCAAATCCCTCTCCCTCTCCTAGGCCTCCCATGTCTCCTCTATAAGTTTATATCATTTCACCTACTGATGTTGCCACTATGCCACTATTGTCTCGGATCCACATGCAACATTTGTTAGGAACACACACACGGACACACACACACACACACACACACACGGACACACACACACACACACACACACACGTATATATATAATTAAAATTATTCCTTTTTGCAAAAAAGCTGTCTAAAATTACCGGTGCACCTAAAAAAAGAGAATGCATTATTTCCAGTGCTCTGACATGTACCGCTAATTGTGTGACATAAATAACTATTATACATTGTTAATGCGTTGTGGAATTTGATAGTGTTCATTGGTGCTCCCATTTTAAGGAACACCAGTAACAATAGTGTGGCACTAGAAACATGAGGCACCATGACAGATGCACTTAAAATAAATGTATGCACTAGAACTATGCTATTCCAAAGTGCATTGACTTGCTTGGTTATTCACTAGTTCAAAATGATGAATGGTCCATTTATGAGATAATGATGCAAATTCATTTATTTATGTATAAGATTGATATGAAAAGATGAGAAAGTTTGCATATGTGGATATAATAAAAGTTGAAGAAGACATTTAAAGGATCAAATTCATTTAAAACCAACTAGAGCCAGCCTAGATCCATCTTAACTTTTGATCTATCAAGCGCCCTTGAGGGATTTTCACCTCAAGGTATTTGACACCTCTTGGGGCTTGATAGATCTTAGAGTTAAGATGGATCTAGGTTGATCCCCATTACCCACAACCCCCGACATCACGAGCCACAAGCCCTAATTTCCACTAGCCCCAAGCCCTTGCCATTGCAATCCCTATGCTCCCGAACCAACCCCCAATGCCATGAGACTTGGGCCCCCTTCCTTAGGCCCTGTTGTTGAAGGTCATGGCACCACCTACCCTACCTACAACTATTGCATGCCCTCCCCTTACCGCCATGGAAAAGGACCACCCAACTCCCCCACTCCCCATCCCGTCACCAAGAGCACTAGACCCCCATCCTCATTGTGGGCCCTGTTATCAACAAACTTGTCGTTGCCCCTAAAGGTGGATCCGTGAGGATGGTAGAGGGGATGGGAAAACAAAGAGGTGAAACCAAGATAACCTCGACTCCCAAATGGATGGTTGTTACACCAATCAAGGCAATCTTCACTTGATGTTATCTTAGCCCAAGACAACAATGGGGGAGACCCAGATCTACTCCCGATAGGAGAGATCAGACCAAGACACCAAATCAAATCAAATAGGGATGAAGTACATAAGGTGTATGGTGAAGTAAACCCTAGATCTATGGATGAAGTCACAAGGTGAGTAATGGATTGGATCAAGAGGCTTAAGCAAGGTAAATTAGATCCAATTTGGTTATGCAAGTGATTTATGAGATTAGAACACTAGATCCAGGGACTGTTTACCACCCTTCTTTACTGACTACACTTAGTAATTGGACATGCTTGGCTTGGGTAGACACTTTGAACTGTACTATTTACTTTTCTTACTTTCAGAATTTCTATTGGACAGCTACATTGGCTCATGGTGTTGTAACTGCCTTCTTGGATTTAGGAACGACAACCAAAATTTATGCGTACGGCCTTGGACATTTGCACTATGACCAATCGTATTCCCTTTTAAGCCTACACGATTACTTCAGTGTGAACTACAGCTACCACTTTTCCGGAATCCTCGGAACTGCCTTTGGAACTCAGAATCAAGGTACTAGTCAAAGATGAGAAAATCCACTGCCTTGGGAACCATGTCGAATGCAGGGTAGTTAGGGACAGTATTGGGGCTAACCATTACCAAAGATGGACTTGTTTGACAGGTATGACAGTATCAATGCACCCAAGTCTTAGACAGAAGATTAAAACACTGAAAAATTGGCCAAGTCAAGAAAATCGTGAGGGTTGGGAGAAGCTCAATGCTTATGAAATTGGGCCAATGGACTCCCCAAAAGTGATGCCATTGATAACCCACTTTGGGATTTTCCCGATCTACAATAACCAGAAAGGATTTGCCAATTGATCAAGGCATTTGATCTATAGAATTTTTAGTAGGTTTTAACTTAGGGTTTTAATAGTAAAATGGAGATGCCAATGCATTGGAACCAAGTAAAGAAGAACAAAACTGTGGATCTTACATGGATAACCTTGTAGATTCCTTGATGATGATGATCTATGCAAGCCTGATCAATTTGAGAAGATTTGGAGTATTTTTCTATGAATTTGATTTGCCCAAGGAAGCCAATGCACCCTCTCTCCTGCACAACAAACGTCAACAATATCAGATTTGATGCATCAATAGATAAAGACTAATGCTACATAATAAATAACAAGAAGATAGCATATACACAATGATACTAATGATAACCCCCTGATACAAGTGAATGCCAAGTGATCGAGTTGATGAAGCCCTACAAAAACGCCCAAGTTGAAGTCGCCCTCCTGTAAACAAGACAAAGTTTCCACAAAAGATAGATCTTACCACAAATACCCAAATGCTAGGATGCAATAGACTTTCCAATCACCATCTACGAACACCAGATGCAAAGGAGACCCAAGAATTTCCATAAGAAATTTTTCTATTATCAAGATTCCAAGATTCCAAGAGCCAAAGAAGCTTTACAATGAGAAGCTCTCTCCTTTATATAGGAGGGAGAGATACCAACACCCTAACCACCTTTTGAATGGATGGCCAAGATTAAAATATCAAAGTGATCTAATCAATGGTTGAGATGAGCTCAACATAAAGTACATGGATCAATATAACAATACAATATATCATTGGACCAAATCGCCCTAGGAGAGGGGGTCCCACCAAATGTCAACGATAAAACATAAGAAATATCTCATGGTGGGTCTAGGGGGTCATGAATTTCCTCCTTAGTGTGTCCCCATGGCACAATAACATCAAAATACCAAACTAGACACCAAATCGTGCCTCTCTGGGAAAGTCATGAGCCATTGGACCAAATCGCCCTATGAGAGAGGTCCCACAAAATGTCAATGATAAAACATAAGAAATAGCTCATGGTGGGTCTAGGGGGTCATGACTTTCCTCCCTAGTGTGTCCCCATGGCACATAAACATCAAAATACCAAACTAGACACCAAATCGTGCCTCTCTGGGAAAGTCGTTAGCCTTAGGAGGCTCCAAAAAATCATAAAACGTGCCGGAGAGATGGGTGTGGGTCCCATTGGAAGCTGAAACTACTGGAGAAGGTGTGGAAGACATCACACTCATCATCAAAACTCATCCCATGCCAATCCCTTGCCTCAGTAGCCCAAATCAAATCCTTCAGTAGCCATTTTCACCATTTTTAATCTGCCTCGGGAAATGTGAACATGCCCAAACTGCCTCCTGGAGTGCCTGCGCTGTCAAGGTGAGCCCACCAGGCTCTCTGGGAGGGGGGTAATATGGTAATAACAAGTGGCTGTACCATCCCCTCCATACACAACGACCTAGGCAAACTAGTCAAATCCAAACTCTGCTCTGACAAGCCATCTAACAAGCCAAAACTGCACTAGGATAGCCAACTAAGGCCAATCATCACTGTAACTGCCCAGAACAGAAAATAGACTGTCTCATTGGACTCAAAGAGCCCAAATCCATCTAAGGTGTGTACTCATACACCATATGGATCTCTGCATGATCATATAAAATATCCAGTGTGCCCAGACAGATAAATAATAATAATCTATAAAAGTGTTGAAAAGCACAAATCATCATCATGAACCTGTAACCATAGCATAGAACCATCTGGTGACCTGTAATAGACCATATAATATGTATTTGCATCATCTGAGGTCTATCCACCTCATGTCCTGTGGTTGACTTTGGTCAAACTAGGTTTGACCAAGTCAACATGACGAAATATATGACTCAGGCTATCATCAAACTGCTGCAAGTGTCAAAGGTTAAAGCATGCTCTACAATTCATTCAAGTAACAATTATAACAAGAAGTAATCATTTCACTGGTGATCTACCAACAAATATATAAGGCTTTTAATTTTTATTATGACTCAGACCAAACTTTCAAGACCATACTCACTTCATAGTTGTGATCAATTTGCTAATGAAGGGTGAAGGCTAAAAATTAAAAGGCTAGGCTAAAGGGTGACTACTAACTTGACATCATGACACTTTGGATATGGAAAGGGGATACACACTCAAGCATATACTGGACAAGTAATAACACGGGGTATGGCAGTGTCTCACAAATGGGTAAGTTGTTTAAAGAGTGCTTATTCAACTTAGGCATCATGTCTACTTTTAAGATGATCCAAGTTCATTAGGATCCATTCATTTCACTTTATGGCCTTTTGGGCCTGCATAACCCTTCGGATCTCAGGTGTGCCAAGAAGCACAACTAATTGCAGCTTGCATCCAGGGCATGTTCATACATATACATAAGGTTAGCAATCATTTAGATATAGAGTTTAAGAACCATTGCTTTTTGGACCTTTCTTATATTCTTCAAGGAGTATTTATCGCGTTTCATTGCTCTTGCCCTTTACTCATGTGTGTTAAGAAACACATTCTAGAGTTTACAATTTTCTAGGCAAATTTACATAAGTTTCCATAAGTAGTACATGAGCTTTCGGTTTTAGCCAACAACATCTTATGTCACTAGTGGGACTTCGTGCCAGTACCAAACATTGGGACAACCGACCAGAATGATTTAGGAATACAATCCAACTCACCAAAAGGTAAGTTTTGTCACCAACTCGGAGCCAAGACACAATAAATAGGGAAGCTTATCCAACACAGAGGGTAAAGCGGGGGAAGGTCCTCCATGCCACTAGTCAAGTAGTAAGTCAGGGTGATAAACATACTGGTAGGTAATGGATGGATGAAGACAGTGAAAGATGAGACCAACACTAGCAAGCCAAAAATGGTGGGAATGATCACCTCTATTCTCCCTAGGGAGGGTAAAATCGATGAGTATGGATAATGAACTTCTAAGTCTGAGTGGGGACAATATAATACATATAATGATACAACTAGGTCCACATATCTATATGATTGCCAGATCATGATACTAAATGCTAAGACATGATACAAGAATGAATATAAAAGCAATATAACCATAACACAAGAATATACCTGCTGAGTCATATACCTGAGTGCACAATATCTGAACCAACATTTGTCCTCTGAAACTACTGTTGTAACTCTGGGCAATACTGATTGCTCTGTATAAATGGCTGAATGGCTACATCAGTCATCTCTCTGAGTGTCCTGAAACTCAGTCATGGCATGGGGAATCACTATTGTCCATAGTATAATCATGATCCATAATAGATGCTCATCTCAACATCTCAAATGTAAGGGAACTGGCTGAAAAGTGTACTGGAATCTGAAAAATAGTGTATGGTAGCCCGACTACTATATATGTGATAATAGGCCCTAAGTTGTGGCACCTCTATAGCCACAAGCCATGGAACCTCTCACCTCATCATTGTGATCCCTAGGTCAACTTTCCATTGGTGTTAGGGCCCTCAACCCCCACCATCGACCCCCAACCTCCACCACCATGAGCACTAAGCCCAAGGACCCCTTACCCTTGGACCCCACTACTGTAAGGCACTGGAACACATCCCCAATCACCACTTACCCTACCATCATCCCAAATCGCCACAAGCCATGGGATTTCTCCCATCCTTGGGCGTCACCACCCAACTACCCCTAATCCACATCACCCCCCACTGCCATGGGCTCAGGACACCCAAAACCAATCCTAGGTCATGGCAAGTTGTGAGACCGCCACCCCTCACCCCAATCGCAACAGGCCTTGCTCCCCCCATTGCCATAGGATCTACACCCCCTGGGGCCCCTACAACCTATAGCCCTCATTTCCATGGGCTCTACACCTTGCCATCCCCCAGAACCCCCCATCCCCATACCCACCATTGCATGCCCTACCCCATAATGCCCCTCCATTACTAATGCAATCCCTAAGACCCGAACACACAAACCTTATCACCACGATCGCTAAGACCACCATCCCCAAGGACTTAAACCCTCCCACCGCAGCCCTTGCACTCCCACCACCCACCTATCCCCTGGCCCCCCACTGCCCTCTACTTGCAATCCCCATAGTCGCACATGCCCTAGGACCCCATGCCCCACCCCCATCGTTAAAAAAATTAACCCCCCTATCACTTGCCCCCATCATTGTAGGCCCTAGCCCTAAGGCCCCCATCCCCTAGGCCCCACCACCCCCAACTCGATTGTTACAATCCCTGGGCCCCCTATCCCTCGTCATCACGGGACACACCCCTCACCCCCTCTAGCACAAGCTTTGGACCCCCCATCCTGTAACACCCAGCCCCAAAACCCACCATTGCAAGCCCTAAGTTCCTAATGCCCCACCACCCCTATTGCAAGCCTTCAAACCCAAACACCTCGGTCTCATCACCAGGGGCCCCAAGACCACCACCTGAAAACACAACAAACCCCCCACCATGGCCCACACACCCTTCACCCCCACAACCCACCTACCCATCCTGTAACACCCATCCCCAAAACCCACCATTGCAAGCCCAAGGTTACTAATGCCCCACCACCCCTATTGCAAGCCTTCAAACCCAAACACCTCGGTCTCATCACCAAGGGCCCCGAGACCACCATCTACAAACAGAACAAACCCCCCACCATGTCCCACACACCCTTCACCCCCACAACCCACCTACCCCATGGGCCCCCATCGACCCCTACCCTCAACCTCCAAAATCATGAGCCCTACAACCCCATGCACCACTCTCGATCCCCCCTATCATTTGCATCCCATCGTTGCAAGCCATAGCCCTGGATCCCAACAGCCCCAACCCCAATCGTTACAAGCTCTAGAACCCACCCACACCCCCACCACCATAGGCCCAAAAACTCCCATCCTTAGGCACCACCACATCCTACCCCCACTACCCCCCACTCCCAGCCCCCATTGTTGTGGACCCTATGTTGATGTATATGTAACTTCGGAATGTATTTCATATATGTTGTATGTACTCCTATAGAGATGGTATTATTCCTCTATACGGAAGTGTCGTCATTTATATTGTAAGTGTCGTAACTTATATTTGATGGGTTATTAGACCACCTTGTTTGGGGTCGGCCCTGTATAAGTCATGTGGGTCAAAGGGTTATTAGACCACCCTATTGGGGGTCGGCCCAGTCAGCATTATGTTGTGTGGTTAAGTTCGAGCCTACATGAGTTAGGTAAAAAGGGCAAGTCAAGTCAAGTATAAATAGAGTGCGGGAGGCACTCTATTTACTAACTCACTTCTCACTCATGCACTCAAGGAGGAGTGGCGCACTTATGGAGGAGGATGATCTGCTGCTAGGTTATGTCTATCTCTCATGGTTGGTTGTATCATTGCTCTATCTATCTCTGAGGAAGTTATTGGGGTTTTTCACCTTTATGGTTTTCCCCAAGTAAATCTTTGTGTCTCTTGTGTGCTTGCATTATTGTCTCCATGATTGATATGCTGTAGATATGCTGTACATGTTGTTCTCTCAGTTAAGATCCTAGATCAAATTGAAGTAAATTCAGAAAATTTAACATGGTATCAGAGCTAGCCTGAAAGAAGGCATGATATGGCATGTATGACACTTGTTGCACTTACGATGCTAGGGCTTGATATAGCAAAAACCAGTCATCGTAGCACTTTCTCTATAAATCCGTTTTGGAAACGTTTTCGGATCTTAAATTGTTACAAGACGAAGCTAAGATCCCCATGTACATTGTGTCCAAAGGACAACCTCTAATTCGTTGTACTTTGTGATTTATGATCTGTACAATATAGGGTTTCTGCCTCTTCCAGATCTAAGTCAAACTCAGGTGACCTTGGGAAAAGAGGTCATAACTTGGGCTAGGAAGCTCCAAATGAAATTTCGTAAAAAGTGATAGGTAGTACATAGATTGTACTATCTTAGAAAATGTTTTCAGAGGCTGAAGCTTCAACAGTGACACTTGGCACGCCGTACAAGTTCGCTCTCCTGTATTATCCCATAAAAGGTCATCTTGCGACACTTGGCATAACTCTCTCTCAGAAAGTCCAATTGAGGTCAGACCTGTCAGGATGGAAAGATAACAGGCCTAGCTATCTCAGTAAATGTTTTCAAAGGACGAAGTTCAAACAGTGACATGTGGCACGCCGTACAAGTTCTCTCTCCTGTTTTATCCCAAACCAGGTCACGTTGCGACATTTGACATAACTCTCTCTCAGAAAATCCAATTGAGGTCAGACTTGTCAGGATGGAAATCTAACAGGTTAGGATATCTCAGGAAACTTTTTCAGACACTGTGGATCAAAAATTTCAGAGTTACACCAGAAACAATCAGGTACATATTTCTATCAAAACAGAATTATTTTTTGGTACCTTCATTCATGGCTTCCGGAAATTAGGGCTTTGGAGAAAGTTGGAATTTTTGTAATCGGAGACCACGGCTGAATGCTACTCATCAAAATAAAAATTTAGAGACCAAGATCAGAATTTTTGGTTGGGCAGAAGACTGGGCTTGATCAGACCCTAGTTCGAGACTTTGATCAGGAAAGTGGAAAATTAGGGCTTCTGTAAAAATGGGAATTTTTTAAATCTGTGACCATGGCTGGAAGCTCCTCAGAAAAATAGAAGCTTAGAGATTTGGATCAAACCTTTTGATTGGGAAGAAGAGTGGGCTTCATCAAACCCCAGTTCAGGGTCACATCCAGTGAATCCGGAAGTTTCAAAGGAAAAATTGAGGAGTGAAACTTTGCAGTTTTCAAATTCTGAATATACCAGTTTGATCAGCTCATCAAGGCGCATATTTCTATCTTTTCGGAAGTTTGAAATTCAAAGTTTGAATTTTTGGGGTTTCTCTGACAAACCCATATCTAGCTCCAGGTCTAGTTCTTGCAAATCAAGTGGATAGGGTTAATCCTAGAAGAAGATGGATTGGTCGCCTGCATAAGTGAAGGAGTTCCTGTTTTAGAGGGAGATAAGGCGAAGGCTTTACATAAGGAGATTACAAGCAATCTCGACAGGTATGACTCATCGAGGTATGTTTTGAGATTTGTTCTTGATTAAGTTTATGGTATGTTTGTCTTCATGTTATTACGGTTAGTACAATCTTGATTTTAGATTTGTCGTATCACCTTAACAAAATTATGAATGCATGATAGAAGATATTCATTGGTTAGGGTGTTGACACTTATAATTGTACTAATGCATTATGGTGTTGTATGAGGTTTATGTTGTCTACTAACATGAAAGGTACACCAAGAAAGACAAATCATGTTCCAGTTCAAGAACATATGATCATGATGACATGAGGATAAAGACTCATCCATTGTCATGGATCTCATAGAAGATCCATTTACGAGGTATGTATAACTTGGTTTTATAATGGCTAACCTATGAGATATGCAGGTTACTAGCACAAGTCATTGAAGAAGAACAAGAAGACATCATGTGAGTATGTTAGACATAAATAGCTAGCATGCTAATCCAGGTATGTTTTTCCTTTATTAATATAGAATCCTACCTTGTGTTAGGATCTTATACTGTCGTGTTGTTTGATAATGATTATTCATGAAGTCATAGGTTTGAATAAGTCATGGTTGTATGCATATTATATTTCTTACCATAATTGATGATATGACTAACCAGAAGAATCATGAAGGTATAGGTTCGAATAATCACAGGTGTTATGCATATTATATCTCTTATCTTGATTGATGATTCAACTAACCTGAAGAGTCATAGGTTTGAGTAATTACAGGTTTAGACATGTTATGCTTCTTATGATTTGACTAACCATAAGAATCCTACATAAACCTTGAATGATAATGCTTATTATTTATGTTTGAAATGATCATGTCTATACATGCTTGAGATTATTGTGTTTTAATAGTATACTAATGAATGTATGATTTTATATTAGATCACAAGGATAACACAATCATGATACTAATAAGCATGCATAGGAACCAAGGATGAATATGAGTTCAAGAACAGGTAATCCAGGAAGAAAAGATCAAGAGGGAGCACACTCCAGTTGTTCCTGCAAGAAAGCAAAGGAACACACTTCAGTAGTTTCTGTAAGGATGCAGATCTTCAGAGGGAGTTGACCATCTTTTCACAACAGAAAGGTGTAGAAGAAGCTACTTCAGATTAGGACTCTAGCAGCTTCTGTAAGGAAGCAAAGACTTAGAGGGAGTCCACCCAACAAACAAACAAAGATAAGTATTTTAATTTCTTGCATATTTGTTTGTTTAAATAAAATTGTTCAATGATGTATATGCTCATGTTCCTAGACTTAGGATATGTATTGTGCATATTAGAATAGTTGCATTGATTAACAGTATATTACTAATATACATGGGTAAGTGGCCTATGTCACTGTACAACATTCCATTGCTACTTATCTAGAATGAAACCTCTTTGCTGACATGTTGGGGGTTGTGCACACTCTGAACAATGTTCTGGTAGAGATTGGAAGGCATCTAAAAAGTTACGGAATATGGATAAATGTTGTATTGAAGCATTGGCTAAGATAATTGCATGACTGTATGACATATTTCTTTATGCGTAAGAATTTGTTCTGAAAATTATGAGATGTTTCTAATCATGCAATTTAACCTGTTTTGTAGGAAAGACCGTATATCTTCATCTACAAAAGGACTACAACATTTGTTCCAGCAACAAAGATATCTATTGAAGATATTGAAGTTCCCAGGATCTGGGATGAAGAAATGGAATGCCATGATCCGTCGATCATGAAGAATGATGTTTGGGATGCGATCCCAAGAGCTAAAGGGAAGTCTGTTGTGACTTCCAAATAGAACTATCAGATCAAGCATGTTGCAGATGGAAGCATTGAGAAATACAAAAGTGATGAAATAGAAGATGCACCAGATGGATTTCAAGACAGCATGGTGTAGTCATATATGTGTGCAGAACTTGATATGGTAGGATAGACAACTTTCTATCCTGCTTGGGATTTACCAAGAATAAAGCGGATTCCAACCTTTTCTACAAGGTTGAAGAAGGCAATCCAGCGATACTACTATCTGGATGACCTGTTTGTATCAGGTGAGGATAGATTGATTGCCGACACGCAGCGGAAGCTTGCTGCCAAGTTCAAGTTGAGAACTTGGGGATGATGCACTATTTGTTTGTGGCATGGAGGTGTGGCAGAGTGTAGATGGAATCTTCCTTGGACAAGGGAAGTATGTAGTAGAGATCCTGAAGAGGTTCGGGATGATGGACTGCAAGGATATGGCCACACCTATGGCATCGAATCTGAAGCTTCTATCTGATGCTTCATCTGAGCCGGTTGATGTCACTTTGTATTGTCAGATGATTGGGTCCTTGATGTACCTGACGAACACGAGACCAGACATTTGCTTTGCTGTGAACACATTGAGCCAATTCCTGACGGATCCGAGGAGTGTTCACCTGGTTGCTGTAAAGCATGTTCTGAGGTACCTGAAGGGTATAGTGGATTATGGGCTCAGGTATGAGGAGAATCAAAAGTTTAACCTGCAGGGTTATGTTGATTCAGATTGGGCTGGCAGTGCTGCAGATAGGAAGAGCACATATGGGTGTTGCTTCAGTATGGGATCAGGTGTGATCTCTTGGTTTAGCAGGAAGCAGTCCTGCGTAGCACTGAGTACAGCCGAGGCAGAGTATGTTGCAGCCTGTTCAGCTAGTTGTGAGGCAGTATGGCTACGGAAGCTACTGTCTGAGTTATTTGATCTCCCATTGGAGGCTACTGGTATCTTCTGTGATAACCAGAGTTGTGTGAAGCTGTCCGAGAACCCAGTGTTTCATGATAGGTCGAAACACATAGAGATCAAATATCACTATATCAGGGATATGGTGCAGAGAAGAGCTGTGAAGCTCCTGTATGTTGCGATGGACGAGCAGATTGCAGATGTGCTGACGAAGCCACTAGCCAGGGTGAAGTTCGAGTACTTCAGAGAGAGGCTTGGCATTCTTCAGATCGAGGACACTTCGAGGAAGAAGTGATGGACACATTTGCTGAAGCCATTCCAAGCATGTTGGAAGGAGGATCCTTCACATGGCTGTGGATGTAAGCGCTGGATGATGAGCATCAGGATGATGTTCTGGTTTCTGCTTGGATATGATCAGTTGGATCATTTTTATGCATGTATGTACACATCATGTTGGATGCTGGATATGATCAGTTGGATCATTTTTATGTATGTATGTATGCATCATGTTGGATGCTGGATATGATCAGTTGGATCATTTTTATGTATGTATGTACGCATCATGTTGATGCTGGATATGATCAGTTGGATCATTTATATGTACGCATCATGTTGGATGCTGGATATGATCAGTTGGATCATGTGTATGTATTTTGTATATGCATCATGTTGGATGCTTGGACCATGTATCTGTATATGTATCAGGTGGATACATTGTTTGATCAGGTGGATCATGTGAGGTGATATGTATCATGTATTTGTATCAGGTGGATACTTGTATAATCATGTGGATCATGGATGATGATATGTATCAGGTAGATACGTGGTGTGCATCAGATGGATGCATTGATGATCAGGATGATCATAGATGATGAGCTTCAGGATGTTGCTCCAGATGACATGCAGCAGGATGTTGCAGTGATGATCAGGATGATCATAGATGGAGAGCTCTAGGATGTTGCAGTGATGATCAGGATGATCATAGATGACGAGCTTCAGGATGTTGCTCCAGATGACATGCAACAGGATATTGCAGTGATGATCAGGATGATCATGGATACATCAGGATTATGTATGGTGAGTATCAGGTTGATACTCTGTGGTCGTGGATCAGGTTGTGCAGATGAGCATGTAATCCGGTGCCCTGGGAGATTTGCAGATGGTCTTTCGAGGTTTTGCCTATGGCATGTAATTCGGTGCCCTGGGACATTTGGCAAATGCTCTTTCGAGGTTTTGCTCTGGGAGGACATGTAATTCGGTGCCCTGGGAGATCTGCAGATAGTCTTTCGAGGTTTTGCCTATGGCATGTAATTCGGTTCCCTGGGATATCTGGCAGATGCTCTTTCGAGGTTTTGTCCTATGGCATGTAATTTATTTCCCTGGGAGATCCGATAGGTTGGGCTGTGTGCCCGTAATCAGTCTTGGGATGCTCTTGCGAGGTTTTGCCATGACCACATGTAATTCATTGCCCTGGGGTTCTTATAGGTAGAGCTGTGTGCTCATAACAGCCTAGGATGCTCTTGCGAGGTTTTGTGGTGAGGTCACATGTAATTCGATGCCCTGGGAGATCTTATAGGTAGAGCTGTGTGCTCGTAAAAGCCTGGGATGCTCTTTCAAGGTTTTGTGACGCACGTAATAAGTCCCGAGGATTCCACAGTATGGCCAGTGATGACGAAGACCTGCAGGTGGTGGGCCTACATCCCGTATGAAAAAGGACTGGCTCTGTAGAACTTCCTATGATGAGTAGATTCAGAGATTGATTGAGATAGCAGCAACAGTGACGATGATGATGACTTGATAACGATTATCCAGTGACGATGATCCAAAGAAGATGACTTGTTCTAGAAGAACTGTGCTAAGAAATACCTTCCTAGTTAAGAGGGAGTGTTGATGTATATGTAACTTCGGAATGTATTTCATATATGTTATATGTACTCCTATAGAGATGGTATTATTCCTCTATACGGAAGTGTCATCATTTATATTGTAAGTGTCGTAACTTATATTTGATGGGTTATTAGACCACCTTGTTTGGGGTCGGCCCTGTATAAGTCATGTGGGTCAAAGGGTTATTAGACCACCCTATTGGGGGTCGGCCCAGTCAGCATTATGTTATGTGGTTAAGTTCGATCCTACATGAGTTAGGTAAAAAGGGCAAGTCAAGTCAAGTATAAATAGAGTGCGGGAGGCACTCTATTTACTAACTCACTTCTCACTCATGCACTCAAGGAGGAGTGGCGCACTTATGGAGGAGGAGGATCTGCTGCTAGGTTATGTCTATCTCTCATGGTTGGTTGTATCATTGCTCTATCTATCTCTGAATAAGTTATTGGGGTTTTTCACCTTTATGGTTTTCCCCAAGTAAATATTTGTGTCTCTTGTGTGCTTGCATTATTGTCTCCATGATTGATATGCTGTAGATATGTTGTACATTTTGTTCTCTCAGTTAAGATCCTAGATTAAATTGAAGTAAATTCAGAAAATTTAACACCCTAGGTACTGCAACCCATATCCCCAATAATGACAAGCCCTAGGTCCCCCAACACCCTCACCCTTCTCCTCATAGGCCCTAGGACCCCCCAAGGCTCATGCTAGTTGATGTGAGTCTTGTGTCCCCCCAACACCATGCCCTGATGAGCCCACTCATCCCTCACCAACCCTCGACCCCCAACCAGGCCTTCAAACCCTAATGCCATGCCCCCATCGATGAAGGCCTTGGGCCCCCTACCCCTCACCCCACAGCTACAAACCATGGGATTCCCATCCCCAAGCATAGCCACCCTCTATCCCCAAGCTCCCCATCACACCCAATCCTCTACCCTAGTCATTATAGGCCATAGGGTCCCCCATGCCCCACCCCCACCAATGCAAGTCTTGGAGCCCTAACCATTGTGAGCCTTGACTACCCTCATCGTGACAATCCCTAGGACCACCATTCCTAGTCCCCACTACCCCAAACCCTCACTACCACAGCCTCGCAACCAACTCCCAATACCCTTCCCTATCGATGCAAGTATTACACCCCCCACTCCTCACCCTGGCCCTACCAATCCCCCAACCCCTATCCCTCGCCACCACAGGCACTACACCTCCTATCCCACACAATCCCTTATCCACAAGCACCACCACCATAAGACCAGGGCCCCCAATAGCCCACGTCTATTAATGCAAGTTTTAGGACCCCATCCCTAGGCACCGCAACACCCCTACTCAACCCCCACGATATGGAACCCCTAAGCACTGCCACCTCGAGATGACACCACCCCCCCACCCCTCATCCAAGGCCACACCACCCCCCACCCCAGAGCCCTTGTCTGAGGCCATATAACCCACCATGCAACCCTTATCACCACAAGATATACACCCCCTCCAACCCCCACAACCCTCCCCCAAAGCCCAAACTCCACCATTATAGGCCCTATGCCCCCAATCCCCCACCCCCACTGCTACAAGCCCTAAGCCCCCAACATCTCACCCTCATCATCACAAGCCTTGGGACCACCATTCCTAAGCATCGCAACCCACCCAACCCCCAACGCAATGATCCCTAGACCCCTATACCCCAAAAAACCAACAAACCCTTCCCGCAACCTTAACCATCAAAATCCTTACATCCCCACCATTCCCTACCTACAACCCTCATAGACATGAGGGTCGTCGGAACCCATGCCCAACCCCTATATGAGTGGGCCCTAAACCCCCTAACCGATTACAGCAACCACCACATGCTCTGAGCCCCATAACCCCCAGCCTTGAATATTCCAACCCTTGGCCCCCCACACCCCCATCCTCGATTGTTAAAAGCTCGAGGGCCTCCCAACCCCTCTTTTCATGGGACCTTGGGCCCTCCATGCCCCACCCCCACCAAAGTGAGCCTTGGGTTTCCCTACCCTTCAATCCCATTATCGCAGACACTAGACCTCCCATCCCTAGTCACTGACACCCCTTGCCACTAGGGCCCCACCCCCAACCCTCAATCTCATAAGCCTTCACCCCCCACCCCCACAGCTTCAATCACAACAAACCCTACACCTCAAAACACCTTTTCCCTTATCATTACAATCCCTAAGACCCCCCACCTCCCTTGCACTCACCCCCATCGATGCAAGTCTTTGGGATCCCCAACCCCTCACCCTAATGAGCCCACCCAACACCCACCAATCCCTAACTTTCAAAGGGACAATGGGACCCCCACATGGCAGTTCTCACATGTGCCCTAGCCACCCCACTCCCAACCCTATGCCTCCAACCCCATACCCTACCCTCACTGATGTGAATCTTGGGTCCCCCTACCCATCACCTAGATCATCATGAACATTTCCCCCATCCCCCAAACCCTAGCCCCAACAACCCCTAGGAACCCCCACCACCCCTAACCTCCAACCCTCATCTTCACATGTTGTGCAATCCCCAGACCCTGCCACAAACCCACAACACTAATAACCCATGCCCCCCACAACCATAGGCCTTGGAGCCAAACACTGTGGACCCTAATCCCCTAGCCCATAGCACCACAAGCCCTCGACCAACCCTTTCCATGCCAAAACCTTCACCCCCTATCCCCAACCAACATAATCATGAGATCTACACCCCTCAACACCAAACTCCAACCCTTATCGTCATAGGCCCTCGGCCCCCTCACCCCCACCACCATAGGCCCTCAGGGGTCCCCCCAGCATGGACTTGCAAACAAGATCCCCACCATAGGCCTGCAACACCAAAAACCCTCAGCCCCATTACCTCAAACCTCCACAACAACGGGCCCTCGAGCCCCCACTATGGGCCCTCAACCCCTGGCCCATAGCATCGCAAGCCCTCGGACAACCTGAGGGCCAAACCTCCCCACTACAAGCCTTGCACCCCTAAGCCCCATCATCACAATCTTTGCATCCCCTAACACCAACCCCCACCATCGCCTACCCCTGGCCACTACCATCCACTTACCCTCACCCTGGCCCCTAAGCCAATCCCACTTGCCCTCACCATGGGCACCCACCATCGCATCCTAGGGCCCCATACCTCCCAACCCCACCACTATTTCCCTAAGCCCTCCTACCCGCAATCCACACCACTATGTCCCTAGCACCCCATCATAGCTCTTGTCACCACCCCTCAACCCCCTACCACCTCCTCCATCATCACCACAAATATTGGACCCTTACCACCTCCTCCCCACCACAGCACCCTTGACCCCCCTTCACCATCCCCTATTGTCGCACCCCCTTGACCCCACTTCCACATTATAGGACTTGGAACTCGCCCTAGGGGGTCCCCCCAACACAATCCTGCAACACCAAAAGACCTAGGCTCCCCACCATAGGCCTACAACACCGCAAGCCCTCAACCCCACTACCTCAAGCCTCCACAACCACGGACCCTCGAGCCCCTAGCCCATATCACCGCAAGCCCTCGGTCAACCTAAGGGCCAAACCTTGACACCACAATCCATGCACCCCCAAGACCCTTCATTGAGAGCTTTGCACCCCCCGACACCAACACTCGTCACCCCCCTTCCCCTAGCCAATACCACCCCACTAGCCTTCACCCTGGTCCCTAGACCAATCCACTTGCCCTCACCATGGGCCCCCATCATCGCAAGCTTGGGCCCCATAACGCCCACCCCCACCACTACTTCCCTAGGCCCTCCTACTCATTATATGCGCCACTATGCCACTGGCCGCCCATCATATCTCTTGTCACCACCCCTCAATCCCTTACCACCTCCTCCCTATCACCACAAATATTGGACCCTTACCACCTCTTCCCCCACCATCAAACCCTTGACCCCCCTTCACCATCCCCCATTGTCGCATCCCCTTGACCACACTTCCCCATCTCGCATTGTTGTGCCCCTAACTTCCTTGTAACCCCTTCACCTCCCACTCCTAGCCTATCCAATCCTATCCTAAGCTACCTTAACCTAGCCTAGCCTATGCTGAACTAAACTAGCCTAAGTACTCTAGCCCATTCCCTCATTCCCTATCCTCGGGTATCTAACCCTCCTCTACACTAACCTACCCTATCCTCTTGCTTAATCTAGTCTAACTTACCCTCACCATCAAACCCTCCTCTACACTAACCTACCCTATCCTAAGCCTAGCTCGATCTACCTACTTTATCTTACCCAACCCTACTCTACCATTCCAACCAACCTACTCTAACATCTAACTTATTCTACCTCAACTAACCATGTCGCACCCTATCCCACCCTATATCAGGAGCATGGCTTACCCTAATCCTACCCTACCCTATCCTATCCTCTTGCCTAATATAGTCTAACCTACCCTTTCCCAACTTAGTTTATTATATCCTAATCCTAGCCTACTTTACCTTACCTAACCCTACCCTACCATCTAGCTTATTCTACCTCAACTTACTCTATCATACTCTATCCCACCCTTTCCTACCCTACATTAGGATCATGGCTCATCCTAAGATTACCCTACTCTATTTTACCCTAGCATAGCCCAACTCTACCGTAGCCTACCTTACCCTACACCAGCCCACCCTCTCCCTCATTTACCCTAGTCAAATCTAACTTAACAAAGTTGGCCTATCTTATAGCCGAACTTAGCCTGACTTAGCCTATATTACTCTAAAGCCTATCTACTTTCCCAACTTTACCCTACCCCGGAATCTTAAAATATGGACAAGTGAGCTCATACTATTCAGATCTATAGCAAGCCCCAATTACTGTTTGAAAATTTTCAACAATAAATGAAAGCAAGAAACATAAACCTGCAAGCAGGAAAAAAAGAATGGGGAGGACTTGCCATTCATATCAAAATCAAATCCAAACAACAAAAATACTAACAAGTGAGCTACAAAAATACCTATTTGACAAATATCTGTAGCAAGCCCCAATTCCTGTTTGAAATTTTTGAACCATAAATGAAAGCAAGAAACATAAAATTGCGAGCAGGGAAAAATAATGGGGAGTACTTGCCATTCATATCAAAACCAAATCCAAATAACAAAAAATACTAACAAGTGAGATACATTCAGAACCTCAAACATGGACTCATGAGCCCATATTATCCAAATCTATAGCATTTCTTACAGCCCTGACTAAAAGCCCCAAACCCTATTTGAGAAGTTTCAATCATAAATGAAAGCAGAAGGCATAAACTTGCAACCACATATAGATGGGGAGGACTTGGCCATTCATATCAACCAAATCTAAATAACAAAAAAACTGACAAGTCACTGCAAAAGCAGGATAGGATAGTAATTCTATTGAAGAAGTTAACTCAAACCAACTACATTAACAAACTCAGATTGGGGGAGATGTGAATAAGAAAAACCTTTGGTTCTGTATTAGATCTATGATTCTATCATGAAATAGAAAAATATAGACAATTGTAGTAAAAGGGATGAATATGATGCATCATTCCCATGAGGATTTTAAGTTAAACCTTCATTTTAGTCAATATGAATTGACCAGGATTAGCAAACTCGGTTTGGAGGAAGATGTGAATAAGAAAATCAACATCTGGTTTTGTATTCAATCTATGATTCTATCATGGGAATTGGAATATCAAAATATAAACGACTGCACTATTATCATTGGTGGAGCCAGAGTAAAAGGGATGAATATAATACATCATTCACCTGAGGCTGTTTGGTTGGCAAGGATGTTAAGTTGGCCTCCATTTGAGTGAATATGCAGCGCAAGTTCTTGTGATGAAGTTCCCAAAGTTGGGTCAGGAAAACAGATTTCAAAGATCTCAAACAAGTGTTGAGGTCCTACTTGGTTTGAAGATTCCACCAATATATGGTGGTTAAGCTTTGGGCATTAATATATTTAGATTTTGTATTCAGGCTTTTGCTAATACTTGAATTTTTGTGAGAACTAACATGCACACAGATAATTACATAATATTTTCTTCTGTGAGCAGATCTGGAAGCATGCCCATTCAGAACCTTAAATTTTTCACAAACAGGTGGTAGATAAATTCACATTAACATCATGTTGATTGCTACATTGTAGAATAAGATCATGAACAATATCATCTATTTAACTATCAAAACCTTTATTCCATTGAACTTGTGTCTAGCTTTATATCTGAACTGAAAGTGGCACATTGAGGGCTAGACCAAGGAATTACTATATCTGAGGGATAATCAAACTCAGATTGGGGGAGACATGAATAAGAAAATCAACATCTAGTATTGCATTAGATCTATAATTCTAACATGGAATAGCAAAATATAGACAACTATAGTGTTATCCTTGATAGAGCCAGAGTAAAACAGGTGAATATAAAGCATCATTTCCGATGAGGATTTCAAGTTAAATCTTCATTCCAGTCAATATGAATTAACTGGTTTCGACAATGCACAACTTCTACATACATCATAACAGTACACAGATCAATTTTTTGGTCTTTGACCTTCTCATCATTGCACAATTTATAGTTTCTTCTGTTTCACAAGGGATTTTGAATGCAGTGCAAGTGGTTGTGATGTAGAGCATATGTGCTAGTATATGTTTGCTAATGATCTTTATATGCTCTCCCAGCTGATTTCTAGAATTTCCAAAAGAATTAGAAAGAAATGCCTACCTTGAATTAAGAGCCCAGAGTTTGCATGAATCGATTTCACATTGCTTGCTTGATATCCTTAAATGAGCAGGGGCATCCTCCATGTGGCGAGTCAATTAGCAGGGGCTACTCATCCAGCTCCTACTGCTCTTGCAATAGATATACACATAGTAAAGTGACATACTCACAGGGCCACATACAACACAGACACAGAGGTATACCCATATACAGCACACAACTTCACACAGTACAGAGACATAGATATAGAGACATACCCACTTACAGCAGCCTACTCTACAGTGTAGAGACATAACCACACACAACAAAGAGATACATAGGAGCATACAGAGAATTAAAGAAGTAGACAGGGATATAGAGAAGCATACAACTGAGTAATATAGAGGAGGAAGAGGAGAAAAAGGTGAATGGAAATAATAGAGATACAAAGATAGAGAGAAGCATACATACCCACATACAGTACACAGTATACAGAGATACAAAGAAGAATATAGACATGCAGAAAAGCATACAAAATAAGTATTCTTCTTTCAATAACCCTAAACCCTTAAAGTCAATGGCAACGCAAATAGAAATCTCAACTTGCTTATGATCACTCAAAGGCTATGGCTCTTGTGCCCATCATAAGCCGTTATGTACTGCTTCCCAAAATTCTTCTTACAGTTCAACCTAGACAGCGCAACAATACATAGAAAGAGGAGGAAGAGGTGAACATCAGTAAAAGGCACGGATATTTAAAGAAATTTGTGAAATACTATGCTGTTTGGCAAAGTAAAACTGTAGGAGCTTAATCTGAAAGAGCAAATAGAACAGAAAAGCATGAGATAAGAGCAAACAGAACAGAAAAGAATGAGAGCAGAGCAAACAGAAAACCTTAAAGTTGATGGCAAAGTAAATAGGAACCTACACCTCCAAATCCAGAGACAAAAACCATAATACGAAAACCTTGAACATATATGTATCATGTCAATGAGGTTGGAAAACAGATATGCATACACTGTGAGTCACTTCTTTGAGATGTGCTTCCCTTCATCTATTAGAGTCCGCGGTCTCAACTTGCTAATGTTCACTCAAAGGCTACGGCTCTTGTGCCCATCATAAGCTATTAGTTACTGCCTCCAAGGATTCTTCTTACAATTCAACCCAGACAACAAAGTAAAGAGAAAGAGGAGGAAGAGGTGAATATCAGTAAAAGGCACAGATATTTAAAGAAATTCGTGTAATGCTTTTTTGTTTGGAAAAGCAAAACTGCAAGAGCTTAAGCTGAAAGAGCAAACAGAACAGAAAAGCATTAGAACAGAGCAACATAAAACCTTAAAGTTGATGGCAAACTAAATAGATGCCTACACCTCAAAATCCAGAGGCAAAAACCTTGAGAATATGCATATCATGTCAGTAAGGGTGGAAAAGAGATATGCACACTGGGAGTCACTTCATTGAGAAGGGCTTGTCTTCATCTATTAAAGTCCGCAATCCCATTGTCGCTTCTTGATTTTCCAATCAATTTATTTAATGTCTTGCTCTGTGTTTCCTTCTGAGAGAAGCCGATTAATCCGAACTGGGCACTCATCCGATTAGCAATATTTAATTTCAATATGATCCTGCTTGGAAAAGGAACTTCTCTTGGTACTACCGCAACTCATAATTGAAAGCTCAAGAAAACACGCGAAATTGTGTAGGACGAGTGATCAACCTGCTTGTGATGACTCAGAGGCCATGGAATAACCCTGATATATATGCGTTTGCGATGGATATATGATTTTGTGTATATACATGCTTTTGCCCTGCATATATGCAACTAATATTTTCCTGCTTTTGCACTTGTTACTTTCAGTGCTTTTGCTATGGAAGATTCACAATGTCGTAGAAAGATTTTTCGAGATTCAGAGATTCGCAATGTCGTGGAAAGCTTTTCCAAGATTCAGAGATTCACAGTGCCGTGGAAAGCTTTTCCGAGATTCTCAGTCCCTAAGTGGCAACAATGATCGTGAATCATTCGACATAAATTATAAGTGGCAACCTGGAAATAATACACACATTCGATAACATAAATAAATAAACATTTTTTATTTAGTATAGACCATTTTAAATATAAATTATTTTAGTTTAATATTGTTTTTAATAGATACAATTTTAAAAATAATTCATTTTAATTTTAATTTACTTTAATGTAAATTTTATTTAATACAAATCATATTAAAAATAATGTATTTTAATATATTTTTTGTGTTGTATAATTTATATTTATTTCTATTTCTATTTATTTTTTACATAAGTTAAGATTTATTGTCTTCTCATTTATATTTGTTTATTTATGACATGTATTTGTTACATTGTTGATGCTTGGACATTGGTATTGCTTTTTTGTTGAATTAAGTGGAATTGTATCATTTAATTTGAAAGAAATTTCAAAATGTAAGAGTGTAAACTTACAATTGAAACAAAAAAAGCTAGAGCAAACTAATATGCAAGATAACATTAAATAGAAAAAAAGAATTTGTTGATGGCATAGTTTAGTCAATTCACATAGTCATGGGTCTTGATTGATAGTCATTACAAGATTCAATGATATTAGATGTCATTGTCACCCTCAACATTAAGCTTGTTCTTTATATGGTACCTTATTCACTCGATTATGTCACCATATTGTCTCTTTGGTATCTTAATGAATGCTTCAACTAACAAACTAGGAAGAGATGATAGGAACCACATAAAACGACATCAAGCGAGCGTGATTAGGGTTTCTCTGGTGCAGCGTCGAGGGTTTCTGAGCTAAGCTCAGGGGCCTCTGTTATGGATCCCCCACCGAATCCGGGCCACGCGGGTAGGTAGGAGAGGATCCCTCCCATTGTTGATCGCTTCCGTAGTTTGGTCTCCTCTCAACCTGCCTCCTCCAAACCAGCGACTGCTAATGAATCCAAATTTTTCAAGAAGACCGCAGTCCCCGAAGTCAAGCTCTCATCCTCTGCTTCCAAATGCAAAGTCGTGGCTCTTTCAGAAAAAGGTTTGGTTGGTCATTTCATTTGCTTATGGCTATCTCCCAGAGCTATTGAAGTTTGGCTAAACAAAAATTGGCAGCCCTTAATTTAGGGTGAGGTACAACAAATATTTTGCAGCAAGGGTTTCTTTGTCTATTTTGAAAAAAAAGAAGACCGAGATCTGATTTTCAGGAATTGGCCTTACTTCATGGGCCCGAGAGGAATGCACATCAACAAGTGGGACCTCTCCTCCGACCCAGAAAAAGACATTCCCTCGGCAGTTTCAGTATGGGTCAAGCTCCTGCACTTACCACTACATTGTCAGAACGATGAAGACTTAAGAGTGATTGGGAAATCTATGGGGAAGTATATAGACAAATCGAATCCCAGACCTCCCATGTTCTCCTGTGCCAGAATATGCGTAGAAGTAGACTTGGAGAAGGGCCTGTCGGAAGCCATAAATTTACCAATGGATGGATGGAACAACTTGCAAACAGTGGACTACGAACAAATCCCCTTCAAATGTAAGGTCTGCCATGAATATGGACACTTTGCAAAACTCTGCCCCAAAATGAAACATCAGGAAGTTGAAGAAACCCAAGGGGGGGAATGGAACAAGATCTCAAGGAAAAGAGGAGCCAAATCTAACAAAAACATCCCTCCTTAGTCTCCCTCTAAATTCAAGGGCAGTGCAAACAGGTTCCAAGCCCTCTCCAACAAAGATAAAGAGGACAAGCAAGGTCCATCTCAAATAAATGAAGGAAACAAATACATTGAAGCCCCACCGAAAAACAACATTCAAGAACAAGAAAGAAATGAAGACCTAGCAATCCCCATCCACCAAGACGAAGAAATGAGAAATGAACTCTCTCTCATCTTAGGGGGCTTGGTTACCAGGTCAAGGGATAAGATAAATATGGAAGACACTTTTGAAAGCAGAGAAAAAGAGATAGAACCACAATAAAAAAAGGAAGGAAGCTCAACAAAACACCAAGGGAACAGGAAGCAGCCAGAAAAAAGTGGTGGGTAAGCAAACCGGCTTAGACCAGCATATAAGGATATTTCCAAACGAAAAGTAGACTCAAGGAACAGCAGATGAAAAGAAGGAAAGAGCTACAACCCACATCCCCAGGAAATAATGAAAATAGTCTCCTCGAATTGTAGAGGATTAGGAGGGAAACAAAAAACAGAAGCAATCAGAAGAATAAAAACATGGAAAATAACACAATCTTCTTAATCTAGGAGAATAAAATGCAAGAAGAAGACAACATATGTGCCATGAACAAAGCTTGGACAAATGGTGAAGTGAAAGCAGTGAGCGCCTCAAGAGCTTCTTGGGGTCTCCTCACTTGGTCGAATAAAGGTACTTACAAATGTCATTCTTTCATAACTAATAGGCATTGGATCTTTGTTGAATTGGAAGATCTTTCCAAAAATGAAATATTTTGGGTTGGCAATATATACAGACCTACTATAACAGGGCAGAAATAAAACATTTGGAATCAATTAATGGCACAACGACAAGGAAGATAAAATATCCCTTGTATTCTGGCAGTGGACTTTAATGTCACGATCTTTGCTAATGAACAAAGAGGAGGGACAAAAGTCAGAGACCCCTATGGGGAAAACCTGGAAGACTTGCAGGTTTCTTGGAACCTAATAGATATCAAACCTAAACAAGGAAACTATACTTGGAATAACAAGAGAATTGGTCCAGGACACATCACGGCAAGGTTGGATCGATTTATGGTTAGCTCCTCCTTCCTTTCTAAACCCTCCATCCCTATGTCTAAAATCTTATCTTATGCAACTTCAGACCATCGGCCTATCTCCCTCTACTTTGCAGTAGTAGGGAATATGGGCCCCCTCCCTTTTAGATTCAATCTCGTTTGGCTTGAAAGCAAATATTGCATCGAAGAAGCCAAAGTTGTTTGGAGACAATTTGTTCGAGGCTCCCCCATTTTCATCTGGGAAACCAAATTAAAAAAGGCAAAAAATACCTTAAAAAAGTGGGCAAAGCAGAACTACAAGAATCCGGGAATGGAGTTAAACAAAATACAAACAGATATGGAAGAAATTCAAATTAAAATGGAAATGGTTCCAATCACAGAAGAACTCCTGGGGAAGGAAAAATAATTGGATGCAAAGATACATGACTATTCCAGAAAAGAAGAAGAAGAATGGAGGTTGCGATCCAGAAGTCTGTGGCTAAAACGAGGGGATAGAAACACAAAGTTCTTCCACACACAATTCAAGGAAAGGCATAAGAAAAATATAATTTTGGAACTAACAAAAGAGGATGGGGGGGAAATAGAAGAACAACAATAAATCAAGCAGGAAATCAAACACCACTTTGAACATTTGTATCAAGAATAAGATGAAGCCACTATCGAGGAAATGGAGCTAATGAGCCATGACATCCCCAGCCTCATCACCGAAGACAACAACAAACATCTCCTCGAAACAATTTTTGAAGAGGAAGTCATGAAAGTTGTTTGGTCTCTCCACCCTGACAAAGCTCCTAGACTTGATGGCTTTTCTATTCATTTTTACAGAAAATGTTGGTCTTGGATAAAAAAAGACTTTATCAAAATGCTAAACTGGACCAGAAAGAGAGAAAGAATTGGAAGAGAAACAAATTCCACCTTCATCGCCTTAATTCCCAAGGAGAAGAACCCAACCTCCATTTGGAGATTTCGACCAATATCTCTTTGCAATTCATCCTACAAGATTCTCACCAAGGTTATTGAGAATCGAATCAAAGGTATTCTTCCCAAGATAATCTCTGCAAACCAAGGTGGATTCATATATGGGAGGAAAATCTATGACAATATCCTCCTTGTTCAAGAGGCGATCCATTCAAGCAGTCAAAACAAAGATCCAGGTATGGCCATCAAACTCGATACGGAAAATGCTTTCGATAGAGATAGACATGATTATATTTATATAGTCATGGAAAGGTTCAGGTTTGCAAAGGAATTCATAAAATGGATCAAATCATGTATAGGATCACCTTGGATTGCTCTCTTGGTAAACGGAAGACCCACCTCCTTCTTCCTTTTGTCTTGTGGCCTCCGGAAAGTATGCCCCCTCTCCCCTTTTCTTTATATCATAATGGCAAATTCCCTTAGTAGAAAACTGAATAGCCAGCTCTCCAATGGGACAATACTAGGGCTCGTCATAACCAGGAGGTTCAACCGATCAACCACGCTCAATTTGTCGATGATATTATTTTATTAGGAAGTGCCTCAATTTCGATAGCCATCAAATTCAAATCCGCTCTGGACCTCTACCTAAGAGCCTATGGAGGGAAACTAAACAACAATAAGAGCAACATCTACGGCTGGAACTGCAAGACTGCTATCATGAGAAGCCTAGCCGCAGCCTTATATTTCAAGACAAAAGTTGACTGGACCTCATTTAAATACCTGGGAATACCAATCTCTCTTAAGAAATCCTCCCCTTCCCTATGGAGACCTATAATTCAGAAAATAAAAACAAAATGCACTCATGGGGAACACGATGGTTAAATTTAGCAGGCAAAGTCACCTTGATCAAAGTTGTCCTATCCTCTTATCCAGTCTTCACCGGGGCTATCCTTTTGGCTACCATAAATGTAATGAACAACATAAGCATGGAAATAAGGAAATTCCTCTGGAAAGGAGGGAAAACTCAAAGTAGAAAATTCCACTTGGTTAACTGGAAATAATCAAAGAAAACATAAAGAAAGGAGGATTGGGAATCCGGGAGCCAGCTTCAATGAACAAAGCCTTAGGTTCCAAAATCTCCTGGAGGCTTATATCGGGGAAAAACGAATGGTGGAAGGAAGTTATCAGGAAAAAATACATAAGGAAATCACTCCTAGGTTGCATGGATAATCTTATGGAAAGAAAAGGCACTAGCACTTTGTTTCACCACAACTTATAACATAAATTTCAAATCATACCAACGTAATTTGAAATGTGGTAGAGCACCAGGGACATGAAAGATTGTTAAGGCTTCTCCCTTGGCCCTCACCCTGGGTTTCAAGTCCATCACCACTTGTGCACATTAATTTGGGGTTTCTCCAAGATATGGTGTGGTTCATGATTGATAAATGTAACAATATGCCGTGCTATCCAAACTTGTTCAAGGGGTACCCCATTTTTTGCAAGCATTTCTTTGCATAATATTGTTGTTATCTTTGTTAAGAAATCCATAATACAATTGTTTTTCCCTTCAAACATGAAAGAAATAAATACTGTCAAAGGAGGCTAGGAGATTGTGGGTTCTTGGTAACATGCAAGATAGAGCAGACTCTTGCACAATTTGCCTCTTCCTAACCAAGTTAATGATTAAGGAGGAGCCCCCAGAAACCACAACATACTTAATTGTCGTGAATAGAGAATGGAAATGAAATTCAAATGATAAAAATATAACACCTTTTAATTATAACAATTGTATGACACAGGGAATTTAAATGCGAGGTTTGGAGGGTTCCAGTATATAAAATATATTATTTATTAATTTATATTTCAAGTCTATCTTTACATAATGTCGAAAACTATATTTCACTAGTAGAAAAATGGGTAATTAGTGACCAAGCGACCAAAAAAGTTGGTCACCAAGGGTAATTAACGACTAAACCACAAAAAACGTTAGTCACCACAATGTTTTTAAGTGAAATACTACAAAAGTAGAGCAATTTTAAGTGATAAAAATGAAAAATGACTAAAATAAACTACTAATTTAGTCATGGGATAAGAAATATGACTAGATATCAACTACATGAGTATGAATTGGTAGTATTTCTTACCTATAAGTAACTGAGTTTTAGTGGTATAGTCATTTTAGTGTTCTTAAACATGTTGATGATCATGATTATGATTTTTAATATTGAAGTAAACTAATAACGTCTTCCTTGGGTACTTTTAATGGATCTCGGGTGGGGGGGGAACAATATTAGCCATGTTAGACAAATGGAACTCTAATAGGTGAATGGATTTGGTTTCATGATCTTTGTGGCTTCACTAAAACAAATGGTCTTAAGCATAAGTTTCAGAACATGGCACCAAAGGCGAACGAATTAAATTTTTTTGCAAGATCATTTCGTCTATACTGTCACGTCTAGTTCGATGTGCTTTTTATGTCCATATCATATTTCACCATTGTCATTGTCATATGACCCCTTCAATAGAATTACCAAGTTGCATCATGTGTGTCATCTTAGTCTGCTTGATGCCTTGTTACACCGATAGGTGTCCTATTTCAACATGGGAGTAGGATGGGAAGTGCAGTCTATTAATTAGCATCGTGGGATGAACAAGCATGATTTATTGTTTTGCAAATATCCTTCATCGTCTACACATATCAATGGACTAGATTTGTTCCATTAACATCTCTCCACTTGTTAATGTGTTAATGAGCATCACAACATGTGTTAATGAGTGTTACATCGAGTAATCTTATTAATAAACCTTTGCAGTTGTTGCTCCATTTAACCCGCTACAGTACAAAACATCCAAGCAATTTATAATCTCTATGTTACTTACACAACATGCTTAAGGTGTTAAAGGCTAAAGGGATGTTAATTGATTGCATGTTCCTTTGCCACGTCTCACCAATGGTTTCTATTCCATTTTTTATCGACTTATCCCTTGCTCCATGTATATCCATGCACTTTATATTCCATGAGTTTTTATTCCCAACATGGCTATGGATGGTAGTGCCTTCTATTTGAAATCCAACTAGCAAGAACAATCTATGTTTGGAATTGAGCAGGGTGTGTGATATGGAGATTGCTAAAAGAATTTATTGTTGCGGAGAGTTTATGGTTGCGGAGAATTTATGGCCAGTAGCTTAAGACTGCTAGCATTGGTGGTGGAGAATTTATGATCGCGGATAATTTATGGCCATGGTCACGGAGAATTTATGGCCAACAGCTTAAGATGTTTGAGTACATCCCGACTATGTGTGCAGTAAGGCCATCTAACAGTGTACGCAGTGAAGAGGTTGGTGAAGCTCCTCCACAAGGACACAAACGAGCTTGCTTTCGCAATGACGGTCTTACTCTTCAATGTGACCATCGGTTTCATTTTTACAATAATGTTTAAAAAAATTGAAAATGAAAACCAGAAGATTAATTTAACATGTAACTTGTGTTAACATTTAGATCCATTTGTCCTTGTCGATTCCTATCGATGTTCATCAGCTGTTAGGTAATAGGCTATGCTAGTCTTGGATATTGGTCATTTTTATTCATGCATGTCATCATGTCATGATTCTTGTATCACCACGTTGAGCTCATCACCTTAGTCACGTCCATATCTCATTTGATGAAACCGTCACCATTTGACTCTCGACAGTTGGTCAAATGTTCGGCAAGAGCATGCATTTTGTATCATGTTAGCTAATAAAAATGCCAAGTTCACATCCTTTGATAAATTGTCAATCACCCAATGGTCGTCATTCTAATCACTTATGTGTCCGAAATGTCAAAAATATTTTCCTAGGTTCCACTTTGTAAGAAAATGCTAATAACCTCTATTTTAGACAAATTTAAAAAACCCACCTCCCCTTTTTGTAAATCCATTCCTTGCCATATTGCCTTCTTTTTGCATAAAATAAAATATAAAATATAAAAAACATTTCCTATCCAAATTTCCCTCTTTTCATTACCTCATCCCACCTTTTAAAAACTCCCCCCTCTTTATGTTGAAGACATCATCTTAATTATTCCCTTTCTTCCAAAAATAAATGTGCCACCCAAAATAAAATATAAATAATCAAGTTATTTTTTCAAAAGAGGGCTCGCTCCCCTTTTAAAAAATGGAAGCCCCTTTCATATGCTTTTATACAAAGAACAAAATGAAATGAAAAGTTTAAACCCCGCACGTAGGAGGATATACAAAACGTGACAAACGAAACAATATTGATGGTCGAAGGAAAGAGGTTCATTGCATAAGAAGTGTATAGAGATATCACATACCATCTGTAGCCAAGATCTCGAGCCCTGAACCACCACGTGGAACACATGAATGAAGGAATGAGCTGGAAACATGGGGTCTAAATTTAATGAGACTATCATTCGTGCTACAAGATTAAATTTGGAGGGAGAACAATGGTCAAAACACTCCAAATTACCAGAGGACAACTGGTTTGAATTTGTAAGTACTCCTTTCCAAATGTCTGAAGTCCAGAAGAAGGGAATTCAAAGAGAATTACTGAATAAACCATGGAGTAATATGGTTTTAATTGTCTATCACATTAGGATTCCATTGCATCTCAAAAATGAGAATCCAATCAATTTTCCTTTCTTTCTCCTGAAAGACTTGGTTAAGATGGAAAAATCCTTTCAAATATGTACTCAATCCTTAGGGGTTTATCACACAAGGTTTATAACATTGTTATTTAGGGTAGAGATGGAAAGAGTAGGGACAAATTGAACAAGCCCAAGGAATGGTTGTTACCTTGTCAAAACAAACCCTCACAATTACAAAAAACAATTTAAAAGATAAACCACTTAAGTAATGAAGAGACGAGATTGGGACATTTCTGTAGAAATACAAAAAAAAAAAAATCAAGGGTTTCCAAATCTTTAACTTCACTTCATAAGGATGTTGCAAGGATACCTCGCCCTGCTATAAATTCCCTCTTCAATCACTGTTTGGGTGCACCATTTTGATCTCCTTGCTAACCATGCAATACATGAGTAACTCTATTCTTAATGCCTACGACTACAACTTCTGTTACATTGTTATTGGATGCCTCTGAATCTTAGAAGAATCGATCTACTTTGATCTCATCACTCTTTTTCCAAAATTCCACTGAAGTCTCATCTATTTCATAATTGATAACCAATGGTGACTAGTACACTGGAAAACTTGTTTCTAACGTGGTTCATTCATTCAAGGCTTTATACCCAAGCTTTGTTATTTGCACACCATTAGCTTTGTTCTTACACCATTTTAACTCCATTGCAATCTTGTAATGCAATAGCATTATGTTGAGAAGATTAGTGTAGAGGGACCATTGTCCTATGATATCTACTTGCAAGTTTAGGTCTTCAGTTGTTCTCTAACCCTAAATAAATATACCATGCATCTCTTGTATAGCAACAATGGAGAGATATGTATGTCCTTGAGCATGTAGTTCCTCAAGCAATACAAGCATGTAGAGCCAATTTTCCAGGCTACCAATTTGCCTATGATTGTGAAGGCCTTTACTAAGCCTTTCCAAATTATTGAAGCTCATTTAAATGGTTTTCTTTCTGTTTTGATCCATTCTTCAATAAACACGTCTCTAACATTTTAAGCCTTCAAACCTATGCTAAAAATATTATATTAAAAAAATAAAAATAAATTATACAACCCAAAAAACACACAAAATAATATTAGAGTAAACTAAAATTAAAATAAATAAAAAACACAAAAAATTATATTAAAGTAAACTAAAATTAAAATAAATTATTTTTAAAATGATTTGTATTAAATAAAATTTATATTAAAGTAAATTAAAATAAAAAATAAAAAATGTTTGTTTATGTTATCGAATCTGTGTATCTGAACGATTTACCAGATTGCCACTTATAATTCACAGTCACTGTTGCCACGATAATGAATCATCTATTGGAAAATCTTTCCACGGCATTGTGAATCCACGTGATGTTCGCAAAAATCAGGAAAGTTAGTTTAAATTTAGAAAAAATTTGAAAAGCAGGAAAATATCAGTTACAAAAGCATAAATCCATCGCATTTATCCGGAAAAAGCAGAAAAAGCATATATCCATCACAAAAGCACATATATCCATCGCAAACGCATATATATACAAATGCATATATGGGTTATTGTAAATAACGGCTTATGGCAGGCACAGGAGTCATAGCCTCTGTCACAAGCAGGTTGATCAGTTGAGCAGTAGCCTTTGAATGATATCATATTCCTACACAATTTCGCTTGTTTTCCTCAGCTATAGTTTGTTTCATTTGAGCTTTCAATTATGAGTTGCAGTAGTACCAAGAGAAGTTCCTTTTCGGATTAAGTGCCCAGCTGGATCATATTGAAATTAAGATTGATGATATTGCTAATCGGATGAGTGCCCAGTTCGGATTACTCGGCTTCTCTCAAAAGGAAATGCAGAACAAGACATTAAAGAAATTGATCAGAAAATCTCAAAGAAGTGACTCCCAGTGTGCATATCTCTTTTCCACCCTTACTGACATGATATATATATTCTCAAGGTTTTTGTATTGCGGTTTTTGTCTCATGCTTTTCTGTTCTGTTTGCTCTTTCAAATTAAGCTCCTGTAGTTTTGCTTTAAATATCTGTTCCTTTTACTGATGTTCACCTCTTCCTCTGCTAGGTCGAATTTCTTTAAATTACTGTGCTGTCTAGGTTTAACTGTAAGAAAAATTTGGGAAGCAGTACATAATAGCTTATGATGGGCACAAGCACCGTAGCTTTTGAGTGATCATAGAAGTTGAGATTTCTATTTTCTTTGCCATCGACTTTAAGGGTCTAGGGTCATAGTAAGAAGAATACTAATTTTGTGTGCTTTTCTTCATGTCTGTATCCTTCTTGTATCTCTTTATACTATGTACTGTATGTGGGTATGTATGCTTCTCTCCATCTTTGTATCTCTATTATTCCATTCACCTTTTTCTCCTCTTCCTCCTCTGTATTAGTCATCTTCTCTCCATCTTTGTATCTCTATTATTCCATTCACCTTTTTCTCCTCTTCCTCCTTTGTATTAGTCAGTTGTATGCTTCTCTATATCCCTGTGTACTTCACTAATTCTCTGTATGCTCCTCTGTATCTCCATGTTGTGTGTGGGTCTGTCTCTACACTGTAGAAGTTGGGTGCTGTAAGTGGCTATGTCTCTATATCTATGTCTCTGTACTGTGTGAAGTTGTGTGTTGTATATGGATATATCTCTGTCTCTGTGTTGTATGTGGCCCTGTGTTTATGTCTCTTTACTGTGTGTATCTCTGCTGGAAGAGCAGTAGGAGCTGCATCAGTTGCCCCTGCTCATTGATTCGCCACATGGAGGATGCCCATGCTCATTTAAGGATATCCATCAAGCAACGTGAAATCGATTCATGGAAACTTTGGGCTCCTAATTCAAGGTAGGCGTTTCTTTCTAATTTTTTCTGGAAATTTTGTTGCCCTCTCTTTTTTTAAATGATTGTTATCTCACAGCCCTGCTTATGCTCATCTTTATGTGATTTTTTTTTATCTACAACCCGTTTGTAAAAAATTAAGGTTCTGAATGGACGTGCTTCCTTTGGGGTTCTCATTTTTATGTGATAAGTGGCTTACAGTGAGGTTTATTTAGTTGCCAATTGTCATTGGACTAGGAATGGGATGTGTTATTGAATCATTAAGATGTAGCAAAGACTCTCGTACACAACCTGCTTGTTGAATCATTTCAGTGTCCTTGTTAAGAAATGTAGCAAAGACCCTCGTCATACCATCCCCAAACATGCAGATGCCTTTAATTATTCACATTCAACAAAATAGGCCCAATTAGTGTGAGTACACATATTTTCAATCCAAAAATTTAGCTAAACTTTTAATAATAACGTCCTTTTCAAATTTGAAATCCCAGGATTTTTGAATTTAGTGGTCCAGTTTCACTATGAAAAACTAACTTATATTTGCTCACTAGTCAAAATCTTTGTGGAGGAAGGGAGAAATATAGGCTTACTTCAATGTGGCCTCTGCACTCTCAGCAACAACCTTGTCCTGGTCAAATTTAAAATCCCAGATCTTTAAAGGTTGAGGTTCACTATGAAAAACTAAATTATATTTACTCACGAATCAAAATCTTGGGAGGGGCGGGGAGAAATATAGGCTTCAATGTGGCCTCTGCACTCTCAACTGCAACCTTGTTGCATGTAGCATCACAGTAGGGGAGTCCCAAATCAAAATACTTAATTCAGCTCTGAAGATGGGAAAATAAGTGGATGGACTTCACAGAGGGCATTTCTAATTGTCCAATTAAATGGTTTCATATCCTAATATCATCCAATGTAAACATAGTGTGGTGATAATCTAATTCATGAAGAACAAATTACAGAAATGGAAATCAACTTAAATCTAATTTAGCTATTGTAATTTAACAAAGAGATCAGCTAGGAGAGCATAATGATCATTGCCAAACAGATACATATGCTCTACACCACAGCCACTTGCACTGCATTCAAAATCTCACGTGAAATAGAAGAAACTATAAATTTTGCAATGATGAGAAGGCCAAAGACCAAAAAATTGATGTGTAGTGTTATGATGTATGTAGAAGTTGTTCATTTTTTAATCCAGTTAATACATATTGACTGGAATGAATATTTAACTTGAAATCCTCAACATAAATGACGCATTATATTTGCCCCTTTTACTCTGGCTCTATCAAGGATAATACTATAGTTGTCTATATTTTGCTATTCCATATTTGAATTATAGACCTAATGCAATACTAGATGTCGATTTTCTTATTCATATCTCCCCCAATCTGAGTTTGATTATCCTCATATATAGTTCAAATCCCTTAGTCTACCCTTCTATGCGCCACTTTTGGTTCATATATAAAGCTAGACACAAGTTCAATTGAATAAAGATTTTGATAGTTTAATAGATAATATTGTCCATGACCTTATTCTATGATGTAGTAGTCAACATGGATGTTAATGTGAATTTATTTACCTCTTATTTGTGAAACATGTAAGGTTCTGAATGGGCATGCTTCCATATCTGCTCACAGAAGAAAATAGTACATAATTATCTTTGTGCATGTTAGTTCTCACAAAAATTCAAGTATTAGCAAAAACAGACAGACCAAAACTGTTTAGTCAGTTTTTGACACCAAATTGAAATTACATTCAAAACCTGAATACAAAATCTAAATAGATTAATGCCCAAAGCTTAACCACCATATATTGGTGGACACTTCAATCCAAGTAGGACCTCAACACTTGTTTGAGATACTTGAAATCTGTTTTCCTGACCCAACTTTAGGAACTTCATAACAAGAAGTTTCAGTGCATATCCACTCAAATGAAGGTCAACTTAACATCCTTATCAAACAAACAGCCTCAGCAGAATGATGTATTATATTCATCCCTTTTACTCTGGTTCCACCAATGATAACAGTGCGGTCGTTTATATTTTGATATTCCAATTCCCATGATAGAATCATAGATTGAGTACAAAACCAGATGTTGATTTTCTTATTCACATCTCCCCCCAATATGAGTTTGTGGATCTTGGTCAATTCATATTGACTAAAATGAAGGTTTAACTAAAACTCCTCAGGGAATGATGCATTATATTCATCTCTTTTATTACAATTGTCTATATTTTTCTATTCCATGATAGAATCATAGATCTAATACAGAACCAAAGGTTTTTCTTATCACATCTCCCCCAATTTGACTTTGTTAATGTAGTTGGTTTGAGTTAACTTCTTCAATAGAATTACTATCCTATCATACTTTTAGAGTGACTTGTCAAATTTTTTTTGTTATTTAGAATTGGTTGATATGAATTGCCAATTCCTCTCCATTTATTTTTGCATGCATGTTTATGTCTCGCGCTTTCATTTATGCTTGAAACTTCTCAAATAGGGTTTGGGGCTTTTAATCAAGGATGTAAGAAATGCTATAGATTTGGATAATATGAGCTCATGTGTCCATGTTTGAGGTTCTGAATGTAACTCACTTGTTAGTATTTTTTGTTATTTGGATTTGGTTTTGATATGAATGGCAAGTCCTCCCCATTTTTTTTCCCTGCTTGCAAGTTTATGTTTCATGCTTTCATTTATGGTTGAAATTTCTCAAACATGAATTGGGGATTGCTACATATATTTCTCAAATAGGTATTTTTGTAGCTCACTAGTTAGTATTTTTGTTGTTTGGGATTTGGTTTTGATATGAATGGCAAGTCCTCCACATTCCTTTTTCCTGCTTGCAAGTTTATGTTTCATGCTTTCATTTATTGTTGAAATTTCTCAAACTGTAATTGGGGCTTGCTACAGATTTGAATAGTATGAGCTCACTTGTCCATATTTAAGATTCTGGGGTAGGGTAAAGTTGGGAAAGTAGATAGGATTTAGAGTAATATAGGATAAGTTGGGCTATAAGATAGGCCAACTTTGTTAAGTTAGATCTGACTAGGCTAAAGGAGGGAGAGGGTGGGTTAGTGTAGGGTAAGGTAGGCTAGGGTAGAGTTGGGCTATGCTAGCGTAAAATAGAGTAGGGTAGTCTTAGGATAAGCCATGCTCCTAATGTAGGCTAGGAAAGGTTGGGATAAAGTATGATAGAGTAAGTTGAAAATTGAAATAGAATAATCTAGTTGGTAGGGTAGGGTTAGGTAAGGTAAAGTACGACAGGATTCGGATATAATATGCTATGTTGGGAAATGGTAGGTTAGACTATATTAGGCAAGGGGATAGGATAGGGTACAGTAGGCTTAGGGTAAGCCATGCTCCTGATGTATGGTGGTATAGGGTGCGATATAGCTAGTTGAGGTAGAATAAGCTAGATGTTAGAGTAGAGTGGTTGGAATGGTAGAGTATGGTTGGGTAAGATAAAGTAGGTAGATTATACTAAGCAAGAGGATAGGATAGCCTAGGGTCGAGGGGTGGTGGCTGGAGCTATGATGGGGGGCTAGGGGCATAGTGGTGGGGATAGTGAGTAGGAGGGCCTAGGGAAGTAGTGGTTGGGCTGGGAGTTATGGGGCCCAAGGCTGCGACAATGGGGGGCCATGGTGAGGGTAAGTGGGATTGGCCTAGGGTCTAGAGGGAAGGCTAGTGGGGTGGTAGTGGCTAGGGGTAGGGGGTGGCGAGTGTTGTTGTTGTGGTATGCAAAGCTTGCAAAGATGGGTCTTGGGGGTGCGGTGGTGATGTTTGGCTCTTTGGTTGGCCAAGGGCTTGCGATGTTATGGGCTACGAGCTCGAGGGCCTGTGGTTATGGAGGCTTGAGGTAGTGGGGTTGAGGGCTTGTAGTGCTTATGGTGGGGGGCCTAGGTCTTATGGTGTTGTGATCTTGTGTTGGGATGACCCCCTAGGGCCTACGATGGTGGGTTTCCAGGTCCTGTAATGGGGAAGTGGGGTCATGGGGGTTGCGACAATGGGGTATGGTGAAGGGGGGTCAAGGGTGCGATGATGGGGAGTAGGTGGTAAGGGTCCAATATTTGTGATTGCGAGGGAGGAGGTGGTAGGGGGTTGAGGAGTGGTGATAGGAGCTATGATGGGTTACCAGGGGAACAATGTTGGGGATCGCGGGAAGGAGGGCTTAGGGATGTAGTGGTGGGGGTGGGAGGTATGGGGCCCAAGGTTGCGATGGTAGGGGCTTATGGTGAGGGAAAGTGGGATTGGCCTAGGGACCAGGGTGAGGGCAAGTGGAGTGGTAGTGGCTAGGGGTTGGGTGGTGAGGGTTAGTGTTGGGGGTGCAAATATCACGATGATGGGACTTGGGGGTGCAAGGCTTGTGTTAGATTTTCTACTTTTAATCAATATTTATCTAGGATCTTACTGAAAGAATAACATGCACAACATAACACAACAAACACAAAGAATTTCCTTGGGGAAACCATAAAGGAGAAAACTCCGCAACTTCCTCAGAGATAGAATCGTCACCAATACAATATCACAAAAGTAAAACCCCAAAACAAAAATGGTCTTTTGCAGGTCCTCTTCTTTTCCTCCTATGCAAACTTGTCCTCTCTCTCACTAATGCGAACTTGTGAGTGAGTGTGATGTACAAATGAGAGAGCTCCACTCTCTATTTATACTCTATCTTTCACTTGAACTTTTCACTTACTAGGTCGGCCCCAGTTGTACCTGACTGGGCTGACTTCTCTAGGGGAATCAATAGCCCTAATCTAACTGAATCTTGGGGGATCTATTGCCCCGACTTACATTGGAGGATTTACTTCAATGACTTTACATGACCAAATGTAATAATGACATCCCCAACTGGAGGAATAAACATCTCCTTCGGAGGTACAAATAAACTACATTTATAAATACAATATAAAATACAAGTGAATATATTCCGAAGTTAGAATTACATTAACACTCCCTCTTAACTAGGAAGGTATTCTCTTGACACAGTCATCAACACATCTAGACACAAGTCTTCGCTGTTCGATCATCATTAAAGCTGGAACATCATCATCAACATTGGATCATCGTCGTTGCTGATGCAATCCTCATCATGTCGATCATTGATTGGTGACATCTATCGAATCTACTCGTCATAGGAAGTTCTATAGAGCCAACCCTTTTTCATGCTGGATGTAGGCATATCCTTAATGTAGGTATTCATCATCTCTGCGAGCAAGCCATCAAGTAGGTATAGCCCAGGACTAGTCATTACATTGCCTCTGCAAACACCTGCGTCTCCTACTGTCGCATCATTGTCTTCAGATCATCTCATCGTCACACGGAGCACAACCCAGATGCACATCACAATGTCTCCAGTATGGGAGGAATTCCCTACCACCATACGAGACCTAGTTACCAACATGTGAGACACAACACTTACATCAACCAACATGGGAGGACTTTCCTACCACCATTTAGGAAAGGCTCAGCACTTACATCAATCGATATGGGAGGACTTTCCTACCACCATTCGGGAAAGGCTCAGCACTTACATCAACCAACATTGGAGGAATTTCCTACCACCATTCATGAAAGGCTCGACACTTACATCAACAGACATGGGAGGAATTTCCTACCACCATTCAGGAAAGGCCCCAGCACTTACATCAAATAACATGGGAGGACAGTCCTACCACCATTCGGGAAAGGCCACAACACTTACATCAACCGACATGGAAGGACTTTCCTACCACCATTCGGGAAAGGCCCGAACCTTACATTTAACAACATAGGAGGACTTTCCTACCACTATGCAAGAATGGCCCATGTGCATCTGCGTCTTCCAGAATGATCACATCCTCTTGGAAGGAACCTCAATCTGGAGAACACCAAGCTTCTCTCTGAAGTACTTGAACTTCACTTTGGCTAGCGGCTTGGTCAATACATCAACTATCTGCTTGTCTGTCGCAACATACTGGAGCTTCACTGCTCCTCTCTACACCATATCCCTGATATAACAATACTTGATCTCAATATGCTTCGACTTGTCATGGAACATTGGGTTCTCAGACAACTTCACGCAACTCTAGTTGTCACAGAATATACAAGTCACCTCTAACTAGAGATCAAACAAATTAGACAGTAGCTTCCTAAGCCATACTGCCTCACAACTAGCCGAACAAGCTGCAACATCCTATGCTTCGGCTATACTCAGTGCCATGCATGACTGCTTCCTACTAAACCAGGAGATCATACTGGATCCCATACTGAAGAAACATCCTGAAGTGCTCTTCCTATCTATGACACTTCCTGCCCAATCCAAATCAACATAACCCTGCAGGTTAATCTTTTGATTCGCATCATACTTGAGCCCATAATAAATTGTACCCTTCAGGTACCTCAATATATGCTTTTTAACAACCAGGTGAACTTGTCTCGGATCTGTCAAGAACTGGCTCAATGTGTTCACAGCAAAACATATGTCTGGTCTTGTATTTGTCAGATACATCAATGAACCAATCATCTGATGATACATCGTGGCATCAACCAACTCTAATGAAGCATCACATAGTAGCTTCAAGTTTGATGCCATGGGTGTGGCCATAACCTTGCACTCCATCATTCTGAATCTCCACTACATACTTCCCTTGTCCAAGGAAGATCCCATCTGCATTCTGCCACACCTCCATACCTAGGAAATAGTGCATCATACCCAGGTCCTTCATCTCGAACTCTGCGGCAAGTTTCCTCTTTGTATCTGCAATGAGCCCATCCTCTCTTGTTACAAACAGGTCATCTACATAGAGTAGAAGTATCACTGGATTTCCCACTTCAACCTTGTAGTAAAGGTTGGAATCTTCTTTACTCTTGGTAAAGCCTAAGCTCATCAGGAAACTATCCATCCTGACGTACCACGTCCTGGGTGCTTATTTCAATCCGTACAAGGCCTTCTTCAATTTGCACACATGAGTCTTCCTATCATGTGTTTCAAATCCGAGTGGCTTCTCCACGTACACTTCCTCCTCTACTACACCATTCAAGAACGTTGTCTTGACATCCATCTGGTGTACCTTCCACTTCATTACCACAGCCAATGCAAGTACTAATCTGATGGAAGTGTATCTGGATACATGTGCAAATGTCTAATCTATGCCTTCCTTCTCGGAGAATCCACGTTCCACAAACCTTGCCTTGTGTTTCTCTATGTTGCCATCTGCAGCATGCTTGATCTTGTAGATCCACTTGGAAGTCACAACAGGCTTCCCTTCTGGTCTCGGAACTATCTCCCAGACATCATTCTTCATTGTCGACTGGTACTCCTTGATCACGACATCCTTCCATTCTTTCTTCTCTGTCTCTTCCAAGGATAATTTTAGGGGCGAATTTTAAGAGGTTTTAAAAATTTAGTGGGCGAATATTTTATATTAAACCCTATTTTTTCCTTATTAAACTTTAGTCCACAATTTATTTACCAAGAAAAGGTAAAACGAAAGGTAACCCATCAATATATTTACAATAAAATGGGAAAATCAAATTTAGCTTCCAAAAATGCGGGTAAAATTCTCCATTCGCCCTCGATTTTTGGCAATGGAGGTTCACAATCCAAATTTCGTCCATTTTTTTCTTCAAAATAAAAAAACTCGGACCAATCGTCCTAGATTTTCACTGGGTTTTTATTGTGGAGACCAATCGCCCTCGATTTTCATTGGGTTTTTACTATGGAGACCAATCGCCCCTGGATTTTAACTATGGAGGTTTTTATTTATAGAAATTCATTAAAAATCCAGCATCGCAGCAAAATGGAACAATTTCACCCTTATATATTCACAGAATTGGGTTTCAAACGTTATTGTGGAGTTTCCAAGCTCTCGCTAAGGTAATTCGGGGTTTCCAGGCTCAGGAATTTTGGTTTTTCAGCTCTTGCAATCACGTGTAGACTCCAAACGACTCTTCCAATCAAGATTCACGTCCATACTCATCATTGCAAATTCCAGGTATGTTTTTACTTAACCTTTCATGGATTCTACCATCAAAAACTCTGATACTCTCATTCTTCATCAAGTTTACCTTCTTTACTTGTCATTATCATGGTATGATCACTGGTCGTATGCTATCCTGGAAGATGACTCATTATGCAATCAAGCTATTATGCTATATAGTATGCCATTCACTGCAAGTATATAGATTTAGCAGGTCCACCTAGGGCCCCCTCTTCAGTAGCTAGTTAGCAGTTTTATGTGTACGTGCTTGTTTCAATACATTGGGTTTTGGTATCTGATAGCATATTTGGGTACCCTTTTGGCTATGTGTTCTTTGCTTTCTGGGATGTGTTCCACGACAGTTTATGTTATCGGTCTACATCCTTGCTCTATTCTCTGAAACTGTGCAGATTTTATAACATAACGATATATCCAATACTAATTAGTGAGTGAATACGGCTACAACACGGATTGGATGGATAACAAACTGTTTTTACACTCAACCTGCTATTGTCTCAAAATTACATGCATGGATTGCAAATAGCATAGGACCCTCAAAATTTAAAAGTTGATGTATTGTAGGGCTACATTTGCAGGAATCTCTATTTAAAAATTGTTGTTTTTAATGAAGCTTTCAAGTTTTAAGCTACCTACATTTAGGGTTGATTTTCTGATTGAAGAATGGTTTAAGGAACTAGATAATGATATCAAGTGTGAGTCAGCAAATGTTGGTAAGGGTGATGACATTCATGATAGAAGGAAAGATGCAAATTATGATGGGTTGGATGATGTGAATGGGGAGGCAGCTCTAGGTAGTGTGCATCTGAACAGTTCTATTAAGTCAGCTTCATTGGGTATGTTGAATAAGCCAAAGGGAGTGAAGGGACAACATGAATCAAAATTTGCATCTTGTCTTGGTAACAAGCACAAAGTTGATGAAAAAATGGAGGCAAAGTTGGGCAAAAAATGTAACAGATTGAATGTGTTTTTGAATTTGGAAGATGTTAAGTGAGCTGGTCCGATCAAGACACCGACTCCAAAGAGGAATCTTTAGTTCAGTCACCTTCTAGTCATTTTCCAAGGGAGATTCATCGCTCTTCAGTTGGTTCAACTGATGGGTCAGTAGATAAGAAGGGATTGCTTAACAATAAAGATCAAAGACAAGCATATTCATCAAGTAGTGAAGGATGAACCATGCCTGAACTTTAAGATCACAAAAGGACTGATTATATGTCTTAAGACTCTTTGATTGTATGAATGCCAAACTTGTAAAATTAGTCACAGCAGATCTAATGAACAAGTAAATCAATCACAACAGATGAACATAGAAAATATGGTGCAAAACTGTGCAAAACATGCAGCAGTGCTCTCTGTCCCAGAAAGGGTGAATGAATTACAATACAAACTGTCACAATGACTGAGCAATTCGAATTGCCTAAGGAGGTCATTCAAATCACTGAATGGAGTAGCTTGACTCTATCTAGGATTCCTCATCAATCATCGGTGGTGCTCATCAATCACAATAACCAGTCATCCAGGTGTCAATCTGAGTCTAACTGAGTGTAATAAGTGTAACTGAAGTGTGTAGCACTGATTTAGGATCTGGAGGCTCAGTGGGGGCGCATGGGAGGCTAACTGAAGTCAGAACAAGTCACATAATCAAACTGGAGGTCAAACGGAAGTGATACAGTCAGTCGGGAGTGAAACTAGCCTCAAATCAGGGAGAATCGGAGCTAACTGAATGTAACTGAAGTGGAACTGCAGTGGTAGGTGAACAAGTGCGCCCTTCTCTGGCAGTAGGTGAGAAGTGGGCGCCTTTCAGCTTAGGAGGGCTAAAACTCTGTGGTAAGTGGCTCCCGGGTGCTAGAATGAAGTGGATAAGGTGCTGGAGGCATCAAACTGGTGACTGGGATGCATGCCAGTGCATGCCTGTGCATGCCAACCCTAGATTCTGCATGCAAACCCTAATTTGCATGCAAGATCCTGAAAAAGATGATGTGGATATCCGAACACCCCCCCTCAAGCTATACTATGATGTGCCAAAAAAATAATGTGGGGCCCTGGTAACTAAGACCAAAGGTCACCCCAATACAATAATCCAAAAAAATGCTGAAAATAAACTAAGTGAGGAAAGAGGGAAAACCCAGTGGGAAGAAATCCCCCCCTCAAGCTAAAGCATAATAATGAATCAATCTGTCTCCACCATGATGGAACTCACCCCCAACAGTGAACGGAGGTAAGAGAACTTCTTCTCAATGAAGCTCTTGGTGAAGATGTCTGCAATTTGCTCATCAGTAGGGCAATATTGCAGAATGATGGTGCGGTCATGCACCAACTGTCGAATGTAATGCATATGAATCTCAATGTGTTTGGTCCTCTGCCGCTGAACTGGATCTGTGGAGATCTTGATAGCACTTTTATTGTCACAAAAGAGGACAGTCGAAGTAGTGCCACCAAAACCAAACTCGGAAAGAATACCCTGCAACCAAACTGCCTGAATGCAGGCATTGACTGCCCCTCGATACTCTGCCTCTGCTGAAGAAAGTGCAATGGCTTCTTGCTTTTTTCTGGACCAGCAAATAGCACCATGACCAATCATGAAAACATAACCAGAAGTGGACTTCCGATCAATGCTATCACCTGCCCAATCTGAATCAGTAAAACCAATGAAATCTAGCTCAGAATCTGCAGCATAGTGTATGCCAAACTGTCTCGTACCTTGCACATACTGCAAGATCCGCTTGGCTGCTCGCCAATGAAGCTCATGTGGCTGCTACATATATCTTGACATGGCACTCACGGCATATGAGATATCAGGCCGTGAATGTGTCAGATAAAGTAGTGAACCAATCAACTGTCGATACATACTGCAATCTGCAAGCGGTGTGGAATCTCCCTCCTCAAGACTGATTCCTGAGAGGAATGGGAACGGGGCTGCCTTACATTCAGCCATATTAAACTTCAATAACAGGTTGGAAGCATATTTTTGCTGAGATATAGTGATCCCATCAAAATTTTGAGCTATCTCCAAGCCCAAAAAGTGACTCAGCAAGCCCAAATCGCTCAATGATGTCAAAAGCTAGATTTAAGGCAGATTTTAGCTTGTTTATTGAAGTAAGTGTGCTACCAGTAATAAGCAGATCATCAACATAAAGTACAATAACCAACAAATTACCTTTAACTCGCTGAAGATACACATTCGGATCAGATTTGCATCTTTGGAAATTCTGAGAAAGAAGGAAGTAGTCCATCTTTGCGTACCAAGCTCTTGGGGCCTGTTTTAACCCGTACAAAGACTTCTTCAATCTACAAACCAATGATGGATCTGATGTATAACCCTCTGGCTGCTGCATATAGACCTCTTCAGCAAGGTCTCCATGTAAAAATGCACTCTTCACATCCATATGGTGCACTTCCTAGTGCTTGGATGCGGCAATAGCTAAAACAAGGCGGATGGAATCCATCTTTGCAACCGGTGCAAAGGTCTCTGTGTAGTCCACTCCTTGGACTTGGGAAAAACCTTTTGCCACCAACCTTGCTTTATATTTGCTGATAGTTCCATCAGCAGCAACTTTAGTACGGTAGACCCATTTACATTTCACTAATTTTCTTCTAGGTGGAAGAGAAACTAGCTCCCATGTATTGTTCTTTTGAAGAGAACTGTACTCTTTGTCCATGGCACTTTTCCATCTCGGATCTCGATGGGCTGAATAGAATGATGTAGGATCTGAACCAGCCATTAAATAAAAAATCTCAGGAAGAAATGGATCAGCAATAGAAAGAGCCATACCTGCTCTTTGAAAGTCTCCTCTTGTTCGTCTCGGATCAGCAGGATTTCCAAGACTAGAACCAGCAGATTGTAGAGTGTTTTGGGCCCACTTTGGTAACTGAGGAGGATCATAATGATCGGATTCTGAACCTGATATGTCATGATCATCATATTCTGCTACAATATCAGAAATATCAGAACTCATACCTTCATTATCGCTGCTCGGATCTTCTTCTGGTGAAGGCGGTGGATCGGCAATCTTTTCCTCGACTAGTTGCAATTCTTGAAGAGGTTCTTCAAACTGCACACTGCGCTCTATGAATATCTTTTTAGATCTGATATCCATGAGTTTATATGCTTTTGATTCTTCCCCATATCCTATCAATATGCACTCGATACTTTGTGGATCCAAAGCTCGTCTCTTCTCAGAAGGAATTCTAGCCCATGCAGTAGAGCCAAAACTCTCAAATTTGACACATCCGGTTTGTGACCAAAGAATGCTTCGAAAGGAGTCATACCTTTCACGGATGAATGTGGAACACGGTTCTGTATATATGAAGCAACATTGATTGCTTCAGCCCAAAGATTTGCAGCCAAACCTTTTGATTCAATCATGCATGTAGCCATCTCTTTTAGTGACCGGTTTTTCCTTTCCGCTACACCGTTCTGTTGGGGTGTGTAGGGAACTGTATGTTGGATCTTGATTCCGCTTTGGGAACAAAGTTGCAGCAACTTGGACTTGATATATTCCCCACCATTATCAGATCTAATATCTTTGATCTTGCTCTCAGTGGTGGTCTCAACAGAAGCCTTAAAATCCTTGAATTTTCCAAGCACTTCTGACTTGTTTTTGAGAAAGAATACCCATGTAAAGCGGGAAAAATCGTCAATAAATGTCAAAACATACCTTGAACCATTTAATGACATATGGGGTAGTGGACCACTGATATCAGAATGGATCAATCCCAAAATAGTAGAGGCTCTGCTAGCCTTGCCGCGGTCGAATCTATGCTCGGGGTGCTTCCCAATAATGCAACCGGTGCATATTCCCTTCGAGGAACGGAGTTGTGGAAGTCCATCTACCATGGATTTATTTAATAGCAGCAGCAAATACTTATAATTTAGATGTCCAAATCTTTCATGCCAAATCCTACTAACCTCATTACCATGTGTGCGAAGAGCAGTGGGCTTTGCAAGCGGAATAAAGTGCGAAAACTCATAACATTTTGCAGTGTGGTTTGCCTTTCCAACCGCAACTAGTCTTCCACTTTTGATATCAGAAATTTCAACTGTATTAGGGCTGAATGTGACTTGCTTTGGTTCACCAGTATGTGTCATTTGATACACAGAAAGGAGATTCGAAGCTAAGGAAGGCACATAGAGAACATTCTGAAAGCTTCCATGTTCTACATGAATCCTACCTTTTCCCTTTGAAGAAATTTTTGAGTCATCTCCCAAATGGATGGGGATGGAGCTGTTTGGATCGAATGAGGAAAAAGAATCAATATTTGCAGCCATATGATTTGATGCACCCGAATCTATCAAGAGAGTAGTGGGCTTCGAAACCGTTGCCATGAGTGCTTGTCCTCTTTCATGATCATCATTCCGATCCTTCTTCCTTGCACCGCCAGGAAGGGTTATGTTGTTCTTTTCCAAAAGGAGGGCCATTTGATCTATAGTCTTCTTCATACATGAACTTTCGGGATGAAAGCCATGGTTACAATAAGTACATTTAGATTTTTGGTTACCTTCTTTGCCCTTTTGCTTGGATTTCGAACTGGATGGTGCATCCGTTTGCTTGCCTTTGTCTTTTTGCTTGTGAGGCTCGAATTTGGGCTTCTCCTTCTTTAGATTTCCTTTACCATTCGAGATCTTGGGTCCTTGAACAAATAGGGCTGAATCTTTGGAGCTTATGGACCCCATTTGAATCAACTTGTCATGCTCTTTTGTAACGGACTCAATGAAGGCATTCAAGGTAGGCACCTTCCAATTCGGGGTAGTTAGCCGACCGGAATTGAAAGTAGAGACAAATACCGAATAATCTTTCCCAAGCTTGCTTAGAATGGAGAGGATCAACTGTTTATCCTCTTTGATAACACCACTATTCTTCAATTGCAAGTTCAAGTTCTTGAATTTTGTGAAGAATTCATTGATGGTCTCGAAATTCTCAGGATTAAGGCCAATCAATTCATTCTCTAATTGAAAAGCCCTAAGCTCATCCTGCTTGCCGAATAGTGTTTCAAGTTGCTCCCATATGGCTTTTGGAGTCTTCAATCCGCTGAGATGGAAGTGAAGATCTTTGGAGATGGAGAGACAAAGAAGACCATAAGCTTCATCAAGCTTGTTGTAGTGTTTGGTTCGATCTGACACATTGTTTGGCTCCAATTCATGACCAATAGTGACTCGGTAGTAACCTTTTGAACGTAATATGATCTCCATATCATCTTTCCAATCAAAATAATTGAATGGGGTGAGGATAGGCTTTGAAGAAGAGTATTCCATTGCAAGGATTGAGTCAACTGATGAAGAGGAAGCTTGCATGCAGACTATAGCGAATGCAATTGCTGTAGGGAAGCTTGCATGCAAAAGATAGCGAGTGCAATTGAAGGAGACAATAAACCTGCAAATCACATAAAAACAACCACAATAAGGTCGAACAATCCACCCTTTGAGAGTTGCATCACACCTGGGATTGGATTTCAAGCAATGTTGAATAGGTCCAATGTATCAGATCTAGGAATTATGTGGTAACTCAAGCTTCTGGAGTGGTATTGGAATATTTTTCAAGCTTTGCATGCACAGGAGCGAATGCCCTTGACATATTTCATGCCAAACTTTTTGCAATTTTTAGCAATTCAGTCAAATCTTCTTGTATAAACACCTGTAGAAAAGAGATCTTGTCCCTGCAATGGCTCTGATACCATGTAAAATTAGTCACAGCAGATCTAATGAACAAGTAAATCAATCACAACAGATGAACATAGAAAATATGGTGCAAAACTGTGCAAAACATGCAGCAGTGCTCTCTGTCCCAGAAAGGGTGAATGAATTACAATACAAACTATCACAATGACTGAGCAATTCGAATTGCCTAAGGAGGTCATTCAAATCACTGAATGGAGTAGCTTGAATCTATCTAGGAGTCCTCATCAATCATCGGTGGTGCTCATCAATCACAACAACCAGTCATCCAGGTGTCAATCTGAGTCTAACTGAGTGTAATAAGTGTAACTGAAGTGTGTAGCACTGATTTAGGATCTGGAGGCTCAGTGGGGGCGCATGGGAGGCTAAATGAAGTCAGAACAAGTCACCTAATCAAACTAGAGGTCAAACAGAAGTGATACAGTCAGTCGGGAGTGAAACTAGCCTCAAATCAGGGAGAATCGGAGCTAACTGAATGTAACTGAAGTGGAACTACAGTGGTAGGTGAACAAGTGCGCCCTTCTCTGGCAGTAGGTGAGAAGTGGGCGCCTTTCAGCTTAGGAGGGCTAAAACTCTGTGGTAAGTGGCTCCCGGGTGCTAGAATGAAGTGGATAAGGTGCTGGAGGCATCAAACTGGTGACTGGGATGCATGCCAGTGCATGCCTGTGCATGCCAACCCTAGATTATGCATGCAAACCCTAATTTGCATGCAAGATCCTGAAAAAGATGATGTGGATATCCGAACAAAACTCTGAAAAGACTTCAAGGGGAAATGTTAAGCCATGGTCCAAAAGGGGGAGCTGTAACTTGGACTCTTCAGTTGAAGGTTTGCCACCACCTATACCAAGGTAGAGTTCATGGAAACGAGGATCAGAAAAAAAGCATGGAAAGGGACAACAAATTTTGAATCAGAATTTTTCAGTATTTTCAGGTCTTGTAAGGGAATCATTGGATCAGAGACTTACTAGCAATAAGCATGTGTTAACATCTTCCAAAAAGCAGGGCCTTAGAAATGCATTATACCAGGATACATCTATTCAACTCCTTCACTGAGAGGTGACAAGTGAAAATTTTTGGCATCATCCCGGTGAGATGGAACTTCAGTATGTGCATGGTTGGTTTGAGTCTGCAGAAGGATATGTGCGAGTGCTTGAGCCTTCGCTGTTTGAGGAATGTTGAGAACAACTATACAACACTTGGGAGGAGCATTCTGATGCAGTTTCTAGAGATGCATATTCAATGGTTCATGTCAAGAATGTTGACAGACGAGAAAAAGGTTGGTATGAGGTCACAGTTATTCCTATGCATGAATACAAGTTTTCATTCAAGGAGGGTGTAATGTCCTCTTTTGCTTAAGCATTGAGGACCATCCCGCTAACCTATATGATTCCCATAGGTTCGAGCGGCACTGACAGTTAGGGAATCAGCTGAGGATTGATGCCATATAAGAAGATCTAGGGCATTGATATTATATCATCAGTAGGTAGACAGGGGCCACCAGATCCAAAGGCCATTTGCATGCATGACATCCGAGCATTATTTAATGATGCATGCACCTGATCGAGTCTCCAGGCACTTGCATGCAAGTCAACTGCGAATTAGAAGGTAAAGTGACCTAATTAGGTAAAACGATAGGTTATTTACAGTTGAAAGTTATAAAAGAGAGGTAAAGCAAATGGAGAAGTATGCTTATATGATTATTGATTTGAGGATTCAAATTGGAGAGCTCAGTGAGCTAAGTTGGAATTGAGTGCATGCACTCGGCTAACTGGTGTATTTCAGTAGCAAAATCTATCTGCCCTAGTTCATCATCAAGTTGGATCATCTAGATTCAACATTGCTTCATCAGTAGGTTATATTCATCAGTTATTGCAGGAGATTGATTATTTACTGGATTGGAGGGGATTCGCTATCCTAGCTTGGGTGCATTGCTCAGTGACATACCTATTCGTATTCTAGTCTATAGGGGGCAGAACTTCTGCATGCAGCCTTCATTCTTCTCAGAGCACCCTTATTATTGTTCCCCTGGAAGAAGGGATTCTTAGTTGGACAATTGAGAGAGTTATCAACACTCATCACTATTGGAGGACGTGTTTGTATGCTTGGGCATCTTTCCCAAGGAGGATCTTCATGTTTTGGGCTGTGGAGACAAAAAACCTTCTGCATGCAGCTTCCATCTTATTCAGAAGGGAATTATAACCCTAGTCCACATCATCTGGGCCATCATCAATAGAGTATTTATTATTGAGGAGCATTCCTAGTATTGGAGGAGGGCCATTCCTCATCTGGAAGACGACTTGCCTTAGCATTCTATTTATCCGACATAATTCCCGCATGCAGGGATCATCCTCATCGACATCAGCAAATCTACATACTTGTATGTACATGCATTGTTTCCTCCTACTTTATAGCATTTCAGTATTATCTGGGTTATAGATCTGCATGCAAATGCATGCATGCAGAGATCAATACACACCTTCATACTTGTTTGAGATATCAGCCTACTAGACAACACAAGAAAAGAAAAATATCAGTTTGGGATATTACAGAGGGTGATGTGTCTATATTATCGACACCAAATCCAGGATCAGGTAGGTTTAAGAGGATTAGTTCTAGGAGTGCAGGAGATATTGAACCTAGAGGTGACCTAATTGGTAAAGGAGCTGGTACTGTATACAAGTACACACCAATTGATACTCATGATTGCAATGGAGCTATTGTTCACTTCTATGTTGGTGATACATATGATTATAGCAACAAAGCAAATGATGATCATATTCTAATGAAACTTCAAAAGAACTCAGCTTGGTACCTAACAGTCCGTGTATCCCTTCTCACAACACAAAGGGAATATGTGGCTTTACATGCTTTTAGTTGTCTCAATAGCCAGATGCAAAGAGCAATTTTAGATCCTAGCCCGGAGCACTTTCCTAAGTACGAGGAGAAGCCTCCAGCAATGCCTGAATGCTTTACAACTAAGTTTACTGAACATGTTCATAGGACATTCAATATCCCACAATTGGCAGTTATTCAATGGGAAGCTATGCATACTGTTGTCGGTATGAATACGAATGGAGTTGGGTTTGCTAGGTGGCAAGAGCCTTGGCCCTTTACTTTGGTACAAAGGCCTCTAGGTATAGGAAAAACACATGTTTTGTGGGGGATGTTGAATGTAATTCATCTTGTCCAATATCAACACTATTATGGTACATTGCTTAAGAAACTTGCTCTTGAAAGCTACAGGAAAGCCAACGATAATTTAAATAGTTTTGGGGGTACTGACATAGGATACATAGATGATGTCTTGTAGAATATGGATCAAAATTTGTTTTCTATGCTACATAAACTTTTCCTTAAATGACGAATGCTTGTCTGTGCTCCATCTAATGCTTCTATAGATGAGTTGTTGCAGCATGTCCTTGATCATGGGTTTATTGATGGAGAAATGAATATTTACTGTTGTGATTTTTCTATGGTGGGTGTTGACTAACAAAATAATTTTGCACAGGCAGTGGAGCACAGGGCTGATTACCTCTTACTCAAGCGATGTGAGGAAGTAATGGGACATATGCAATAGTTCCGCACTAGAGAGGGGCACTTGGCTTAGCAAATCCTTACTCTTTGGAGGGACTTGAGTGTAACAGCTGCTGCTGGCCATGCCCAAGGAACAGTTGGTGTTGATGCTGAAGTTCCAGTTGCATGTGATCAGAGTCGTGATGCAATGTTGCATAATCTTGCAGTAGTTGTGGAGGAATGTGATAAGGTATTAGTTGAGTTATCACATCTTTTTATTTTGGAAAGTCGCTTCCATCCATGTGGTAAATTTGTTATGGAAGAAGCTTGACCAAGTCTTGAGGCAAGTTTCGCAAATGAGGCTGAGATCGTATTTACTATTGTTTCAAGTAGTGGTCATAAGTTATTTCAGCTCTTGGATCATGGTTTTCACATTGTTGTCATAGACGAGGCTGCATAGGCCAGTGAAGTAGTTGTGTTACCTCCACTTTCCTTGGGTACTGCACGGTGTGTTCTAGCTGGGGATCTGCAACAACTATCTGCAATAGTAATTAGCCAGGTGGCAAGCACCTTGCAATATAGTTGAATGTTTTTTGAACGTTTCCAGCAGGCAGTGTTTCCAACTACGTTGTTGTCTGTGCAATACCGAATGCATCCTCAAATTCGTGATTTTCCTTCTACATATTTTTATTAGAATTGATTAAGTGACAGTGATAGTGTGGCGAAGCAGCTAGATGAAATTTATTATAAATATCCTTTATTGAAACCTTATATATTTTATGATATAACACGTGGAAGAGAATTTCATGGAGATGGGTCTGTTTGAGCATCTTTATAGATTCATCAAAGCTGTAGGTATGAAGGTTTCTGTTGGCATTATCATACCATACAAGCTACAACTGAAATGCTTGCAGTGGGAGCAAGGATGAAAATATAGATATTGCATTTAAGATTTATGATGATATGGAAAAGACTAATCTTTTTCCTGATATTGTTACTCATGGTGCACTCATCATGGGGTTATGCAAGGAAGGTAGAAGGCAGGAAACGGGTTCTCTTTGGAATGAAATGCTAGAACAAGGTTTGACTCTAGACAAAGTTATTTTTACCAAACTGATCGATGGCCATTTCAAGAAGGAGATATATGGAAATCTTTCAATCTCTAGGTTGAAATCAGAGAAAAAACACATTTTATTGATGTTGTTGCTTACTCTGCTTTCAATAATGGGCTTTGTAAGCAAAGAAACATGCAATAGGCAAATATATACTTCATCGAAATTCTAAATAAAGGCATTTCCCCAAACAATTTCATTTAAGATTCATTGATCGATGGACATTGTAAAGAGAGAAATTTAGCCTTTGTTTTAAATCTTGAAAAGGAAATGGTAGAATAAGGGCTTGTACCTAATGTTTTCAGTGTTCACTAACACTCTCATTAATGGACTTTGTAAGCTACAAAGGGTACAGATGGAAAATAGGATCTATTTCCTCATGCATAGCAGTGGCTTGGTTCCTATTATTGTTACCTACAATACTTTAATTCATGCATACTGAAGGACAACTAACATGAGCAAAGTTGTAGAAATCATGAACATGATGTCTTGGAATGGATACATTCCTGATATTTTTACATATAATACAGGGATTAATGGTATTCATATCACCAAGATGATTCATCAAGATTTTAAGCTGCTAGATATCCTCATTGCAACAGGATTTACTCCTGAAGCAGTAACTTACAATATAATTCTGAATGGTCTCTGTAAGGATTTGCTTGATCATGCTTCTAGCTTGTTAAGAAATATTCTGAAAACTGGTTTCATTCCTAACATTGTTACTTATAATTCGATTCTTACTCATTTCTACAAGTATGGTATGTGTGATCAAGCTATGATATGGCTAGGTAGGATTTTGAAAACATGTTTGATTCCAAATGTTGTTACATATAAGATACTAAATAATTCTCATTTTCGTGGCCCAAGGTCTGCCAAGATTCTTAAAGAAATGACAAGAAAATAATTTATGTTGAATAGTGTCACACAGTTGATGATTCACGGGCAGTACAATCAAGGATGCATGGAGACAACAGATGCACTCTATAGTGACATGTTGAAGGATGCCATTATTTTTTCAAATATATGTTTAAAGAATGTAAGGGACAACTGCATTGAAGAAGATTCTTTTGAGGTTCACCAAGGAGTTTTAAGGGAAGAACATCATGATGCTTTTACTCATGCATCCTGAAATTGAGTTGTCTATATGACCCTTATCAGGAAGGGAAGGTTGGCATAGATGGGCTCTTTGAAAATCAAGCAAGGGTGTACAATGTACAGGAAACATGCATCAAGTCTCATGTTAGGCAAAATTTCAACAATTTTCTTTGCACTTTGTGTACAATTTTTTGATACAAATGCTTAGCTTTCAGAAAGAAATTGTATAATCTCCGTTATTAACCAAAATAGTATAACATCATAACTAGAGGGGATGTACTGATAATAAATAAACCCTCTTCAAAATATTATAGGCCTGAAGGTGAAAAAAGTCCAAACAAGTAATGCCATAGAAGAAAGGGAGCTGGCCAAATCTCCGGCAGAAAGCTAAAATATGAGAGTTGCCCTGAATTTTGTGTCCAAGTCTATAGAGGGGTCTACATATCCATCTATTACTGTGAAATTTCCAATACTGAGACTAATAATCTCATGGAAGTAGTGGTTTATACTAAAATGAATTGGTTGGGCTTCCCTTGGTGGTAATCGAGTTACACTCATAAGCTTTCAGAAGTTGTGCATGGTGCTTAGATTATCTGTCATACCTCTAAGGCACTTATTTGATGAAATGATAAGTGGCTTACACTAAAAGAAATTGGTTTGGCTTCCCTTTGTGGTAACCGAGTTACACTCATAAGCCTTTGGAAGTAGTGCATGGTGCTTAGATTATCTGTCATACCTCTAAAGTTGTTGTTGCTCAATGATGGTTCAATTGGTGGATGTTGATTGCTTTTACTTGTACAAGTAATATAGCGTAGGTTGAGTCTGCAAGAAGAATAAGGTGTTTTGACTACTGAGGCCTAAATAAAAATAGTTAAGCATACATTATGTTTACAACTAGATGGCTGGCTTTGTGCTCAGTTAAGTCTTATTTTGAAAGAATGGGCCTATTTATAACTAGCTTAGATCCATATTAACCCTGGATCTACTAAGCTTTGAGAGAGATTAAAACAAAACTAGGTATACACCTTGTCATCTCATAACTCAAGATTTTGTAACTATATTATGTAGATTCAATGAATCCATGGTCTATCTATGTTTTCTCTTTTAGAGCATACTAATAATATTTTCTATTTTCCATGTATTTCTAACTCACTATTGCTTCTGATTAATAGAGCAGACAACATGGCAAGTAAAGCTGCTGGTGAAGAACCATTACCTGAAGAGGATCCTTCAAACCCTGTCTTCAAGCCAATTATTTAACACTCTAGGCTTGGGAGCTATCTCATCACCAATCAAGTTTCCAACTACTGTGACCAAATAAAGGGGTACTCTTTAGCAGTTTCTGAATTCAACCTCTGTTGGGGGGTGAACTCACCCAAGACAAGTGATCAAATAGGATCCAAAAACTCAATCTGACTATTCTGGAAAAATATGCAGAAAGTGAATACTGTTGCTTTTATTGAACTTTGTTTCTGGTTTACCACGCTCTTCTTGCACCAAAGAATATTCCTCTAAAATATCTTATGTTCCCTTATATGGTACATCACACCTGTGTTTCAATGGAAGGCTTTGGATTGTGCTACAAAATCTTTTCCGCTGATTAATTTGATATATTTCTATTCTTGGTTTACAGATCATTTTAGAGGTACAGAATGTGGGATGAGATTATTGGTGGGAGCAGATTTGATTTTTTAACATCTAAGATGCATGCATACAACTCCAGCAAAGGCTTTGTCAAATGGAACCCAACTTTGGTGGTGCTGGATGATGTCTCGTAAATTGATCACCTTGAAAAACTGTTGTATGAAGGAAAAATGCTACAAGACACTCAGACACTCATCACAACTAGAAACACCATTGTTGTTAAATCTGGTTATCGATATGACCTACAATGTTTGAGAGAGCCAGATGTCGTGTCCCTTTTCTGCTATTCAACATTCTATTAAAAGTCCATTCCAGAAACAGCAGATGACAACATAGTCAAAGAGGTACTTCTGCCTTCTATTTCAATTCAATACAACAGAATTCTTGATCTTATTGTGGCAGAATGACAATGAAACATATTTGGAATTGAGGATTAGCCTCTATAAATTAGGGTGTTAAAGACGCTAACCATTTGGCAACACTTTTACTATAGATAATAGTTGAATGCAAATGATTACTGGTTAATCTTAAGGTGATTGGAAAATCTTTGCATGGTCAGCCTCCTGGAGCATGGATTATTGTGAAGGACAAGCCATATCTGAATATAAAAAAACAATGCTTGCATGGAAACAAGTACATATACCTTGGAAGATGAAGCCCAAGAATTCTTTTTGGACATGGGAATATTTCTAGAGGCTAGAAAATTCTCTACATGTCCATTTTTAGACTTGGGGGTTTATGTTCATAAATTGAAATGGATAGCTGCTTTTTACTATCTTAATAAAATTTGTGAGTTGAAATCTCATGAATCCGGTGAACAATCAAAATTAAGCCACTCACACATTTGTTGTCATTGCTTGTCCTAGGTTAACTTCTTTGGGGCATTTGGACTGGTTTGTGACATAGAAGGTTTATTCAAAGCTTCTTTCCAAAATGATAAATTCAAAACCTAACATTGGATAAAGTTATAAACTAGTTTAAAGCATAACTATGAAATAGATATATCAAGCAGAACTACTGGTTTTGTGTTTATTACTAATCATGGGTTGAGCAATTTGTATCAAAATGCCCTCTTCTTGAAAACTTGATAGTGAAACAATGTCACAAGCTGGGCAATTTGAAAATTTATGCCATTAATCTAAAGTAATTAGATTTTACATGAAGTTTTTGTCCAAGGTAACTGACATTGAACTACAGGAAACTGGCCAATTTCATAGTACATGCTTCTTTGCTAAATTTGTCTTGAAAGGTAATCACTTTAGTGATGGTTCTTCCTCTAGAGCCAGAAGGAAACAATTAACTGCTTCAATTAACAATTAACAATTTAAAGTAGCTTGTAGAGCAGCCCACGGCAGGAGGAGCACCAATAGGGTTGTCAGTAACTTCTGGTCTTCAAGACTGCCTAAAATTTATCTTAACTACCACATGAAGGTAGGTATATGTCAAACTACAGGACCCAGGTGCACTCAGAATGGAATTTTAGGGGTCTTAGACTACCACTCATCACTTTTCAATGGCTGCCATATGACTTTTGACCATTGTTTGTGCTCAGAACTGCCTACATAGTTCCCAGATTTGAGTATTAGGGCATTTTTTATGCTGGAATTAAGCTTAGAACCCAAGATGAAGGTTGTTTGATGACTAAGAGTTCCCTTTTTAACCCCAGATAGGATAATTCATGTTTCCCCAAGTCTGAGAATAAAATTTATATCAATTTCTTTTAACATTTTATTTCTTTAGGATCATAATATTTATTCTTTTGTTTCTATTATAACTGTGTTCTAGCACTTTGAGGGTATAGTTTATTATTTCCTTAGTTACAAGTGGCAATTTGTCTTACGTTATAGCAGTTCTCTCCCCACCT